>LR738711.1:921276987-921343937 GCA_902687465.1 Secale cereale | reverse complement strand
ACTAAGTCTTTTATAGGAGTATATATATATTTCTCACGCTGTTTTGATGAGGTGAGGGAGGGATGTTGTTGCTTTCAAGAAAATAAGGGGTTTTCTACAAATTGGAGCAGAGAAGTGGGCTATTGTTGCAAAAATGCCACAACTTACCTCACAGCCGTTAGATGTAGATCTAATGGTCCGAAACGATGGATGGCAGACACACCAGCATCACCAACTAAGTATTTTATAGGAGTATATATATATATATATATATTTCTCAGGCTGTTTTGATGAGGTGAGGGAGGGATGTGGTTGCTTTAAAGATAATAAGGGGTTTTCTTCAAATTGGAGGAGATAAGTGGGCTGTTGCTGCAAAAATGCCACAACTTACCTCACAGCCCTTAGATGCAAATCTAATGGTCAGAAACAACGGATGGCAGACACACCACCATCACCAAGTGAGTCTTTTATAGGAGTAGGACTAGAGAAACATGTATAAATTGTAACATTTTGGTTCTGCTCCTTGGCACGATCGATAGATAGAAATAACGATTGGAAACGCTAATGCGGGGCTATTTCCGCCAGATAAGAGCATGGTTAATAGTATAGCCAACAACCGGCTATATGGAGTTGCCTTGTCACATATAGTCATTCTTATAGCCAACATGTATAGTAGCTAGTTGCTAAGTAGTACTACTTTATTAATGCATGGCTCACCGTACACTTACAATATTTCTTGCAGTCCGTGTTGCAGCCGGCTGTTAATCTGCAGCCCGCTTCCTTTCTCTCTCCTCTTCTTTCTCATCCAACTCATCACAAATATAATTGTTTAATTCTTATAGCCAGCTGACTATACCATACTATACTTGCTCTAAGCAGGGTACGTAGTAGCTAGGTTGGAGCATCATCGGTTTGGTCACACGCGGTCCGACATGTTCTAGTGTTTTTAGCAAGATGCCCGTGATACGTCCAAAACGTATCTATAATTTCTGCTTGCTCCATGCCTCTTTTGTGCGATATTGCTATGATATTTATGCACTTCCATACACTTTTGACCATATTTGGACTAACATATTAACTCAGTGCACCCCAGTGCCAGTTTCTGTTTTCTGCTGTTTTTGTATTTCAGGTTTTCCCATTACGTAAATTGCCAGAAAAATCCAGGGTAAAATATATAAAAAATCAGCGTTCCGTAATCTTCCATGCGGCCAAAGTAGGGCCAGAGGGGGCCCACAGGGGCTCCAGGCGACCAGAGGGGGCGGCCCCCCTCCTGGCCGCGCCGCCAGGGCGCCTGGGCCCCCCTTGCCTCTTCTGACGCCCCCCTTTGGCATGTATTTATACCGCGTCCCGAAACCCTTGAGGACGGAACCCTTATTCGTGATCTCATCTCTGTTCCGCCGCCGCCGCGCTTCCAAGATCGGGAGCACCAGGAGAACTCTTCCCGGCACCCTGCCGGAGGGGAGGATCACCACCGGGAGCTTCTCCACCACCATGGACGCCTCCCGGATGAGTTGTGAGTAGTCTCCCTTGGACCATGGGTCCATGACCAGTAGCTATGTGATGTTCTCCTCCCCTCTTTGATCTTCACCGATTAGACCTCGTGAGCTGCCCTACATGATCGAGGCACATATGTAATCCTTATGCTGTTGCTATGCTGAGTTTGCTGGGATCCGATGGATTATGAGATTATGTTCAGATTGTGTGTGAGTAATATATTTGATTCTCCTCTTTTATATTTATGTTCTTGAGTAATTCTTGCATGTTCTCCATTGGTGTTTATTGCTTTGGCCAAGTAGTAGGTAGTAACTCCAAGAGGGAACGTTATGCTTGATTGTGGGTTCATGCCCCTCGATGACTAGCTTGAGTGACAGAAACATGAGTCTAGGGGATGTGTTGTTGCCACAAGGAGGAAAACAACGGTGCTTGTACTTGCGGGTGCAAGGATTGTTTACTTTACGCAAAGTTCTTTTAATGCAGTTGTTTGTTGCTTTGAGTTTACACTATGGGTGGGACTCGCAACTTAATACCAGCGAGATGTTCTGGATAGATATCTCAAGGTGGATGATTAGTAGTAGATGCAGATGGATTTCGGTCTACTTGCCTTGGCGTACCGCCCATGCTTTTGAGCCTCTACCTTTCTTGGAGCATAGTTAGCATTGGTTTGCGCACGTAATCCTGTCAATTGCCCAGCTGTAATTCGTTTACCTCGCTTAGCTGTTTTATCGTCTTTTGGGAGAGAGACATCACTAGTGAACATCATGGGACCCTGGTCCATATTACCATCACTGATCACACCCGTTATTTACTTTCTGTTCTTACTTACTAGTTGCAGTCATACCTATCATTATTATCTCTTGCGTTTGATCCTTTGTAAACGACAAGGCCGGAGGGATTGACAACCTCTCTGTACTCGTTGGGAGCAAAGTTATTTGTATTTGTGTGCAGGTCCTGTCAATCGCTAAGTTGCGCCGCTAGCAGTTGACACCTTCTTGTTGACCCTCGGAGTCTCAGGGGATTTGATCCTTGGTATCTTTGCCAAGGGAAAACTACCGCTAGACTGCATCTCAAACCTTCCACTTGGGGTAACCAACGAGGGGCGAGAAGCCATCAAGCAAAGTTTTCTGGCGCCGTCGCCTGGGACTCCACTCTTCAAGATAGGGGAGTTGCACGCTATCTTTTACTTTTGCTTTTTAGTCTTGTTAGTTTACCTTTCAGTTTTTGCTTTAGTTCCCTTTATCAAAAGTCACAAAAAAAATTTATTTGCTTTTCTGTTAGTAGTCCTTTCTGTTTAGTCAAGCGTGTTAGGATTTGGTGCTTTGAGGGAATCAGAAGTTCTAGATTTCCATCAAAGGGATGGAGAAAATATGAAGAAGGCATGGGACAGAATTTCTGATGCACATAGGGGAATTATGCCTTGGATACCTATAAAAATTGTGCTTAGAAATTTTTACCATGGTCTTTTTAAATGGTGCAAACACTCTCTTGATATTACAGCTGAAGGAGATTTCCTAGAGTGTGATGAAGTTAGAGCTCTTGAAATTATACATGGTCTATCTAGTTACTTTGTTTATGATCACAATTTTGATACTGTCATAGATAGACTTGCTACTATTGAGAAGAGAATGGATGCTCTAGTCTTGATGAAGGTAGAGAAACCCAAACCCAATAAGAGAGATATTTTGGAAATAGACAATGATTGGGAGCCTTTTGTTAGGATTAGCATCTGTAATCAAGACTTCCTTGCTTATTGTGATATTGGATCTATGGTTTCTACTATGCCAAAATTGTTCATGATTCTTTAAAATTTAACATGGATAGATTATCATCTTATCATGAACACGCTAATGGAGATATTTCTGAGATCCAGGGAAGAATAAAAGACGTGCCAGTTACATTCCTTAAAGGGATTGCAATGGTTGATTTCTTCATCATGAAGCCAAACCAAGGAAATATAGTGCTTGGAAGGGACTTCCTCCGAGCCGTAAAAGGCTTCATCGATATAGGTAAGGGACAAATCCGCTTACGCTGGAAGGCAAAAGGTATGTACCCCTTTCCTAGAAGGAACAACAGTAAACTTGTTGAGGAACCATTTGAAGCAATTTATAACTCCGATTATTATGATGATTATTGATTCCTCTTTCCATTATGCCTAGCTTAAAGGCATAAAAGAAAGCGCTTTTGGGAGGCAGCCCACAATGAATAAAATTTTATTTTTCTTTTGTTGTGTCTTGATGTTTGTTACTACAGTAGCATCATCATTGTATCTTTACTTTTCAGCTTTGTGCCAAGTATAGCCTCTGATTGCAAGAAAGTTCAAAAGTTGCGACGTGCTGTCCAGGAAACAGATTATGTCCTTGGACAGAAAAATTCGTATAAAATCACCCGATCATATTTTTGGTCTGAATTTTTTCGACAGCGTGCTCTATGAGATTGGCTTTTGGGCGTCTGTTATGAGTTTTTTGATTTGAGTTGCAGAAGTGCCCCGAAAATATTATTTACTCCCTGTTGGTCTGTTTTTCACAGATTATGTCCTGTTTTGCCTTTCCTTCGTTGTGCAAACCTTGAGCTTGCTTTTTCTTTGCAAAAACCTTTTGGCAATCTTGAGAAACAGTAGACCTTCAAGATTATCTTTATTTCCAGCGAGGAAAAATTATTTATTATGGGTACTAACCTCGCTAATCAGATTATGATGAGTTATGTATGAAGGGAGTTTTCAAGTGTGCGAGGGAAGATGATAAAAAGATTCAGGAGTGTCAAACGCTCAAGCTTGGGGATGCCCCGGTGCACCCCCAAGAAATATTCAAGAAGACTCAAGCGTCTAAGCTTGGGGATGCTCCCGTGCATGCCCTTCTCCATCAACAATTATCAGTTCGTCTTTCGTTCCACAATATTTTAATCACTTCATGTGTTATGTGCTATGCTTGGAGCGTCTTGCTTTTAGTTTCCATTTTAGTTTTCTTTAGCTTTGCTTGCTTTTCATAACAAGTTGGAACCCATCTTTCTTTGTGTGGGAAAGAAACACGCTCCACTTCAACCTAGAACACAACATAGGATTTTCATGTTTATCTTTGCTGTGTATGTTCTTGGTCTTTCAATAGCTACTGTCATGTTTAGCTCTTAGTTTTCATGATTTTCTTTTTAAAGAGCTTTTGTTTAGTTGGTTGATGGAACTCTCTTGAGTTATCATGCTTATCTTGTTAAGAGAGTTGGCTTCTGTTGCACTGGTTGATATGTCTGTGATATAAATGCTATGTGCATAATGGTGCTTAGCAGTTCATGTTTTCTTATGGTTAGTCTCAAATAGCTGGGGGGTTCTTAATGTGTTATTGAAGTACCAACATGATTTGTTTGCCTATGATGTGGTATGGTTTAGTGATATCTTCCTCCAAGAATTTATTTTGATTGACTTGGCATATGCTCACGCATATTTAAGACTGTAAAGAAAGTCTATCAAGCCTTGATGATCTTTAATTCCTGAGTAGCGATATAACTTCCATGCCCGATTCAATGATGCTTTGTCGCTCTGCATGATTATGACCGTCATTGCTCTCTTAGTTGGTCGCTCCCAGTATTTTGCTAACCTTCGCCTGTACTAAGCGGAATGACTGCTTATGCATCCAAAATCCTTTAAACTAGTTATGCCATATGAGTCCACCATACCTTCCTATACATGGTATTTACTTGCCATTCCTAACAAAGACTATCTTGTACCATCTCGAAATTATTCAAAATAGCATTTCTCTTTTGTGCCTCTGTTTTAGCTCATGAGGAAGTAGTAGTTAATTCATGATCTTTTTAGGTTGGACAAGTTTCAACCCGGGATTGCATGTCTAATGTGCAAACCCCTAATACGAGAAGGAACTGGCAAAGAGTGCGCCCGGCTCATTAAAAAATAATACAACAAACAAACCCTCCTTCACGCTTTGTTCATGAGAAATCAGAAAACTTTGGCATTGATAAACAGAGGAGATTAAGAGGATGTGATCGTCCTCGTGCGGGAGCCGTTCCTCGAAACTTGTCCAGCTCAAGAAGTAATTGAGTTATCTGCTAGCATTCGTTGACGAAATATGCATATTCCAAAAAAATAATAATTTTACCTCTGTTTTTAAAAACCAAGAGCTCTTCCGACCACGGGTTTTCAACCTTGCCATCAAAAGCCACGGTTCGAGAGTCTCCACCTTCTTTAAAGCACCAACTATTGAGAGCATGATTGTCATTCTGAGTGTAATGTGCATTGTCCCAAAGTACCATTGTCTTCTGCATGATTATGATGAAGGAAATATGCCCTAGAGGCAATAATAAAGTTGTTATTTATATTTCCTTATATCATGATAAATGTTTATTATTCATGCTAGAATTGTATTAACCGGAAACTTAGTACATGTGTGAATATATAGACAAAACAGAGTGTCCCTAGTATGCCTCTACTAGACGAGCTCATTGATCAAAGATGGTTATGTTTCCTAACCATAGACATGAGTTGTCATTTGATCAACGGGATCACATCATTAGGAGAATGATGTGATGGACAAGACCCATCCGTTAGCATAGCACTATGATCGTTTAGTTTTACTGCTATTGCTTTCTTCATGACTTATACATGTTCCTATGACTATGAGATTATGCAACTCCCGAATACCGTAGGAACACCTTGTGTGCTATCAAACGTCACAACGTAACTGGGTGATCATAAAGATGCTCTACAGGTGTCTCCGTAAGTCTTCGTGGTGTTGGCATAGATCAAGATTAGGATTTGTCACTCCGAGTGTCGGAGAGGTATCTCTGGGCCCTCTCAGTAACACACATCATAATAAGCCTTGCAAGCAAAAGACTAATGAGTTAGTCACGAGATGATGTGTTACGGAACGAGTAAAGAGACTTGCAGGTAACGAGATTGAACTAGGTATAGAGATACCGACGACCGAATCTCGGGCAAGTAACATACCGATGACAAAAGGAACAACGTATGTTGTTATGCGGTTTGACCGATAAAAGATCTTCGTAGAATATGTAGGAGCCAATATGAACATCCAGGTTCCACTATTGGTTATTGACCGGAGATAAGTCTCGGTCATGTCTACATAGTTCTCGAACCCGTAGGGTCCGCACGCTTAACGTTTGATGACGATCGGTATTATGAGTTTATGAGTTTTAATGTACCGAAGGTAGTTCGGAGTCCCGGATGAGATCACGGACATGACGAGGAGTCTCGGAATGTCCGAGACATAAAGATTGATATATTGGACGACTATATTCGGACACCGGAAGTGTTCCATAAAAGTTTCGGATTTAACTGGATTGCCGGAGGGGGTTACCGGAACCCCCTACGAGGGGGGATGGTCCATAGTGGGCCTTGAGGAAAGGAGAGAGGCAGCCCATAGAGGCTGGCCGGCGCCCCACCTAGGGATCCTAGTTGGACTAGGATTGGGGGGGCGCCACCTCTCCCTCTTTTCCTTTCCCTCTCTTCCTTCTTGGTGGACTCCTACTAGGAATAGGATTGCAATCCTATTCCTAGTAGGATTGCCCTAGCCGCACCATAGGAGGCCGGCCGGCCCTCCCCTCGTGCTCCTTTATATACGGGGGCAGGGGGCACCCAAAGACACACAAGTTGAATTGTTCCAGCCGTGTGCGATGCCCCCCTCCACAGAAACACACCTCGGTCATACCGTTGCAGTGCTTAAGCGAAGCCCGGCGCCGGTAAATACATCATATCCGTCACCACGCCGTCATGCTGACGAAACTCTCCCGTGAAGCTCAACTGGATCAAGAGCTCGTGGGACGTCATCAAGCTGAACGTGTGCTGAAGGCGGAGGTGCCGTACGTTCGGTGCTTGATCGGTTGAATCGCGAAGAAGTTCGACTACATCAACCGCGTCACTTGACGCTTCCGCTTCCGGTCTACGAGGGTACGTAGACACACTCTTCCCTCTCGTTGCTATGCATCTGGTAGATAGATCTTGCGTGATCGTAGGAAAATTTTAAAATACTACGTTCCCCAACAATGGCATCAGAGCCAGGTCTATGCGTAGATGATATGCACGAGTAGAACACAATGAGTTGTGGGCGATACTAGTCATACTGCTTACCAGCATGCCATACTTTGCTTCGGCGGTATTGTGAGATGAAGCGGCCCGGACCAACATTACGCGTACGCTTACGCGAGACTGGTTTCACCGTTACGAGCACTCGTTGCTTAAAGGTGACTGGCGGGTGTCTGTCTCTCTCACTTTAGCTGAATCAAGTGTGGCTACGCCCGGTCCTTGTGAAGGTTAAAACAGCACATACTTGACGAAACATCGTTGTGGTTTTGTATGCGTAGGTAAGAACGGTTCTTGCTAAGCCCGTAGCAGCCACGTAAAACTTGCAACAACAAAGTAGAGGACGTCTAACTTGTTTTTGCAGGGCATGTTGTGATGTGATATGGTCAAGACATGATGAGTTATACGGTTTTGTATGAGATGATCATGTTTTGTAATGTTATCGGCAACTGGCAGGAGCCATATGGTTGTCGCTTTATTGTATGAAATGCAATCGCCATGTAATTGCTTTACTTTATCACTAAGCGGTAGCGATAGTCGTAGAAGCAATAGTTGGCGAGACGACAACGATGCTACAATGGAGATCAAGGTGTCGCGCCGGTGACGAAGGTGATCATGACGGTGCTTTGGAGATGGAGATCAAAAGCACAAGATGATGATGGACATATCATGTCACATATTTTGATTGCATGTGATGTTTATCTTATTATGCTTCTTATTTTTCGTAGAACGACGGTAGCATTATAAGATGATCCCTTACTAAATTTCAAGGTATAAGTGTTCTCCCTGAGTATGCACCGTTGCGAAAGTTCGTCGTGCCGAGACACCACGTGATGATCGGGTGTGATAAGCTCTACGTTCAAATACAACGGGTGTAAGCCAGTTTTGCACACGCAGAATACTCGTGTTAAACTTGACGAGCCTAGCATATGCAGATATGGCCTCGGAACACTGGAGACCGAAAGGCCGAGCGTGAATCATATAGTAGATATGATCAACATAAGATGTTCACCATTGAAACTACTCCATCTCACGTGATGATTGGACATGGTTTAGTTGATTTGGATCACGTGATCATTTAGATGACCGGAGGGATGTCTATCTAAGTGGGAGTTCTTAAGTAATATGATTAATTGAACTTTAATTTATCATGAACTTAGTCCTGGTATTATTAGCATATCTATGTTGTAGATCAATAGCTCGCGATGTTGCTCCACGTTTATTTTTTATATGTTCCTAGAGAAAACCAAGTTGAAAGATGTTAGTAGCAATGATGCGGAATTGTTCCGTGATCTGAGGATTATCCTCATTGCTGCACAGAAGAATTATGTCCTTGATGCACCGCTAGGTGACAGACCTATTGCAGGAGCAGATGTAGACGTTATGAACGTTTTGACAAAAGCTCGATATGATGACTACTTGATAGTTTAGTGCACCATGCTTTACGGCTTATAACCGGGACTTCAAAAACATTTTGAAACGCCACGGAGCATATGAGATGTTCCAAGAGTTGAAATTAGTATTTCATACTCATGCCCGTGTCGAGAGGTATAAGACCTCTGACAGTACTTTGCCTACAAGATGGAGGAGAATAGCTCAACCAGTGAGCATGTGCTCAGATTGTCTGGGTAGTACAATTGCTTGAATCAAGTGGGAGTTAATCTTCCAGATAAGATAGTAATTGACAAAGTTCTCTAGACACTATCACCAAGTTAGTAGAACTTCGTGATGAACTATAATATGCAAGGGATGACGAAAGTAATTCCCAAGCTCTTCACGATGCTGAAATCGGCGAAGGTAGAAATCAAGAAAGAGCATCAAATGTTGATGGTTAACCAGACCACTTATTTCAAGTAAAGGGCAAAGGGATAGAAGGGGAACTTCAAGAAGAATGACAAGCAAGTTGTCACTCCCGTGAAGAAACCCAAAGCTAAACTCAAGCCTGAAACTAAGTGCTTCTACTGCAAAGGAAATGGTCACTAGAAGTGGAACTGCCCTAGATATTTGGCGGATAAGAAGGATGGCAAAGTGAACAAAGGTATATTTGATATACAGATTATTGATGTGTATTTTACTAGTGTTCATAGCAACCCCTCGGTATTTGATATTGGTTCAGTTGCTAAAGAGTAGTAACTCGAAATGGGAGTTGCATAATGAACAGAAACTAGTTAAAGGATGAAGTGACGATGTGTATTGGAAGTAGTTCCAAGATTGATATGATCATCATCGCACACTCCCTATACTTTCGGGATTAATGTTGAACCTAAATAAGTGTTATTTGGTGTTTGTGTTGAGCATGAATATGATTTGATCATGTTTATTGCAATACGGTTATTCATGTAAGTTAGAGAATAATTGTTGTTCTGTTTACATGAATAAAACCTTCTATGGTCATACACCCAATGAAAATGGTTTGTTGGATCTCGATCATGTGATACACATATTCATAATATTGAAGCCAAAAGATGCAAGGTTAATAATGATTGTGCAACTTATTTGTGGCACTGCCGTTTAGGTCATATTGGTGTAAAGCACATGAAGAAAGTCCATAGTGATGGACTTTTGGAATCACTTGATTATGAATCACTTAGTGCTTGCAAACCATGCCTCATGGGCAAGATGACTAAAACTCCGTTCTCCGGAACCGTGGAGCGAGCAACAGAGTTGTTGGAAATCATACATACTGATGTATGCGGACCAATGAGTGTTGAAGCTCGCAGTAGGTATCGTTATTTTCTGACCTTCACTGATGATTTGAGCAGATATGGGTATATCTACTTAATGAAGCACAAGTCTCAAACATTTGAAAAGTTCAAAAGAATTTCATAGTGAAGTGGAGAATCATCGTAACAAGAAAATAAGAGTTTCTACGATATGATCGTAGAGGTAAAATATTTGAGTTAGCGAGTTTGGACTTCAATTAAAACAATGTGAAATAGTTTCACTACTCACGCCACCTGGAACACCACAGTGTAATGGTGTGTCCGAACGTCATAACCGTACTTTATTAGATATGGTGCGATCGATGATGTCTCTTACCGACCTACCACTATCGCTTTTGGGGTTATGCATTAGAGACAACTACATTCACGTTAAATAGGGCACCATCTAAATCCGTGGAGATGACACCGTATGAACTGTGGTTGGACGAGAAACCTAAGCTGTCATTTCTTTAAGTTTGGGACTGCGATGCTTATGTGAAAAAGTTTCAACATGATAAGCTCGAACCCAAATCGGAGAAGTAAATCTTCATAGGATACCCAAAAAGAAACTGTTGGGTACACCTTCTATCACAGATCCTAAGGCAAGGTCTTTGTTGCTAAGAGTGGATCCTTTCTAGAGAAGGAGTTTCTCTCGAAAGAAGTGAGTGGGAGGAAAGTAGAACTTGATGAGGTAATTGTACCTTCTCCCGAATTGGAAGGTACTACATCACAGAAACTCGTTCCAGTGATTCCTACACCAATTAGTGAGAAAGCTAATGATGATGATCATGAAACTTCAGATCAAATTTCTGCTGAACTTCGTAGATCAACCAGAGTTTGTTCCGCACCAGAGTGGTACGGCAACCCAGTTCTGGAAGTCATCTTACTAGACCATGATGAACCTACGAACTATGAGGAAGCGATGATGAGCCCAGATTCCGGAAAATGGCTTGAGACCATGAAATCTGAGATGGGATCCATGTATTAGAACAAAGTATGGACTTTGGTTGACTTGCCCGATGATCGGCAAGCCATCGAAAATAAATGGATCTTCAAGAGGAAGACCGACACAAACGGTAATGTTACTATTTACAAAGCTCGACTTGTTGCGAAAGGGTTTCGACAAGTTCAAGGAGTTGACTACGATGAGACTTTCTCACCCGTAGCGATGCTTAAGTCTGTCCGAATCATGTTAGTAATTGCCGCATTTTATGAAATCTGGCAAATGGATAACAAAACTGCATTCTTTAATGGATTTATTAAAGAAGACTTGTATATGATGCAACCAAAAGGGTTTGTCAATCCTAAAGTTGCTAACAAAATGTGCAAGCTCCAGCGATCCATCTATGGACTGGTGCAAGCATCTCGGAGTTGGAATATACGCTTTGATAAGCTGATCAAAGCATATAGATTTATACAGACTTGCGGTGAAGCCTGTATTTACAAGAAGTGAGTGGGAGCACTACAACCTTTCTGATAAGTATATGTGAATGACATATTGTCGATCGGAAATGATGTAGAATTTTCTGGAAAGCATAAAGGAGTGTTTGAAAGGAGTTTTTCAAAGAAAGACCTTGGTAAAGCTGCTTACATATTGAGCATCAAGATCTATAGAGATAGATCAAGACGCTTGATAAGACTTTCGATGAGTACATACCTTGATAAGATTTTGAAGTAGTTCAAAATGGATCAGTCAAAGAAGGAGTTCTTGCCTGACTTGTAAGGTGTGAAGTTGACTAAGACTCAAAGCCAGACCACGGCAGAAAAATATAGAGAGAATGAAAGTCATTCCCTATGCCTTAGCCATAGGTTCTATAAAGTATGCCATGCTGTGTACAAAACACGTTGTATACCTTGCCATGAGTTTGTCAGGGAGGTACAATAGTGATCCAGGAGTAGATCACTGTACAGCGGTCAAAATTATCCTTAGTAATTGGATGACTAAGGAAATATTTCTCGATTATGGAGGTGATAAAGAGTTCGTCGTAAAGGGTTACGCCGATGCAAGCTTTGACACTAAATCCAGATGACTCTAAGTATCAATCTGGATGCGTATTGAAAGTGGGAGCAATTAGCTAGAGTAGCTCCATGCAGAGCATTGTAGACATAGAAATTTGCGAAATACATACGGATCTGAATGTGACAGACCCGTTGACTAAGCTTCTCTCACAAGCAAAACATGATCAGACCTTATTACTCTTGGGTATTAAGCACATAGCGATGTGAACTAGATTATTGACTCTAGTAAACCCTTTGGGTGTTGGTCACATGGTGATGTGAACTATGGGTGTTATTCACATAACGATGTGAACTATCGGTATTAAATCACATGGCGATGTGAGCTAGATTATTGACTTTAGTGCAAGTGGGAGACTGAAGGAAATATGCCCTAGAGGCAATAATAAAGTTGTTATTTATATTTCCTTATATCATGATAAATGTTTCTTATTCATGCTAGAATTGTATTAACCGGAAACTTAGTACATGTGTAAATATATAGACAAAACAGAGTGTCCCTAGTATGCCTCTACTAGACTAGCTCATTGATCCAAGATGGTTATGTTTCTTAACCATAGACATGAGTTGTCATTTGATCAACGGGATCACATCATTAGGAGAATGATGTGATGGACAAGACCCATCCGTTAGCATAGAACTATGATCGTTTAGTTTTACTGCTATTGCTTTCTTCATGACTTATACATGTTCCTATGACTATGAGATTATGCAACTCCCGAATACCGTAGGAACACCTTGTGTGCTATCAAACGTCACAACGTAACTGGGTGATCATAAAGATGCTCTACAGGTGTCTCCGAAAGTATTCGTGGTGTTGGCATAGATCAAGATTAGGATTTGTCACTCCGAGTGTCGGAGAGGTATCTCTGGGCCCTCTCGGTAACACACATCATAATAAGCCTTGCAAGCAAAAGACTAATGAGTTAGTCACGAGATGATGTGTTACGGAACGAGTAAAGAGACTTGCCGGTAACGAGATTGAACTAGGTATAGAGATACCGACGATCGAATCTCGGGCAAGTAACATACCGATGACAAAAGGAACAATGTATGTTGTTATGCGGTTTGACCGATAAAAGATCTTCGTAGAATATGTAGGAGCCAATATGAACATCCAGGTTCCACTATTGGTTATTGACCGGAGATAAGTCTCGGTCATGTCTACATAGTTCTCGAACCCGTAGGGTCCACACGCTTAACGTTTGATGACGATCGGTATTATGAGTTTATGAGTTTTAATGTACCGAAGGTAGTTCGGAGTCCCGGATGAGATCACGGACATGACGAGGAGTCTCGGAATGTCCGAGACATAAAGATTGATATATTGGACGACTATATTCGGACAACGGAAGTGTTCCGGAAAAGTTTCGGATTTAACTGGATTGCCGGAGGGGGTTACCGGAACCCCCTACGAGGGGGGATGGTCCATAGTGGGCCTTGAGGAAAGGAGAGAGGCAGCCCATAGAGGCTGGCCGGCGCCCCACCTAGGGATCCTAGTTGGACTAGGATTGGGGGGGCGCCACCTCTCCCTCTTTTCCTTTCCCTCTCTTCCTTCTTGGTGGACTCCTACTAGGAATAGGATTGCAATCCTATTCCTAGTAGGATTGCCCTAGCCGCACCATAGGAGGCCGGCCCGCCCTCCCCTCTTGCTCCTTTATATACGGGGGCAGGGGGCACCCAAAGACACACAAGTTGAATTGTTCCAGCCGTGTGCGGTGCCCCCCTCCACAGAAACACACCTCGGTCATACCGTTGCAGTGCTTAAGCGAAGCCCTGCGCCGGTAAATACATCATATCCGTCACCACGCCATCGTGCTGACGAAACTCTCCCGTGAAGCTCAACTGGATCAAGAGCTCGTGGGACGTCATCAAGCTGAACGTGTGCTGAACGCGGAGGTGCCGTACGTTCGGTGCTTGATTGGTTGAATCGCGAAGAAGTTCGACTACATCAACCGCGTCACATGACGCTTCCGCTTCCTGTCTACGAGGGTACGTAGACACACTCTTCCCTCTCGTTGCTATGCATATGGTAGATAGATCTTGCGTGATCGTAGGAAAATTTTAAAATACTACGTTCCCCAACATATGATATCGTTTATTCTGAAGTCATTGTATCTAGTCGTCATTTAAACTTTGGAGGTGCCCCTGCATTTATGTTTTGCTTCACTAAAGGGGGTAAGCGAGGTACCACTTTGTCATGTTTGCACACCATGCTCACTACAAATCTATTGAGTGTTTCAGTATCATATTGTAAAACTTTCAGTTCTTTGTGATATTCTCATGAGGCAACTTAATTACTAAAGATTCATTGTCTCAGTAAGCATTTGTCATGTGACTGTGAAAAGTTCTTATATGGTTAATAGCATGTCACCACAGAAATTATGCTTGTTATCATTTACCTACTCGAGGACGAGCAGGAATTAAGCTTGGGGATGTTGATACGTCCAAAACGTATCTATAATTTTTGCTTGCTCCATGCCTCTTTTGTGTGATATTGCTATGATATTTATGCACTTCCATACACTTTTGATCATATTTGGACTAACCTATTAACTCAGTGCACCCCGGTGCCAGTTTCTGTTTTCTGCTATTTTTGTATTTTAGGTTTTCCCATTACGTAAATTGCCAGAAAAATCCCGGGAAAAATATATAAAAAATCAGCGTTCCGGAAGCTTCCATGCGGCCAAAGTAGGGCCAGAGGGGGCCCACAGGGGCTCCAGGCGACCAGAGGGGCGGCCCCCCTCCTGGCCGCCCCGCCAGGGCGCCTGGGCCCCCTTCCCTCTTCTGACGCCCCCCTTTGTCATATATTTACACCGCGTCCCGAAACCCTCGAGGACGGAACCCTTTTTCGCGATCTCATCTCTGTTCCGCCGCCGCCGCGCTTCCAAGATCGGGAGCACCAGGAGAACTCTTCCCGGCACCCTGCCGGAGGGGAGGATCACCACCAGGAGCTTCTCCACCACCATGGACGCCTCCCGGATGAGTTGTGAGTAGTCTCCCTTGGACCATGGGTCCATGACCAGTAGCTATGTGATGTTCTCCTCCCCTCTTTGATCTTCACCGATTAGACCTCGTGAGCTGCCCTACATAATCGAGGCACATATGTAATCCTTATGCTGTTGCTATGCTGAGTTTGCTGGGATCCGATGGATTATGAGATTATGTTCAGATTGTGTGTGAGTAATATATTTGATTCACATCTTTTATATTTATGTTCTTGAGTAATTCTTGCATGTTCTCCGTTGCTGTTTATTGCTTTGGCCAAGTAGTAGGTAGTAACTCCAAGAGGGAACGTTATGCTTGATTGTGGGTTCATGCCCCTCGATGACTAGCTTGAGTGACAGAAACATGAGTCTAGGGGATGTGCTGTTGCCACAAGGGGGAAAACAACGGTGCTTGTACTTGCGGGTGCAAGGATTGTTTACTTTACGCAAAGTTCTTTTAACACAGTTGTCTGTTGCTTTGAGTTTACACTATGGGTGGGACTCGCAACTTAATACCAGCGAGATGTTTTGGATAGATATCTCAGGGTGGATGATTAGTAGTAGATGCAGATGGATTTCGGTCTACTTGCCTTGGCGTACCGCCCATGCTTTTGAGGCTCTACCTTTCTTGCAGCATAGTTAGCATTGGTTTGCGCACGTAATCCTGTCAATTGCCCAGCTGTAATTCGTTTACCTCGCTTAGCTGTTTTATCGTCTTTTGGGAGAGAGACATCACTAGTGAACATCATGGGACCCCGGTCCATATTACCATCACTGATCACACCCGTTATTTACTTTCTGTTCTTACTTACTAGTTGCAGTCATACCTATCACTATTATCTCTTGCGTTTGATCCTTTGTAAACGACAAGGCCGGAGGGATTGACAACCTCTCTGTACTCGTTGGGAGCAAAGTTATTTGTATTTGTGTGCAGGTCCTGTCAATCGCTAAGTTGCGCCGCTAGCAGTTGACACCTTCTTGTTGACACTCGGAGTCTCAGGGGATTCGATCCTTGGTATCTTTGCCAAGGGAAAACTACCACTACACTGCATCTCAAACCTTCCACTTGGGGTAACCAACGAGGGGCGAGAAGCCATCAGCCCGCGTGTTGCACGAAGTTGCTGGAAAAGGTAAGAACAACTTATAAATTGATGGATGGAGTACTAGTTACAGTGATGCATATAATTAAGCAAAGGGATCGCGCATGTCAGTATTCACTGGAACGAGAATGCAACAGCATAATAAGAATTAAGGCTACAATGATGATGCGATCGCAATGGTGGTTATAGAAGGCAAGAAGAAAGATGCATCCATCAACGTACGACCTCCACCTCCTCAACTTAGTGCGCCGGGCCACCGACCAACTGCTAAGGAGCGGCGACTTTTGTGGCGAGGTCGAGCTGCTTCTCAGTAAAGGCATCCAAGGCTTCCAGCCGGTTGAGGAAGGCCAACGTCGTAGCGTCCTCACTGGCCTTGTAGATACCTATGTACATGATTTGCTTGTACACGTGGATGTGTAGGTCGACGAATTCTTGCAGGGCGAGGCACCTCGAGGCGAGCGCGACCTCTAGGTGGACATTCTTCGTGGTGTCGGCAGGCAGTCGCAGGGCCACTAGTGCTTCAAAGAGGTTCCGTCCATGGAGGCTGATTAGGGTGGCAGACAATGAGGAGCCCGGGCGCGCGGGCTAGAGGAGTACGACGATGTTGTCCACGAGCATCTTGAGGACGGTGATCTTGTTGGTGGTGGCAACGATCATCTAGTCCAACTGAGAGTCGTAGTTGGCGTCGACGGCGGCCATCCACTAGCCAGTCTGCAACACCGTCTGGAGACGATCCTCGGCGCCATGCCGCAGGCCGATGTCATGGACCATCTGGCACAGCCGCTGGCCGCTCGCGTGCATCGCCGCCATGGGTCTGGAGTGAGCTCTTTTGTGCTTAGTGTAGATACTTAGGCAAATTCTTAGGTGCGTATGATGTGGTAGATGCATTGGAATGGAGGGGCGCCTTTATATGAGGGCAAACTGCGTTGCATTCACATCGTGCAACCTCTTTTCCCGGTCCTCCTCCCATTACTTCCCTCATCCATTAATTGAAGGAGGATGCATTGACCGTTCAACATTTTGGGAACCGCTACTCCCTCCCTCGTCTGCATTAAAGCCGTATCGGGAACTGCGCCGCCCGCTGTCAAATCGAATAGTACTGTGCCGCCCGCTGCACGCCCGGCTAAACACGCCTCCTCGCCTCCATTAAACCCCTCCATTAAACCCGCATGCAAACCGAGAAACCTACTCCGGCCACACGTCCGTTCCTGAGCGGGCCGGAATTAAACGCAACACCGGCCGTGCTCCTCCCGTCTGCCCTCAGTTTAAGAGCAAGTATAATAGGGTGATGTAAGCTTGCTGTAAGGATTTAAATATTGTATTATTGCTTAGTTGGAAGAGAGAGGGGAAGCGGGCTGTAGACTTACAGCCGGCTGTAGCACGAGGTCCAAGAAGCTTTGTGAGAGTGGAAGGTGGGCCATATGTTGACAAAGTAGTACTTTCTTATAGCCAACTATTATACGTGTTAGCTATTACATTGGCTATAAATGACGTGGCAACATTTTATAGCCAGCAACTGGCTATATTATTAACCATGCTCACGACTCCAGACGCCGGCCAAGCTCCTACAGTCCGCCCTCTATTTACACGAGGCCAGACAGACATCAGGCAAGAATCGCATCCCCCCCCCCCGCTCCCCCATATCCTCCTTCACCATTTGCTCCACTCTTCTGATGGCTTCCGAGGAGCCGTTCACTTGCATATTACCCGGCTGGGTGTCCCGCCGAGCCCTTCGGATACGGGCGAGGCCGCCCGGTGCTTCACCAACCTCGCTTGGACCGACGGAGCCAGTTGCCACCCAAGCAGGCGCGTGGTTCAGCAACTCGCTGCTCCAGTTCATCTTGATGAGGAGTGGCGAGTTGCTCCACGCCGGCACAACGGCGAGTACACCGGTATGGGCGTCGTCACTGCTGCATCGTACCGCACCACCAGTATCTGCGGTGCCGCACCTCCCGTGTCTCTGGGCGTGCCTCCCGTGCCTGCGGCAGCGCCATGCAGGCAGAGATAGAAGCCGGGTGCATGGAGATTGAGGAGTCGGTGGCCAGCTTCTGCGTGTCCACCGCCATCGTCAAGTAGAAGTAGAACACGGGAGGCCGCCGCCACTTGGGTCCCATGAAGGCCACCGTCGAGGCGACGACTACGCATTCAGGTGGTTACTTTGCTTCTTCGTCTCTTCTGACGACCTTCGTCGACCCTGCAAAGTGTCTGCCCGACATGAGGAAGACAAAGGGATCCGCGGGCGGTCATTTAGATTATGTACTCCCTCTCCATTTATATTATGCATTCCCTCTCTCCAGCTGACGGAGGGAGTATTAATTATACCAACAGAGACGGATTGGCACCGCTTAGTTCATGTAAATGTAATGAAAACCATCATGTTTATATGAAGATCCGGCATTTTTATACGAAATCCTTCATGCTTATATGAAATTAGTCTGTGTTTGCACGAATTTCATCTGGTTGGTTAGAGTTGTGAAAATGTATGTCGCTGGCGTTTGATGTCGTCCTCCGCGAAAGGAACAAGGAGGAAATATGCTGGCTGCCGTTGGAGATGCTCTTATGCTGGAAATAATAGAGTGACATCCAATCCATTTGAGTTAATTGCGTGTATGATTGTCCCTCTATAAAAAGTTAATTGCATGTACAGTGTACACGTGACTTGCAGGGTGGCTACAGCTTCGTACAGAAAGTTAAAAAGAAACAAGTCCATCCCGAATCTTGTATTCTAAGTACTCCGTGGGTTCCACTGTTAGTACAGTAGCGAAAAAAGTATATATTATATAAGTAATATATAATATAAAAATCTAAAGTTAAAGACATAATTCGAACTCATGTCATCGCGATGTGAGCATCCAGTGCTAACCAGTCCAGCACATTTTTGTTGTAGACCATGCTGGAGATATATCTCCATGTCTACTCTTATACTCCATCTGTTCCTAAATATTTGTCATTTTCAGATTTCAAATGGACTACCACATATGGATGTGTATGTAGACATATTTTAGAGTGTAGATTCACTCATTTTGCTCCATATGTAGTCACTTGCTGAAATCTCTAAAAATACAAATATTTAGGAATGGAGGGAGTAGAAAACAAAGTTGGTGATGATGGTGTGCGTGCCATCCTGCAATATAGGCCGTCGGATTTATATCTAACAGATAGGAAGAAAACTATGGCAATTTTGCAAAAATATACCTACACCCCTCTCCACGTTTGCAAATACGGCCTTCCCTCGTTCATCCTTTTCTCTCACAAGATAAACTACTCATACAAATGCATCTTGATGTTCCATGCAACGCACAGGCATCTAGCTAGTTTCGTTTAAAATAGTTACTGCGATAATTTTGTTGAAGTGATATATTTTATGTCTGCCCCGAACGATTTCAGATTCACTAGTAGTAACAAAGAAAAGGTTGACTTGTTAATAAACAGAAAACAGAGTGAAAACTATCACATGAGGCCGGTACAAACGAGGCACACTGGGTTCAACGTCATCGTCACTACAGCTATGCGCGCGCGAGAAGTCAACATAGCCAGGGGCTACTGAGCGAGGCAAAGAGACACAATGTACGAGAGAGAAACCAGTTGACAGATTACGATCAAATCGAGTTGTCACCCTTCCGCTGTCATTGTTGGGGTGGGGGAGGGAGGGGGAGGGAGAGAAAGACGTATCGAGAGTGTGCGCGGTAGGCACAGAGGCACAACTAGCGAGTGTATGTGTATGTGTGTGTGTGTTTGAAAGAGTAGTAGATAGATTACTATCAAGATCGAGGTGCCGCCCTACTACTTCGGTGTTGGCTAGTGTGTGTGTGTTTGAGAGAGAAGCCAGTGGATAGATTAGTATCAAGATCGAGGTGTCACCCTACTCCTTCGGTGTTGGGAAGTGTGTGTGTGTGGTTGTGCGGGTGTGGGTGTGTGTGTTGGGGGGGGGGGCAGTGACACTTACATATCCCTACTCTTATAAAAAAAGAGTTGGTGATGATGGTGTTCTTGCCATCCTGCAATATAGGCCATCCGATTTATACCCGATGGATAGGAAGGAAACTATGGCAATTTTGCAAAAAGATACCCACACCCCTCTCCGCATTTGCAAATAAGGCATTCCCTCATTCATCCTTTTCTCCCACAAGATAAACTACTCATACAAATGCATCTTGATGTTCGGTGCAACGCATGGGCATCTTGCTATTAGGGAGAAGGAGTTTGCGTGACACATATCTAGCTATATTAAGGGATAGGTAGATAGCATTTGTGTGAGGCATACTTAAAGCATCAAGAGGATAAACAAAATTGTGTGCATCCAAGTGCCGGTAAAATGAAGAGAGAAACAATGTGTGTGTGTGCGCGCACGCATGTGTGTGTGAGAGAGAGGGGGGGGAGAGAGCGAAATCTCAAAACAAAAGGTGCTATGTTGGAATCCCATTGTATGTATTCAAATTGTTCCGGAACTCGAGTTAACCTTAGGCATATGTGTGAGAAACATTATTATACTTTGAGACATTAGTGGTTGTGGGTGGGCGGAATTAAAGTGGTGGGCGTGTTCGATAGAGAGAGCGTGTGTGTTTTTCTGTGAGAGACTTGTAGGACGGGGTAGAAAGAGGAATTCTAACCTTGACAGAGGGAGAGAAATACACGAAGTGTGCGTGTGTGATTCCGATGCCCACAGGGAAATGAGATATGTATGCGTGTGAGAGAGATTGCACAATTCATTCACGTATCACTATCTAGCGATCGTGGACGTGCATCGCTTGAACATAAATCAATATCTACTTCGTATCGTGGCCACAGGTACAATATCGATTCAACCGTATAAAGATTGGACACTCACATATCACATTTTCTTTCTATTTAAATAAACCTTTTCAGTTGTGCATGCCAAAGTTACAGTGATGTTTCTGCAAACAACCAATGTAGCTATCATGTACATGCACCATTGTTACTCTTGCATTCAAAATCATTAGTCTTAGATGATTTCAGGTTCTATTATGAAGTAATATATGTAATATTCATATCCGAATTCAACGGGTATGCATTTTATGAAATGGAGGCTATGTAATCATATGAGGTAACACTTTTAAGTAGCGGACTACAATATCCATTTCTTTTTGTGCGCCCCTACACTGACACGTCAATGCATTATGTTTAAAGTAAATAACCAATTGCACTAAATTATCTATTTACATGAGAAATACATAGGCTGAGCGTTTGATACCTTTTTTTTGAACCCGCCACTACACCCGTACGATTGGCCGCGCCCGTGTGAACGTCCAGTTATCAGCGCATCATCCCGAGTTATTGTCTTTTTTCTAGGGTGGACTTCACACCAGTTATTAATTGCTGACGCGTGCCCCATGTACACAGTCTCGCATGACCTTCCCGCTAGCACGGTTGAAAATTAGTTGAAACTAGATACGAACGATCCAACGGGTGGCAAAATGCCCCGCCTCCTTCTAAAATTTCCGCCACCTTAGTCTTTAGCATGCGACATTCCCCTTTTGTCCTTGGTGCACGAAGACCAACAGTTACAATACCACCCTCATCTACATAATAGTTCGGGGCTGCTTTGGTAACTTTCGGTTCCCCCACTACACAACACCCCCATTTCCTCTCCCCCTCCCGCAAAAACGACTAACTCCATAGCACTAGAGCATCTCACATCACGACGTCCGTACTTCATCGGCCTTTCTCCCCTCCCCTCTCGAAACCCTAGGCTGCTCATCCACCGGCGTACCAGAGCCCATTCACTACCAGCGGCGTCCACCTCGGCGGATCTGCTTCTGCGGCCGCATCTACCCCTCCCACCTCCCCTAGAAACAAGTAGACTACTCATCCACCACTATACCACAGCCCATTCAGTGCCGGCCTTGTCCACGACGCTCGATCTGCTTCGCCGGTACTCTCGTCAACCGCAGCGCATCTGCAACGGCTCATTCATACTCCCCACCAGAGACGCTTTGTCCACACACCCCCGGAGCCGCCCCACCGACGCCCGGGTCGTCGACCACTGATCCTCTTCGCCGACACCTTCCTCAACCCTACCGGAGCCGATTCGCCGACACCATCGTCAACCCCACCAGAGTAGCTTCGCATATACCATTTCAACCCTACCGGGGCCGCTTTGCCAACTCATAAGTCTACGGCCTCAGATCCGCTTCCTCGCACCCTCATCCAACCTACCGGAGTAGCTTCTGACGCCTCGTCCACGGTCGCAGATCCGCATCGTCGACACCATCCTTAACCCAACCACGGGAGCAGCTTCACCTACGCCCTCGTCCACGACCACAGATCCCCTTTGCCCGCACCGTAGTCCACCCTACCAGAGCCACTCCACAAACACCCTACTCGACGGTTCTAGATCTCCTTACCGGACCTCGACAGCCAGCGTAGCGTCATCACCCTTGACGTTTCTAACCTGATTCCCACCGTCTGGCAAGATGCCAAGCACCCGCCATGGCCTAGGTACTTGTCACCTTTAAACCCGTCCAGCATCGCCTGCCCGATGTACTTCAAATATACTAACAGGTCGCTGTTACCTGTTATGTAGCTGGCAAAAACTACAAGGACGATATTTTTTCTGGATCTAACAGCTTGGCCAACCAAGATCCTGGACCGAGGCATTGCTATGATCTTGTAAGCATGTATCTCTATCTTGTATTGTTCTGAGCGTGCCAGCGTGCTTTGCTAGGATTTTCGACCAGTAATCTCGTTGTGCAGACAATGATTTCTACTACTGGCTACTAAATTAGATATGTAGATGTCATACATGATACTACCTTGTACCTCCGTTCCTAAATATAAATCTTTCTATGTATTCCACTATAGGCTACATACGGAGCAAAAGGAGTGAATCTACACTCGAAAATGCATCTATATACATCTGTATGTGGTCCATACTAGAATCTCTACATAGACATATATTTAGGAACAGAGGAAGTACATTACACAAAATCGTAGGTGGCATGTAGGGATTCCAATACACTACATTAGGATCCCTTAGAGTGCCTGCTAGTCAAGCACACAGAGTCATGGCTAGTTTATGCTACGCACACAATCATTAATTGGTGGTTTAAATATGCGCAAGGGATATGCAATGTATTATCATGTAGAGATGTCTGAAATTAGTCGTGTCAACTTGTAGATAGGGTTACACAATGAAAAAGTACAAGATGTATATGGCAATTTCATGGAACATCGCAAAAAAGGAGAGCCAGCGGTGAGCCTATACAGTGTGCTATGCTACGTCACTCCTCCTTTGCAATCATCGTGACATGTTATTTGTATGTCAGTTCTATTGGCCAAGTTTCTTAGGGACAATTATTACGAGTTATCCTAAGAAAATAAGCACCTGTGAATATAAGCTCCATGTAATAAGCCAGCTAGTTCTTTTCATTGCGTTTTCAGCTTATCTTTGGTATGATCAGTGAAAAGTATAGATTGCATTATATTTTTTTCATTTTGCTGCCCATATGAAAATTAATTTGACTTGCAAACATCACAAATTGAACCCAGTGTAGTAATTAATATGATAGGAAAACGGACCATCACTATTTGCTCAAAATGCAAATACAAAGATACCATCTACTTGGCACAATCTACTTTGGTCATTGTTTTACATAGAGATCCCATTGCCTAATTTAAACAAAAAATGCATGACCATCACTGTTTGCTTTGATTACTTGTTGTTCTTGACCTAACACTCTAACAGAGCTTCTCAACAATTTAAACACTAAGGGCTGTTGTACTTGGGCCATATCTAACGCATAGGTGACATAAAGGTTTGGCTGTACACTAAAGTAGGCTCTCCAAGAGTACCTGGAGATCCAGTTCGAAGGTATGCCTAGTTTTTACATAGTGCAGACATAGTGAATGCTCATTTCATTGTCTGCAGGTGCAAGAGATGCGGCATGTTTCATTATGTGGTGTTGTTTTGTTATAATCTCATCCTTTTGTGTTCACAGACTGGAAAGTATGCACATTTATCTTCTAAGGAGACGAGTAACTAGTTTGTGGCACCTTGCAGAGGGGGTGTAATGAAGATAAGATTGAGGATTTCCAAGTACATGATGTTAGGAAGGAGCCTTGCCAGAGAAGTAGGAGCTGCGCTGAGCCTCTTCAACCTGTTAAGGTAAGTCACTGTATCCAACTCAACAATTCAATTCCTTGTTTGTTTCAGGCATAGTTAATTTGCTCTTTTCAATTGCTTTATTTGTCCTTAGTTAATGAGATGCCCAAAGAATGATGTCTGGTGTTGGGTACTTGTATAACTATTAGTTGACATAATTAAAGGCCTTACCATTTAATTACTCTGTCAAAGTGTGCCTGAAGCTTTCAAGTCTATTAACCAACTATTATTGAATGAGGCTCACAATCTAGTTTATACTAGGCTAATGATTGCATAGTTTTGCGTGATGTAGTATGTTTCTATGAAATCATCTACTATTCATTATGCTCCCTAAGACTTTAATTGAGCTACAGAATGGCCAACTGCTTGCTTACTTCTACGCAACGTGCTGTCTAAATTTGTAACTTGTCTGTGTTTTGGATTGGGCCCCAATGTCATGCTCCTCTGGTGAGCTAAGAGAGATTTCTGTATGCAGGCTACACAGACTACCTTTTTTATAATTTTTTGAAATATCAACTGCTTATGCTTCATGACGTGTAACATTATTGTAGTCCTGTTTTGCCATGTACAAAATAGTCTGTCTTGCTCGCTTCACTATTGCAACTATATTTTTTCCCTAGTCATGTGTACTTACATAAACATTTCAGGATGAAGTGACATCAACACAAAGATCTGCGAGCAGTGCGGCATGGCCGTTACCGAATGATTATGGATTGGAATTGGAATGTGTTGATGTTCTCGAGCATCAACTAGAGGTGGCAAGGCAACGTGTTCATGATTCTGAACATACAATTAACAAGTTGAGACTGGACATGCAGGTATTAGATGCAGGAGTCAAAAAATGAAACAAGACACTGAGGTAACAATGAAGGACTTGGAGATTTTGCAGACTGAAAGTTGTGCTATATAAATCCGGCCAATCCTATTTTCTGAAGAGATTATAGTTCAAATGGTAAGTTATGTTGATGCACATCCATGCTGTATGAGCTATATTTTCCCAGTGTATGTAATTTGTTGTTTGTGTATGCTTTATTATCACTGGTGCCGAACCATAATGCCCAGTGGGTGTAATCGGCTATAATTTCTTTATTGTATAGTGTAGGATTATTCTACGTTTCTATGCCTTAGTCTCTTTATTGTATATTGTATGTTTTTTAGAGGTGATAGTATAGAGTAGGATAATTCTTTGAATATGCTATATCTTTCAAATGGGGGCCAACTCGCCCAAACGTTGTAGTGACCATGGCCTTCCACAGGCCATACAATCATTGGGCCATCTACGGGATGGATGATCCATGGCCTTCTATGGCCGTCAGATTCGTGGGCCTTCTATGGGCTGTTGGATCCGTGGGCCTTCTATGGGCTGTTGGATCCATGGGCCTTCTATGGGCCAGCGGATCCATGGGCCTTCTATAGGCCGTCGAATCAATGGGCCTTCTATGGACCGTCGGGTCAATGGGCCTTCTATGTCCCGTAGGATCCGTGGGCCTTCTATGGGCCGTCTCATCTATGGGCCTTGTACGGGCCGTATACGGGGCCGTAAACAGGCTAGAGTGGAAATTGTATGTTTTATGGGCTGACCATAATGGGCCGTTAATAGGCCGTATTTGATGATGCTATGAAAATGGCCCAACGTACTAATGGGCCACAAACGGGCCGACTATATCCACGGGCTGAATTTGGCCCACAAGCAGAAAATGAGAGTGACGGGCCGAAAGTAAACGAATGTTGGAAATGAGCCCAAGAATATATGGGCCCTGAGAAGGCCGAAAAATGACATGGGCTGGAAACAGCCCAACAGAATAATGGGCCGTTAATGGGTATAAAGTGACACAATGTTCATTACGGGCTAGTTTTACCACGGGCCGTTAATGGGCCGAGTGTTACTAAGGGCCTCATATGGCCCAAAAGACGTCATGGGCCATACATGGGCCGAAAGTTAAAACAGGCTGGAATTATATTGGACGGCTCAGAAAACGCTACTGGGCCTAATTCGGATAGGCCGTAAACAGGCCCTGGGTTAGCAGGCTGTAAATGGGCTATACGCGAACAGGCTGTTAACAGGCTTGCCGTGGGCTGGCCCGCCACCTTTTGACCAAGTCAAAAGGGCCGGCCTTTTCCCAGGAACGGGCCTTTGTTGGGCAGTGCAACGTGTCGACGTATCATAGGCGCTTTGGGTCCAATGAGTAGATGATGCTACTGGGCCTAATTTGGATAGGCCGTAAGCGGGCGATGGGTTAGCGGGCTGTAGATGGGCTATATGCGAACATGCCGTTAACAGGCTTGCCATGGGCCGGCCCGCCACCTTTTGACCAAGTCAAACGGGCCGGCCTTTTCACAGGAATGGGCCTCTATTGGGCCGTGCCACCTATCGACGTATCATAGACGCTTTGGGTCCAATGAGTGGATGACATCTGTCCCAACGGCGAGCCGCCACGTGTTCCCTCCAGCCAATGATGATTATACACGTGGAAAATCCCCATTGGTCGGGGCTGTTAACAGGTTATCGGATCCAAAACCGGACCCGATAGCTTAACGGCGTTCCGTTACGATGGATGCCACATGTCGGTCACCCTTGACGAAAGCACTTCTGTGACGCGCGATTTATCGTCATGGAAGTGGACACTTCCGTGATGATAATTTTGGTAATGTCATGCAACACTTCTACGACTACACAGGTATGACTATCTTGGTTCTGTCATAAATTTGCCATGGATGTACATGCATGAGAGAAAACGTGACCTAATGTGAAAAACACGTATCATCATGGTAGTGTATTTTCTTGTAGTGGGCCTTGACTGCCGTGTTGTCGATGCCTTGAAGACATTGCTGCCCCCTTTTGTTGTTTCCAAGTTCATAAAACGAGGGACCCCAAGACTGCCAAGTTCCTCTTCCAGAGACGTCAAGTGCACGAGGACCTCAAGTACGACTACACCACCATCGTCGCCTATGGATTCGCCAAGTCCGACGACGCTCTTGTGCAACTACGTCGTGGAGACCTATGTTGCGCCAAGTACCTCGACGCCCGATGCCTAGAACGACTACCGTCATCGTGGATCCGACAAGACCAAGTGTACAACTACCGCCGACGGGTACGACTATGAAACGTGAACGACTACTTCCACTACCATCGCGAGAACGACTACCTCCACTACGAACTCGAACCACCCTAAAACACACGCTTCAAAGGTATAACCCTGAGACGACCGCCCGTGAACGAGTGTGAGATGTATGAGATGCACCGTATGTTTGCACCATGCCCGAATCGTCGCTTGCGATGCCCCACGTTTGCCTTGCCACCGGCCCATGGGAACCCGGTTTCTCGTTTGCCTTGCCACCGGCCCATGGGAACCCCCTTTTGACTCGCACACGCCACCATTTCATTTGCGCCGACATTGCTACTTCTCGAGCTTGTGTTGTATTCCCTCGAAGAGGAAAGGGTGATGGAGCACAGTAGCGTAAGTATTTCCCACAGTTTTGAGAACCATGGTATCAATCCAGTAGGAAACCACGCATGAGTCCCTCGCACCTGCACAAACAAATAAGAACTTCGCAGCCAACGCGATAAGGGGTTGTCAATGTTGGAAATATGCCCTAGAGGCAATAATAAAAGTATTATTATTATATTTCCTTGTTCATGATAATCGTCTGTTATTCATGCTTGAATTGTATTGTACGGAAACAACGATACATGTGTGAATACATAGACCACAATGAGTCCCTGGTAGGCCTCTAGTTGCCAGCTCGTTGATCAACAGATGGTCACGATTTCCTGACCATGGACATGGGATGTCAGTGATAACGGGATCACATCATTAGGAGAATGATGTGATGGACAAGACCCAATCCTGAGCATAGCACGAGATCGTATAGTTCGTAATGCATAAGCTTTTCGGTGTCAAGTATTTATTCCTTAGACCATGAGGTTCTACAACTCCCGGATGCCGTAGGAATACTTTGGGTGTGCCAAACGTCACAACGTAACTGGGTGGCTATAAAGGTACGCATCGGGTATCTCCGAAAGTGTCTGTTGAGTTGGTACGAACCGAGACTGCGATGTTGTCACTCCGTATGACGGAGAGGTACCTCTGGGCCCACTCGGTAAGACATCATCATAATGAGCTCAATGTGACTAAGTAGTTAGTCACGGGATGATGGATTATGGATCGAGTAAAGAGACTTGCCATGACGAGATTGAACAAGGTATCGGGAATACCGACGATCAAATCTCGGGCAAGTAACGTATCGGTGGATAAAGGGAATAACGTACGGGATTGAGTGAATCCTTGACACGGTGGTTCATCCGATGAAGATCATCGAGGAACACGTGGGAACCAACATGGGTATCCAGATCCCGCTGTTGGTTATTGACCAGAGAGTGGTCTCGGTCATGTCTACGTGTCTCCCGAACCCGTAGGGTCTACACACTTAAGGTTCGGTAACGCTAGGGTCGTAGAGATACATGCACGTGGAAACCCGAAAGTTGTTCGGAGTCCCGGATGAGATCCCGGACGTCACGAGGAGTTCCGGAATGGTCCGGAGGTAAAGATTGATATATAGGAAGTCCAGTTTCGGCCATCCGGTGATCTCCGGGGGTCACCGGGAGCGTCCCGGGACGACCGGAGGGGCCCCGGGGGTCCACCGGGTGGGGCCACCCATCCCGGTGGGGCCCCTAGGCCACAAGGGGAAGTGTCCAGCCCTAATGGGCTGGCGCACCACTAGGGGCCCACCTCCCCATGCGCCTAGGGTTGAAACCCTAGGGGGGAGGGGGCGCCCCACTAGCCTTGGGGGGCAAGGAACCCCCTCTAGCCGCCGCCCCCCTTGCAGATTGGATCTGCAGGGGCCCTGGCGCACCCCTTGGCCCCCTATATATATGTGGGGGGGAGAGGGCAGCCGCACCCTTGCCCTGGCGCCTCTTCCCCTCCCGTCACACCTACATACTCCAACGCAGGGCGCCCGGCGAAGCCCTGCTGCAATCTCCACTTCATCCGTCATCACGCCGTCGTGCTGCCGGATCTCTGACGACTTCTCCTCCCCCCTTGTTGGATCAAGAATGAGGTGACATTGCTGCACCGGACGTGTGTTGAACGCGGAGGTGCCGTCCGTTCGGCGCTAGATCATCGGTGACGAAGAACGCGAAGAGTACGACTACATCATCCACGCTTCTTCGAAAGCTTCCGCACGCGATCTACATAACGATATGTAGATGCACTCTTACTTGCTCATTGCTAGATGTCTCCATAGTTGGATCTTGGTGAAAGCGTAGAATTTTTTTGAATTCTGCTACGTTCCCCAACAGTGGCATCTGAGCTAGGTTTTATGCGTAGCATCTTGCACGAGTAGAACACAAAGCAGTTGTGGGCGTTTGAGTTTGTTCAACTTTCTTACCGTTACTAGCCAATCTTGATTCGGCGGTATTGTGGGATGAAGCAGCCCGGACCGACTTTACACGTCGTCTTACGTGAGACTGGTTCCACCGACAGACATGCACTAGTTGCATAAGGTGGCTGGCGGGTGTCTGTCTCTCCTACTTTAGTCGGATCGGATTCGATGAAAAGGGTCCTTATGAAGGGTAAATAGAAATTGACAAATCACGTTGTGGTTTTGGCGTAGGTAAGAAACGTTCTTGCTAGAAATCCTATAGAAGCCACGTAAAAATTTGCAACAACAATTAGAGGACGTCTAACTTGTTTTTGCAGCATGTGCTATGTGACATGGTATGGCCAAAACGAAGATGTGATGAATGATATATGTGATGTATGAGATTGATCATGTTTTTGTAATAGGGAATCACGACTTGCATGTCGATGAACTTGACAACTGGCAGGAGCCATAGGAGTTGTCTTAATTATTGTATGACCTGCGTGTCACTGAATAACGCTATGTAATTACTTTACTTTATTGCTAAACGTTAGCCATAGTAGTAGAAGTAATAGTTGGCGTGACAACTTCTTCAAGACACGATGATGGAGATCATGATGATGAAGATCATGGTATCGAGCCGGTGACAAGATGATCATGGTGCCCCGAAGATGGAGATCCGAGGAGCAAGATGATATTGGCCATATCATGTCACTTTAATTGATTGCATGTGATGTTTATCATGTTTATGCATCTTCTTTACTTAGAACGACGGTAGTAAATAAGATGATCTCTCACTAAAATTTCAAGAATGTGTTCCCCCTAACTGTGCACCGTTGCTAAAGCTCGTTGCTCCGAAGCACCATGTGATGATCGGGTGTGATAGGTTCTAACGTTCACATACGACGGGTGTAAGACAGATTTACACACGCGATACACTTAGGGCTCACTTGACGAGCCTAGCATGTACAGACATGGCCTCGGAACACGGAAGACCGAAAGGTCGAACACGAGTCGTATAGAAGATACGATCAACATGAAGATGTTCACCGTTGATGACTAGTCCGTCTCACGTGATGATCGGACACGGGCTAGTCGATTCGGATCGTGTATCACTTAGATGACTAGAGAGATGTCATTCTGAGTGGGAGTTCATTAAAATTTGATTAAGATGAACTTAATTATCATGAACTTAGTCTAAATTCTTTACAATATCTCTTGTAGATCAAATGGCCCACGCTCCAGTTTCCCTCAACTTCAACGCGTTCCTAGAGAAAACCAAGCTGAAAGACGATGGTAGCAACTATACGGATTGGGTCCGTAACCTGATGATTATCCTCATAGCTGCCAAGAGATCATATGTCCTAGAAGCACCGCTAGGTGATGCACCTGCTCCCGATGCGGCCCAAGGCGTTTTGAACGTCTGGCAGTCGCGTAGTGATGATTACTCCCTGGTTCAGTGCGGCATGCTTTACAGCTTAGAGTCGGGGCTCCAAAAACGTTTTGAGCACCACGGAGCATATGAGATGTTCGAAGAGATGAAAATGGTTTTCCAAGCTCATGCCCGAGTGGAGAGATATGATGTCTCCGATGCATTCTACAGCTGTAAGATGGAGGAGAACAGTTCTGTCAGTGAGCACATCCTCAAGATTTCAGGATTGCACAACCACTTGGCTCAGCTGGGAATGAATCTCCCAGATGAAGCGGTCATTGACAGAATCCTCCAGTCGCTCCCACCAAGCTTCAAGAGCTTCGTGTTGAACTCCAATATGCAGGGGATGGAGAAGTCCATTCCCGAGGTATATTCGATGCTGAAATCAGCGGAGGTGGACATCAAGAAAGAACATCAAGTGTTGATGGTCAATAAAACCACTAAGTTCAAGAAATTCAAGTGTAAGAAGAACTTCAAGAAGGACGGCAAGGGAGTTGCCGCGCCCAGCAAGCCTGTTGCCGGGAAGAAGCCAAAGTATGGACCCAAGCCTGAGACAGAGTGCTTTTATTGCAAGGGAACGTGTCACTGGAAGCGGAACTGCCCCAAATATTTAGCAGACAAGAAGGCCGGCAACGTCAAAGGTATATATGATATACATGTTATTGATGTGTACCTTACCAGCACTCGTAGTAGCTCCTGGGTATTCGATACTGGTGCAGTTGCTCACATTTGTAACTCAAAATAGGAGCTGCGGAATAAACGGAGACTGGCGAAGGATGAGGTGACGATGCGCGTCGGGAATGGTTCCAAGGTCGATGTGATCGCCGTCGGCACGCTGCCTCTACATCTAACCTCGGGATTAGTTTTAAACCTTAATAATTGTTATTTAGTACCAGCTTTGAGCATGAACATTGTTTCTGGATCTCGTCTTATGCGAGATGGCTACTCTTTCAAATCGGAGAATAATGGTTGTTCTATTTATTTGAGAGATATGTTTTATGGTCATGCCCCGCTGGTCAATGGTTTATTTTTGATGAATCTCGAACGTAGTGATACACATATTCATAGTGCGGATGCCAAAAGATGTAAAGTTGATAATGATAGTCCCACATACTTGTGGCATTGCCGCCTTGGTCATATTGGTGTCAAACGTATGAAGAAGCTCCATTCAGATGGACTTCTAGAGTCTCTTGATTATGAATCATTTGACACATGTGAAACATGCCTCTTGGGCAAGATGACCAAGACTCCATTCTCCGGAACAATGGAGCGAGCAACCAACTTGTTGGAAATCATACATACCGATGTGTGCGGTCCAATGAGTGTTGAGGCTCGCGGAGGCTATCGTTATGTTCTCACCCTCACGGATGACTTGAGTAGATACGGGTATATCTATTTGATGAAACACAAGTCTGAGACCTTTGAAAAGTTCAAGGAATTTCAGAATGAGGTTGAGAATCAACGTGACAGAAAAATAAATTTCTTGCGATTGGATCATGGGGGTGAATATTTAAGTCATGAGTTTGGCACACACCTTAGGAGCTGTGGAATTGTTTCACAATTGACACCGCCCGGAACACCTCCACGTAACGGTGTGTCCGAACGTCGAAATCGTACTCTGTTGGACATGGTGCGATCTATGATGTCCCTCACCGATTTACTGCTATCTTTTTGGGGTTATGCCCTGGAGACTGCCGCATTCACTTTAAATAGGGCTCCGTCGAAATCCGTTGAGACGACTCCGTATGAACTTTGGTTTGGCAAGAAACCGAAGCTGTCGTTTCGAAAAGTTTGGGGTTGCGATGCTTATGTCAAGAAACTTCAACCTGAAAAGCTCGAACCCAAATCGGAAAAATGCTTCTTCATAGGATACCCAAAGGAAACAATTTGGTACACCTTCTACCACAGATCCGAAGGCAAAGTCTTTGTTGCCAAGAATGGATGCTTTCTGGAGAAAGAGTTTCTCTCGAAAGAAGTGAGTGGGAGGAAAGTAGAACTTGATGAGGTGATAGTCACCCCTCCTGTACCGGAAAGTAGCGCATCGCAGGAAAATGTTCCTGAGGAGCCTGCACCGACAAGGGAGGAAGTTAATGATAATGATCACGAAACAGATCAAGTTACTACTGAACTTCGAAGGTCCACAAGGGCACGTTCCGCACCAGAGTGGTACGGCAACCCTGTCCTGGAAATCATGTTGTTAGACAACGGTGAACCTTCAAACTATGAAGAAGCGATGGCAGGCCCGAATTCCAATAAATGGCTTGGAGCCATGAAATCCGAGATAGAATCCATGTATGAAAACAAAGTATGGACTTTGGTGGACTTTCCTGATGATAGGCACGCCATAGAAAACAAATGGATATTTAAGAAGAAGACAGACGCGGATGGTAATGTGACCATCTATAAGGCTCGGCTTGTCGCTAAGGGTTATCGACAAGTTCAAGGGATTGACTACGATGAGACTTTCTCTCCCGTAGCGATGCTGAAGTCAGTCAGAATCATGTTAGCTATTGCCGCATTCTATGATTATGAGATATGGCAAATGGACGTCAAAACAGCATTCCTTAACGGCTTCCTCAAGGAAGAGTTGTATATGATGCAACCGGAAGGTTTTGTCGATCCAGAGAACGCTAACAAGGTATGCAAGCTCCAGCGCTCAATTTATGGGCTGGTGCAAGCATCTCGCAGTTGGAATATTCGCTTTGATGAAGTGATCAAAGCGTTTGGATTTATACTGACTTATGGAGAAGCCTGTATTTACAAGAAAGTGAGTGGGAGCTCTGTGGCATTTCTCATATTATATGTGGATGACATATTGCTGATGGGAAATGATATAGAATTCTTGGAAAATGTAAAGGCCTACTTGAATAAAAGTTTTTCAATGAAGGACCTTGGAGAAGCTGCTTACATATTAGGCATCAAAATCTATAGAGATAGATCAAGACGCCTCATTGGTCTTTCACAAAGTACATACCTTGACAAGATATTGAAAAAGTTCAATATGGATCAGTCAAAGAAAGAATTCTTGCCTGTTTTGCAAGGTATGAGATTGAGCAAGGCTCGGTCGCCGACCACGGCAGAAGATAGAGAAAAGATGAGTGTCATTCCCTATGCCTCGGCCATAGGTTCTATCATGTATGCCATGCTGTGTACCAGACCTGATGTGAACCTTGCCATAAGTTTGGTAGGGAGGTACCAAAGTGATCCCGGTACGGAACACTGGACAGCGGTCAAGAACATCCTGAAGTACCTGAAAAGGACTAAGGATATGTTTCTCGTTTATGGAGGTGACGAAGAGCTCGTCGTAAAGGGTTACGTCGATGCTAGCTTCGACACAGATCTGGATGACTCTAAGTCTCAAACCGGATACGTGTATATTTTGAATGGAGGGGCCGTCAGCTGGTGCAGTTGCAAACAGAGCGTGGTGGCAGCGTCTACATGTGAAGCGTAGTACATAGCTGCTTCCGAAGCAGCGCAGGAAGGAGTCTGGATGAAGGAGTTCATCACCGACCTAGGAGTCATTCCAAGCGCGTCAAGCCCGATGACTCTCTTCTGTGACAACACTGGTGCTATTGCCATTACCAAGGAGCCCAGGTTTCACAAGAAGACCAAGCACATCAAGCGCCGTTTCAACTCCATCCGGAATTATGTTCAGGATAGAGATATAGATATTTGTAAAGTGCATACCGATCTGAATGTCGCAGACCCGTTGACTAAACCTCTTTCACGGGCAAAACATGATCAACACCAGAACTCTATGGGTGTTCGATTCATCACAATGTAACTAGATTATTGACTCTAGTGCAAGTGGGAGACTGTTGGAAATATGACCTAGAGGCAATAATAAAAGTATTATTATTATATTTCCTTGTTCATGATAATCGTGTGTTATTCATGCTTGAATTGTATTCTACGGAAACAGCGATACATGTGTGAATACATAGACCACAATGAGTCCCTGGTAGGCCTCTAGTTGCCAGCTCGTTGATCAACAGATGGTGGTGGTTCTCCATTGGGACTTAATGTTCTTCAATTGGGCAAACGGTCTTTTCGCTTCTCCGTTGCTTCTAACAATGTGGGGCATTTCATTGATGAACTTGGCGAGGTGGCTGCTCGAACCCCTATTGCAATCAAACCCAACCTCGACTTTCTCCGGAAAAGTGCTAGCAAAGATCATTCAGCTAATGAGGAACTCTCGAAGTTTGGGTTTCATTTCATGGACAATCATCGGGACAATCATTCGCTTACCCATGGAAAACATACATTTGTGAAGCATCTCACTTTTGATCCAGATTGTTCAAGCGATGCATGTGCTCACCCCCCAGACAAGGATTGGATCTCATTTGGTAGTTTTCAAAACGCATTTAATGTTCCCCCATCGGCCGGGAATCAAGCTTTTCAGGGCATTAAATTTGAGCCAAAGACTTGGGAGCACATCCCGGATTTCATGTTGTTCCATATTTTGGACCAACGGACGTTTGGCTATTCTGATGAGAGGATTGCCTCAATATGGCATCTACAATCCATCCCGCCATCGGAGGTAATTTTCCAACGTTTAAATTTATATGCTGCTTGCCACCAACTGGGCCATCTTGCAAATATCTGTCCTGAGGGCAAAATACTTAAGCCGGCGAACACCTCTCGACCCCATGTTGGGCCGGGCCAATCCGTTTGCACGACCTGTGGCTCTACCCACCACCTTTTCTTTGCATGCCGGGCTCGGGTGTTGTGCTCCTCCTGTGGTTTCCTCGGTCACGTAGCGAAACTTTGTTTCGCTGAAGCCTCCCCCCATTTTCTTTGGAAACCAAAAACCCTGCATGTCCCCACCAAAGATATACCCATTCCCAAAAGTAGCCAAACTTTCCATAAGGCGAAGTTTTCCAAACCGCGGCGACCTTCCAATGATTCCTGGGCTTGGAGGATAAAAACTAGTATAGTATCTCCTCCCGTTGGGGTTTATCGAGGCTGTGATGGAAACAAAAAACAGAAAATGGAATGGCATATCAAATCAAGCGATTCGCAGCGCCAGGACACGCGCGCTCTACCTATTGGGGGTGACGGTCCGCATCCTCCTACCCTACGTCCTATCACCTCGAGCACCCCTAGCCTACCCAACCTGCCACCCCCACTACCAAATCACCAGCAGCCTCCATCAATTCATCCGCCTGCTAGTGCTTCCTCCCCTCGCCAGAAACGCCTCTCGACTCATCCGCCCGCTAGCATCCCTGCCAACACCTCCACTCATACTCCCATGGCGAACTTCCCAGTCATGCCCTTCCACTTCATCCCTGGCCCCCTCGCCATCTTCAATGGCCCCGCTGATAGACTCCAGAGGAACATGATGGTCGTCGGCACTCCTCCTCTGCATCACGAAAACTATGCGCTCGTCCTCACCAACCCTCCGACGCCCGATCTTCAGCGTCCTATGGTGCTCGCGGAAATCCTACAAATCTTGGCCGAGGACTTCAATGCTGAGGTGATATACTCTGATATCTTTCATCTAGGCGTCGGGATGATTGGGTTTAGATCAGCTGCTGTCAGAGATTTTCTTATCACTACTGGGCGGCATCCGATAGATGAAGATAGGACCTTTTACTTCGCCCGCCATGATGAAGGACCTAATATGCGCATACCGATTTTTGAAGCTGTTGCTTGGGTAGTGTTCCTGGGATTTCCTCTTGATTACCAGAATGAGTATTATGTGAACAAGGCTGTCAGTTGTTTCGGTAACTTCGAGATTTGGCATAACCCTGGGCAAGTCAAGACTAGAGTTCTTGTTCGTGTACTTATCAATCAGTTCTCTAATGTGCCGCATAGTCTGATCATTAAAAGAGCCAATGTGTTTGGAGGTCTGGGAAGATCATGGACAATTCCGGTCTATATCTTGACTAACTGGCCAACTAATCCGCCTAATGCGGGCACAGAGGAGCCGCCGCCACCGATGAACGCCTCGCCGCATCCAAGGGAACTACCTTTCCTGACAGCTTCCCAACAAGTCTCCTTTGAAGCCATGGTTGCACAGCAGCAACAGGCGAATGTGGCTTGGGGGCAAGATCTTCAACCATCCACTCAACAGCCACTGGCCAATGGATGGCAACCATGGCCTGATATCCCACCGCAGTACCAAGGAGAGAGCTGGCGTCAGATCACTGAATACACTGGTCCGTCCATGATGGACGGAGTAACACCTGAAGAAAATATTCTTGATGATGGCCTGGAGGCCTGGAATGCACATGTTGCGCAGGTCGAACTGGCTGTGGATGACATCGTTCTGGGAGCTCACCACAGTACTCTGACTTTTGTCAGAGGGACGGCGGAGGAGGCAAACCTCCGTGTTTTACCTTTCGCGCGGTTGATCTCCTTTCTCAGGAAGTACATCTATAAGCCCATGCTCCCCATGCTCCTCCCTGTAGAGGATTCCCTGGAGATGATCACTCAGTTCTGTAGCTCGCTCCAATACCTGTTTGTGGCATATGCAATCAGGTCCAGGTATACCCCAATTGCCACAAGGTCTGACACTCTCCTTGTGAAACTTGACAAGCGCAGTTGGGATGAAGCCTTTGCTCCGCTGCTTCATCAGTCGTTGGATGCCACGGTGGTCGCCGATGAGGAGCCACGGGATGTGACCCGTGCTACTGCGGAGGTGATCGCTGAACATGCGGAAGACTCACGGGCGCTGCCACGCTCTGTCAAGAAGAACAAGATGACAGGCGAGACTTTACTGCCTCTCCGTCGTAGCACCAGGAATAACCGATATGATGGCTTCAAGGCCCCCTCCATGGCTGAAGCACGCCAATACAAGTCCAAGGTTAGGCCTCGGCAAGCGCAATTGGCTTCTCTCCGTGTCTCTATAACCCATGCAAAACCTGCTGCAGATGAGGTTCCACCACCAACTCCTATTTCCCAGCTGCAGATGATCGGCACGGCGCGCTGTGGGATTCCTGCAGCCGAACTCTCCAAGTCCAAGCTCATGGCGCCACTGGAGGAGGAGGAGCCCGCTGCCACCACCCCCACCAACTAATCTACATGGCACACCAAGTGCATTGGAAGGTGCTGGTGTGGAACATCCGTGGCATAAATTCAGAAGATAAAACCTTAGCAGTTAAAAATGCGATTGCAGCTTCGGGTTGTAATATCGTGTGCCTTCAGGAGACTAAACGCACTTCTTTTGATCTTGCTTTCATTAAGACATTATGTCCGCGACGTCTTGACCAATTTGCTTTCGTTCCTTCGCGTGGTGCCTTGGGGGGTATTCTTACTGTCTGGAATGGTTCTCTCTTTGATGGGAACAGGATTTTCTCGGATTTCTTCGCTCTAGGAGTAAGGTTAACTTCGAAAGTGTCTGACCACGCATGGACGCTATTCAATGTCTATGGGCCATGTAGGGGGGATGATCGAGTATTGTTTACTAATTGGCTCTATGAATTGGAAATTCCAGATAATGAAGATTGGCTTCTTGTTGGGGACTACAACTACATTCGATCATCCAACAACAGAAATAAGCCGGGGGGGATGTCAATGACATACTCATTTTCAATGACATTATACGTACACAAGCCTTGGTTGAAATCCCTCTTAAAGGATGATCCTATACTTGGAGTAATATGCAGAATGACCCCCTGCTGGAACAGTTAGATTGGTTTCTATCGTCATGTCATTGGACCCAATCATACCCAAACACAATAGCCACCCCACTTGGCAAACCTGTGTCTGATCACACACCATGTGTGGTCGAAATCAAGACCCCCATACCCAAGAGCAAGGTCTTTCGCTTTGAAAATTATTGGACTAACCACCCGGGTTTTTTTGAAGTGGTGCAGGCGTCCTGGGATAAGTATTGCTATGCAAAAAATATCTCTGCCCTTATATGCAAAAAAATGAAGCGCCTAAGGTATGATCTTAAAAAATGGAGTAAAGGAATCTCCCGCCTCTCAATACTCATTCAAAATTGCAATTGGGCCCTCACGGAGCTTGATGGGCTGGAAGACCGGAGGCCCCTCACGGTGCCTGAGAAAAACTTCAGGAAAATTATCAAGGCCCACCTGCTTAAACTACTACAATACCAGAACCGATACTGGAGAGAGCGCTGCACGATTCGATTCATCAAATTTGGGGAAGAAAACACGAAGTTGTTCCATGCTTTGGCGACTGAACGTTATAGAAAAAACTTTATCTCCTCACTCAAACTTCAAGATGGATCTGTGGTCACTGACCATAAATCGAAGGAGGCGGTGCTGTTTGATACATACAAGGGAAGACTTGGTGCTTCCTCCACCCCGGTTATGAAGTTTAACTTAGCCTCAATCATCAACAAGATCGATGGTCTTGAAGCGCTGTCAGCCCCTTTCACGCACTCTGAGATTGATGGAGTGGCTAAAAACATGCCCGCAGATCGTGCTCCTGGCCCTGACGGTTTCAATGGACACTTCATCAAAACCTGTTGGCACATTGTCAAGAAGGATTTCTATAAACTGTGCGAGGACTTCTACAACGGCAACCTTGACCTCACTAGCATCAACAGTGGATTCATCACGCTCATCCCCAAAACCAACTCACCTGAATCGGCTAATGACTTCCGCCCAATCACTCTTTTGAACTGTTGTCTGAAGATCATTACCAAGTTACTTGCAAACATGTTACAGACCGTTATCCTCAAGATCATACATAAAAACCAATACGGTTTTTTGAAAAGCCGCTCCATTCAAGACTGCCTGGCATGGGCTTTTGAGTATATCTATCAATGCCAGCGATCGAAAAAACCCATAGTGCTGCTCAAACTGGACTTTGTGAAAGCCTTTGACACTATCAATCATTCTGCTATGTTGGAGATCATGCAACACATGGGCTTTGATGATCGGTGGATGGGGTGGATCAAGAATATTTTTGGATCAGGAAAATCCTCGGTCCTTTTAAACGGAATTCCTGGAAGACAATTTGACTGCAATTGTGGGGTACGGCAAGGGGACCCGCTCTGTCCCCTCATTTTTTTCCTCGCAGGTGATCTACTACAGGCTGCCATCAACGACGCATACCAGAACGGCCTTATCGAGTTGCCGATCCCCTCTCGCACTGGAATGGACTATCCGGTGGTTCAATATGCTGACGACACAATCCTGGTCATGCCGGCCGACCTAGCGCAGGCACAGACCATGAAGCAGATCCTGATGGACTATGCGGACTCGATCGGCCTCAAAATAAACTTTAGCAAATCCCTCCTAGTGCCACTTAACGTGGACGAACGCCTTGCTGCGGATCTAGCGCAAATCTGGCAATGCTCGGTTGGGGGGATGCCATTCACCTACCTGGGGTTGCCCATGGGAACAACCAAACCTACGGTAAGCGAGCTCATGCCACTGGTGGAAAGGGCGGAACGTAGACTCTCTTCCTCGCTATGCTTGATGAACTATGGGAGTAAGTTGACGCTGCTGAACTCCATGATTACATCCCTCATGATCTATCCCATGTGCACTCTCAAGTTCCCACTCAAGTTGATTGAGCATCTGGACAAGATCCGTCGCCGATGCCTTTGGCGCAAAAAAACAGAGCAAGGGGAAACATGCAACTCCCTGGCCTCTTGGGCTCTCGTGTGTAGACCTAAGAAGCATGGGGGTCTGGGTGTTCTTGGCATCAAAATCCAGAACGAAGGGCTGCTTCTCAAGTTCCTTCACTGCTTCTACAACAAAAAAGATACCCCCTGGTGCTCCCTGATCTGGGACGCGTACTACGAACATCAAGTCCCACACGCTACGGATGTCTGTGGCTCGTTCTGGTGGAGAGACGTGATGAAGTTAAATGACAAGTACAGAGGTATTACTAGGGTTGTGGTGGGGGATGGCTCATCGGTGTTGTTCTGGAAGGACCTGAGGCTAGCCGAATCCCTTGAGCTCTCGCATCCACGGGCCTTTTCCTACACTACGATGGAGGATGCGTCTGTTAGGGACTTCCTGTCCATCACAAACATGCAGCAAGGATTCTATCTACACCTCTCTCAACAGGCTAGGGAGGAAGTGATGGACATGCAAGACCTCTCGATGGACATCGCCCCCGTGGACAACCTAAATGATTCCTGGACCTGCTTGTGGGGGGACCGATACTCCTCGCGCAAATACTATGCGAACTACTTCAGGGAAGTGATAGCGGATGTGGCTTTTAAATGGATCTGGAAGAGCATATGCACAATGAAGATTAAGGTATTTGCGTGGTTGCTACTGATGGATCGGGTGAACACCAAAAATATGCTCAAACGGCGACACTACAATGTCTCGGAGGGAGTGACATGTGAACTTTGTGCGAGTGGAGAGGAAGAAACCGTTGAGCATCTCTTCTTTAACTGCAACTTCAGTAGAATCTGCTGGGGGAGGCTGGGAGTGGTCTGGACACATAATGGAGATCGTCTGCAGATCGTGCACTCCGGGCGGCAGCACTGGACCAAACCCATGTTCATGGAGATCTTTTTGACGGCGGCCTGGAGCATATGGAAGGAGCGCAACGGCAAGGTGTTTAGGGCGATTCCCCCCTCGGTTACTTCCTGGCAGGAGAGGTTTAAGAAAGACTTTGGTTTGCTTGTACATCGGGTTAAACCCTCCCTAGAACAGTTTGTAGGAGACTTCTTAAGAACACTAGACTAGAGCTAAACCCTTTCTTTAAAATAGTTGGATCTGGGGGGGGCTTGGCATGGTGGAGGGCCCCTGAACTAGGGGTCAACACCTTGTCATGCATGAACACCCTGACACTATGTAACCTTTGTTTATATATGGGAAGTCAGTAGGATACTCTCCTACTGTCATTGATTTTTCAAAAAAAAAACAGATGGTCACGGTTTCCTGACCATGGACATGGGATGTCAGTGATAACGGGATCACATCATTAGGAGAATGATGTGATGGACAAGACCCAATCCTGAGCATAGCACGAGATCGTATAGTTCGTAATGCATAAGCTTTTCGGTGTCAAGTATTTATTCCTTAGACCATGAGGTTGTAGAACTCCCGGATGCCATAGGAATACTTTGGGTGTGCCAAACGTCACAATGTAACTGGGTGGCTATAAAGGATCGCATCGGGTATCTCCGAAAGTGTCTGTAAAGTTGGTACGAACCGAGACTGGGATGTTGTCACTCCGTATGACGGAGAGGTACCTCTAGGCCCACTCGGTAAGACATCATCATAATGAGCTCAATGTGACTAAGTAGTTAGTCACAGGATGATGGATTACGGATCGAGTAAAGAGACTTGCCATGACGAGATTGAACAAGGTATCGGGAATACCGATGATCGAATCTCGGGCAAGTAACGTACCGATGGACAAAGGGAATAACGTACGGGATTGAGTGAATCCTTGACACGGTGGTTCATCCGATGAAGATCATCGAGGAACACGTGGGAACCAACATGGGTATCCAGATCCCGCTATTGGTTATTGACCGGAGAGTGGTCTCGGTCATGTCTACGTGTCTCCCGAACCCGTAGGGTCTACACACTTAAGGTTCTGTAACGCTAGGGTCGTAGAGATACATGCACGTGGAAACCCGAAAGTTGTTCGGAGTCCCGGATGAGATCCCGGACGTCACGAGGTGTTCCGGAATGGTCCGGAGGTAAAGATTGATATATAGGAAGTCCAGTTTCGGACATCGGGTGATCTCCGGGTGTCACCGGGAGCGTCCCGGGACCACCGGAGGGGCCCCGGGGGTCCACCGGGTGGGGCCACCCATCCCGGTGGGGCCCCTAGGCCACAAGGGGAAGTGTCCAGCCCTAATGGGCTGGCGCACCACTAGGGGCCCACCCCCCCATGTGCCTAGGGTTGAAACCCTAGGGGGGAGGGGGCGCCCCACTAGCCTTGGGGGGCAAGGAACCCCCTCTGGCCGCCGCCCCCCTGCAGATTGGATCTGCAGAGGCCCTGGCGCACCCCCTGGCCCCCTATATATATGTGGGGGGGGGAGAGGGCAGCCGCACCCTTTCCCTGGCGCCTCTCCCCCTCCTGTCACACCTCCATACTCCAACGCAGGGCGCCCGGCGAAGCCCTGCTGCAATCTCCACTGCATCCGTCATCACGCCGTCGTGCTGCCGGATCTCTGACAACTTCTCCTCCCCCCTTGCTGGATCAAGAAGGAGGTGACGTTGCTGCACCGGACGTGTGTTGAACGCGGAGGTGCCGTCCGTTCGGCGCTAGATCATCGGTGACGAAGAACGCGAAGAGTACGACTACTTCATCCACGCTTCTTCGAAAGCTTCCGCACGCGATCTACATAACGGTATGTAGATGCACTCTTACTTGCTCGTTGCTAGATGTCTCCATAGTTGGATCTTGGTGAAAGCGTAGAAATTTTTTGAATTCTGCTACGTTCCCCAACAGTGAATCCCTTTACGGTCACTTACAATTCTGCATCTACTACTATTACTCCACACATCGACCGCTATCCAGCATGCATCTAGAGTATTAAGCTCATAAGAACGGAGTAATGCTTTAAGCAAGATGACATGATGTAGAGGGATAAACTCAAGCAATATGATATAATACCCATCTTTTTATCCTCGATGGCAAAAAATACAATACATGCCTTGCTGCCCCTGGTGTCACTCGGAAAGGACACTGCAAGATTGAACCCAAAGCAAAGCACTTCTCCCATTGCAAGAACTATAGATCTAGTAGGCCAAACCAAACCAATAATTCGAAGAGACTTGCAAGGATATTATAATCATACATAAAAGATTTAGGAAAAGAATCAAATATTGTTCATAGATAATCTTGATCATAAACCCACAATTCATCGGATCTCGACAAACACACCGCAAAAAGATTACTTCGAATAGATCTCCTCCAAGATGGAGGAGAACTTTGTATTGAGATCCAAAAAGAGAGAAGAAGCCATCTAGCTAATAAATATGGACCCGAAGGTCTGTGGTAAACTACTCACAACTCATTGGTGAGGCTATGGCGTTGATATAGAAGCACTCCGTGATGGATCCCCCCTCCGACGGAGCTCTGGAATAGGCCCCAAGATGGGATCTCACGGGAACAGAAGGTTGTGGCAGTGGAATTAGGGTTTTCTCTATTGTCTCGATGTTTTCAGGGTACATGGATATATATAGGAGGAAGAAGGGCATCGGTGGAGCCAGAGGGGGCCAATGAGGGTGGGGGCGCGCCTAGGAAGAGGGGGCGCGCCATGGACCCTCGTGGCCACCTCCTTCGTTCCCTCGCGTGTACTCCATGTCTTCTGGGTACATACGGTTCCAGAAATTTCCAGAAATCACTCTCCGGAAGGTTTCACTCCGTTTGGACTCCGTTTGATATTCCTTTTCTGCGAAACCCTGAAATAGGCAAAAAACAACAATCTGCACTGGGCCTTAGGTTAGTAGGTTAGTCCCAAAAATAATATAAAAGTGTATAATAAAGCCCATTAAACATCCAAAACATAATATATAATAGCATGTAACAATCAAAAATTATAGATACGTTGGAGACGTATCAAGCATCACCAAGCTTAATTCCTGCTGGTCCTCGAGTAGGTAAATGATAAAAACAGAATTTTTGATGTGGAATGCTAACTAACATAATTCTCAATGTAATATCTTTGTTGTGGCATGAATGTTCAGATCCGAAAGATTCAAGATGAAAGTTCATATTGACATAAGAATAATAATACTTTAAGCATACTAACAAAGCAATCATGTCTTCTCAAAATAACATGGCCTAAAAAAATTTAACCCTACAAAATCATATAGTTAGGCTATGCTCCATTTTCATCACACAAAATACTCCAATCATGTACAACCCCGGTTTCAGCAAAGAACTTGTTTCATACTTTAATTTTTTCAAACTCTTTCAACTTTCACGCAATACATGAGCGTGAGCCATGGACATAGCACTATGTGGAATAGAGTGGTAGTTGTGTAGAAGGCAAAAAGGAGGAAGATAGTCTCAGATCAACTAGGCGTATCAATGGGCTATGGAGATGCCCATCAATAGATATCAATATGAGTGAGTAGGGATTGCCATGCAACGGATGCACTAGAGCTATAAATGTATGAAAGCTCAACAAAAGAGAGTAAGTGGGTGTGCATCCAAGTTGCTTGCTCACGAAGACCTAGGGCATTTGAGGAAGCCCATCGTTGGAATATACAAGCCAAGTTCTATAATGAAAATTCCCACTAGTATATGAAAGTGACTAAACAAGAGACTCTCTATCATGAAGAACATGGTGCTACTTTGAAGCACAAGTTTGGAAAAAGATAGTAGCATTGTCCCTTTTTTCTTTTTTTCTTTTTTTGGGGCCTTTTTTTTTCTTTGGCGTTTCCTTCTTCTTCTTTTTTTTCTTTTGGGACAATGCTCTAATAATGATGATCATCACACTTATATTGATTTACAACTCGATATTACAACTCGATACTAGAACAAAGTATGACTCTATATGAATGCCTCCAGCGATGTACCGAGATGTGCAATGAATCAAGAGTGACATGTATGAAAAATTATGCATGGTGGCCTAGCCACAATTATGATGTCAACTACATGATCATGCATGGCAATATGACAATGATGAAGTGCGTCATAACATACGGAACAGTGGAAAGTTGCATGGCAATATATCTTGGAATGGCTATGGAAATTGCATGATAGGTAGGTATGGTGGCTCTTTTGAGGAAGGTATATGGTGGGTGTATGGTACCGGCAAAAGTTGCACGGTACAAGAGAGTCTAGCAATGGTGGAAGGGTGAGAGTGCGTATAATCCATGGACTCAACATTAGTCATAAAGAACTCACATACTTATTGCAAAAATCTACAAGTCATCAAAACAAAGTACGACATGCATGCTCCTAGGGGGGAGGTTGGTAGGAGTTAACCATGGCGCGCCCCGACCTCCACTCAAAGGATGACACTCAATGAAATACCTCATGCTTCAAATTTGTCACACAACGGTTACCATACGTGCATGCTATGGGACTTGCAAACCTTAACACAAGTATTTCTCAAATTCACAACTAATCTACTAGCATGACTCTAATATCACCATCCTCATATCTCAAAACAATCATCAAGTATCAAACTTCTCTTAGTATTCAATGCACTTTATACGATAGTTTTTACTATACCCATCTTGGATGCCTATCATATTAGGACTAGTTTTATAACCAAAGCACATTACCATGCTGTTCTAAAAGACTCTCAAATAGATATAATTGTAGCATGAGAGATCAACAATTTCTACAAATTAAAACCACCACCGTGCTCTAAAAGATATAAGTGAAGCACTATTGCAAAACTATCTAGCTCAAAAGATATAAGTGAAGCACATAGAGTATTCTGATAAATTCTAAACCATATTTATCTCTCTCAAATGGTGTGTCCAGCAAGGATGATTGTGGCAAACTAAAAAGCAAAGACTCAAATCATACATGACGCTCCAAGCAAAACACATATCATGTGGTGAATAAAAATATAGTCTCAAGTTTAGTTACCGATAGATGAAGACGAAAGAGGGGATGACTTCCCGGGGCATCCCCAAGCTTAGGCTTTTGGTTGCCCTTGGATTTTACCTTGGGGTGCCTTGGGCATCCCCAATCTTAGGCTCTTGCCACTCTTTGTTCCATAGTCCATAAAAGCCATACTCAAAATTGAAAACTTCACAACACAAAACTTTGCCAAAAAATCTCGTGAGGTCCGTTAGTATAAGAAAATAAACAACCACTCAAAGGTACTGTAACACCCCAAAATTTTGACCTTGAAAATCAAAGTCTTTACCAGGAATTTTAAACCTCTCATTCTCTGGATTTTCTTTGATTTCAGAACCCCTTTTTTTTAATTTATGGAGTTTTTGCCCCAGTGATTTTTTTTCCAGATATGTTATTTGGACTTAAATGCCCTAACCAAGAAAAACAATCTTTCTACCAATGGGATCATTTGCATTATTATTTTCTCCCTTAACTTTTTCCATGAAATTGATTTTTTTCAGTTTTAAAGCTCTGTTTGCACGACAACCCTTTGATGGATTTGTTAAAAAATTCCACCAAAATTTGGGGATGTCATGTGAAGCCCCTACATCAGTTTTATGCAAAAATCCGTTGATGTCCTTTGGAAAAGTTGAACAAAACATCCTATTTTGCTCTCTGGTCCAGATTGTTGCTTTCTACTACAACCCTATTTTAACTTGCTCTTCTAACCCTGAATTCTCTCCTGCTTGTAGTCCTTCCTACAAAACCCTTAAGTCCAGGAGATTGGAGCATTTGGATCATTTTTGGTCCATGCAATAATGCATTCTAGTTTCTGTCCAGAATTGACTTTCTCAAAAGCTTACACTTGCAAGATTTTAGTTTTGCCTAAACAACCTTATCACCATCTCCTAGACCTATAGAGACATTGGTCTGGAGTTTTTGACCACCCCAAGAGATGCCTAGAGACTCCTAGCATTCTGTCAAACACCTTGCGTGCATGGTTAGTTTTGACATAGTTTCTGGATTGTGCATTGGACCAGCTTGCTCTGCCTAACCAGCATGTCCACTAAGCTCCTAGCTAACCCTAATCCAGGCCTGCTAATCCCCAGCCTCATCCTAGTCCCCTAGCACGCCCTGGCATTGCGTCGAACACATAGGGTGCATGTGCTGGGCGTGCCCAGAGCGTGCGTTTTGCACGTGCGTGCGCCCGAGCCGCCGCGTCACGCCCCTGGCCCTAACTCGCCTGCAGAGCCACACCCCGGCCTCATCCACTCACCAGAGTACTCCAAGCCGCCCTGGAGCTCCACAACACTGCCGTCAGGTCGGCCACGGCGGCTAGCGGCCAGCCACAGTGGGCTCCTACCCCGGACAGCGCCGCCCGAGCCACATGCGTGCCCCAGCTGCCCTCTGGAGCAGTCCGAACTCATCCACAAGCTTGTCCGCAAGCGCTCGTCGCCACCACGTCCCCCTACTGCTACAGAATGGCGGTCGCCGGCGATCCTATCCACGGCCGCCACGAACTGACATGGCTGCGCTATATAAGAAGCCCCCGAGCACGTCCCGTCCCCCAGGCAGCTTCAAACCATCCTCCTAGTACCCCCTTAGCCATCAATCCAAGAGAGGAAGGCCGTCTTCTCCATCTCCGGTCAGCTCAGGTCCATTCCGGCGCATCCAAAGCCTCCCCTGCCCTCCCGACTCCACCGTTTGACTCCACTTGATCTTGCGGAGCTGCCCAGCCCCTCACACGCAGCCAGGAACCACCATAGACCGAGCCCCTAAATCCATCGAAGCCTCCTCCCCCGCGGAGCTCGCCGCCGGCCACTCCCTCCACCCCCGACAACCCAACGACCACCGGGAGGACCGCCCCGGTCTGGCGGGTCCATCCCTGCCCTCGGATGCCCTCGAGGAGCCTCCGTTCGCCAGCGACGATCGCCGGAGTCCCGCCCCCGCTCGGGCAGAGGAAGAGGAGGGAGAGACGACTGGTCAAACCTAACCAGTGGGCCCCGTGGACCCACTGTCGATGACACAGCCCCGCCTCCACGTGTTTTAAGTGAAGGCGTAAACCTCAGAAGTACGTCTCCCCTGACCGGAAAGCGTATTCTTATTTGAAACGTTTTCTTTTTCAGTTTTATTTTAAAAAACAGAGTTTGACTGACTGGCTATAACTTTTTAAATATAAATCCAAATGACTTGATTCTTTTCTGTTGTTCCTAAAATTTGGTCTAGTTTATTTTCATATTTATTTGAAAATTTTCGAGACAACTTTTTTGTGCTGTTTTTAAACTATGTATTGATTTCATATTCTTTCAAATAGGATTTTGAAGAGGGAGAAAACTTCCAAAAGTTTTTGGAATGCACTTTACCTCCCCACTACTTAAAGGCAAGCGCTTTTGAACCCTGGTCTAATGTTTGTGGGTGTCGTTGACACGATTGCAACGTCACCTCGATATGGATGCATTCATTTTCTTTCATATGTGACGATATGATCATACCCATGAGTGCATGAGTTAGATCCCTTGCTGTAAATAATTAATATGCATTACGGTGATCCCCCTCGTATGCCTTCCATGCCTAACAGAAGAAAGCCGTGAAAGTCGCTGTCTTGTGTAGACACGAGCTTGTCACTAGCTCCTCGTCGGGACGGTGGAGTCCGGTATGGCTTGGTGAGGCATGACGGTGGTGATTCCAACTGGTGTTGTCGAATATATCGATTATGCTAATCATACAAGTGATGGTGAAACCTCCTGAGTCAACCGTAGATCGAGTCTTGTTCCAGTAACCCCCATACTTGTTTCGTACTACCACTTGTCCCTGCCACTGGTAGGGTACGGTTTAGTAAATTGTCGACCCCTGTTCTAACACACACACACCGTATAGAGAGGCCATGGTGGAAGATACCGGCTACATCCGGTAGGCATGCCACCAGGTCCGGGGGCATGGGTGTTTCGGTTGGAGCCGAAGGGGATAGCTTCCCCAGTTTTGCGCGCGTTATAAATTTTGTGATCCCATGCTAGTCGAGGTTGTAGCCTCCCCACTTAGAGTTTGGCTTAACAGGTGTCGTGGGTGATTCCAGACACCGGTAAGTTAGGCTGGTGTGTGCGGTCAGGTGTGTCTTCAACTTAAAAGACCGTAGACGGAATTAGTCCCGATGGACTAAAGGAATCCGTTATTCGTGGGTAAAGAGTACACCCTATGCAGAGATTAAATCTATTCGAATAGCCGTGTCCCTGGGTTAGGACTACAGTCTGGGGTGGGTCAAGTGTCGGTCTTAGCATCGGTCTTCGGAGGAGGAACTACTAAACAGAACATAGATCATGTCTTGTGACCTATGATGACTGCTACTATTGCCATTATTATTTGTGGACTAACCCTTTAAGTTATTTAAGTCATTGAGTATCCCTGGGATGGTTATACCTCCTGGATATTCACTGGCATTTATTTTCTTTTATAAGCCCTTTATGTGGTGTCGCTCAGACGCCTGACTATGGCATGCTCTCTATTTCCTTTATAAGCCCTTTATGTGGTGTCGCTCAGATGCCCGACTGTGGCATACCTGTTATTTATTTTTTCCTTATAAGCCCTTTATGAGGTGTCGCTCAGACGCCCGACCGTGGCATGATTGTTACTTTTTTATAAGCCCTTTATGAGGTGTCGCTCAGACGCCCGACTATGGCATGATTGTTATTTATTTTCTTATAAGCCCTTTATGAGGTGTCGCTTAGACGCCCGATTGTGGCATGATTGTTACTTATTTTCTTATAAGCCCTTTATGTGGTGTAACTCAGACGCCCGACTGTGGCATGCATGCTCTTTAATGTCATTCCGGGATTGCATATTAGAATATACATGGATAAATTGCTTGCTTCACGAATTATCATTACATAATTAACATCGTGATCGTCAAATATTCTCGAGCATGATTATATTTCACTCGTGTTCATAATGTTTGCGAGTACATTCAAAGTACTCACTAGCTTGTCCCTATTGTTACGCAATCCCGGGTCCGCTAGCACCAGCGTTTCCGACCCACCTACGTCACCAGACCCAACCGGAGAGCAACACCGACTTATGAGAGGCCTTGGGCCCTCTTCCCCCAAAAGACTAGCCTGTTAGGAGGGGACACCCTCACCCTTATAAATCGTGTTATGTCTCCTCCCACAACCGATGTGGGACTAAACCCAACAATCTCCCCCTCACACATCGGTCACCCATGGGCCTGCTAACACCAGCGTTTCCAGCCCACCAACCATGACCGTCCACCAGTGAGTTCACCGAGATTTATTCCGGGCACCTGGGCTCTAATACCAATTGTTACGCAATCCCGGGTCCGCTAGCACCAGCGTTTCCGACCCACCTGCGTCACCAGACCCAACCGGAGAGCAACACCGACTTATGAGAGGCCTTGGGCCCTCTTCCCCCAAAAGACTAGCCTGTTAGGAGGGGACACCCTCACCCTTATAAATCGTGTTATGTCTCCTCCCACAACAGATGTGGGACTAAACCCAACAATGCTATTGTCTTGGCCAGATTTCTTGCATGGAGAGGAGCGTTGCGACGACTACCCGGAACATATGCAACGGTGATAGCAGCCTCGCGAAAATAGGAGTTAACTTGGTCAGCTGTTCCCGTGGGAAATGGAGTCCCGCAGACGCCGACGTGTCACAGACCGCTTCCGCCATCAGCCACTAGAAACCCTGTGTTGTACTTAAAAGACCAGAATGGTCTAGTACTACATATGTTGTACCTTTGCTTGGAATTTCTGTATCAAGTGGTGCCTCACCGGCTAACAGTAATCCTGGGGCTGGTGAGCACAAGGGCCGTTTCTGGGGAAATTAATACCCCAAAACCGGTCTGACAGGTACTGTAATGAACTCATTATTTGTTTATATTCGTGTTAAACCTACTGTATTCCAACATCTCTATGATTCATATTCCCCAATACTACTCATAGATGCATCAAATAAGCAAACAACACACGAAAAACAGAATCTGTCAAAAACAGAACACTCTGTAGTAATCTGTAACTTTCGTGTACTTATATAACTCCAAAAAATTGAAATAAATTGGTAAACGTGAGGAATTTGTCTATTAATCATGTGAAAAAAGAATCAACTAAATATCACTCTCCAGTAAAACATGGTAGCTAATCTCGTGAGCGCTAAAGTTTTTGTTTTTTACAGCATGATCATATAAACTCCACACAAGTCTTCCCAAAGGTTCTACTTGGCACAAACACTAATTAAAACACAAAACCACATATAAACAGAAGCTAGATGCAATTTTTATTCCTAAACAGAAGCAAAAACAAAGAAAATAAAATTGGCTTGCCTCCCAACAAGCGCTATCGTTTAACGCCCATAGCTAGGCACGATACAAGAATAGATCTAGGTATTGCCATCTTTGGTAGGCAATCCATAAATGGCTCTCATAATAGATTCATATGGTAATTTAATTTTCTTTCTAGGAAAGTGTTCCATGCCTTTTCTTAACGGAAATTGGAATCTAATATTTCCTTCCTTCATATCAATAATTGCACCAATCGTTCTAAGGAAAGGTCTACCAGGAATAATAGGACATGAAGGATTGCAATCTATATCAAGAAAATGAAATCTATGGGCACATAATTCCTATTGGAAACAATAAGAACATCATTAATCCTTCCCATAGGTTTCTTAATGGTAGAATCCGCAAATTTAAAAAACAATCATCAAGCTCATGGAAACCTAACAAATCACACAAAGTTTTTGGGATTGTTGAAACACTTGCACCCAAATCACACAAAGCAAAGCATTCATGATCTTTAATTTTAATTTTAATAGTATGTTCCCACTCATCATAAAGCTTTCTAGGGATAGAAACTTATAATTCAAGTTTTTCTTCATAAGATTGCATCAAAGCATCAACTATGTGTTTGGTAAAAGCTTTATTTTGACAATAAGCATTTGGAGAATTTAGTAAGGATTGCAACAAGGAAATACAATCTATCAAAGAGCAATTATCATAATTGAATCCCTTGAAATCCAAAATAGTGGGTTCGTCACTATGCAAAGTTTTAATCTCTTTAATCCCACTTTTAACAATTTTAGCATCAAGATCTAAAAACTCCGAATCATTGGGACGCGTTTTAACTAAAGTAGACTCATCTCCAGTCCCATCTTTATCAAGATTCATACTAGAAAACAAGGATATAATTGTAGACACATCAATAACTTTCAGATCTTCATCTTTATTTTCATGATAACTAGAAGAACACGCTTTCATAAAGCAATCCTTTTTAGCACGCATCCTAGCTGTTCTTTCTTTGCATTCATCAATGGAAATTCTCATGGCTTTGAGAGACTCATTGATATCATGCTTAGGTGGAATAGATCTAAGTTTCAAAGAATCAACATCAAGAGTAATTCTATCCACGTTTCTAGCCAATTCATCAATCTTAAGCAATTTTTCTTCAAGCATAGCATTGAAATTCTTTTGCGAAATCATAAACTCCTTAACACTAGTTTTAAATTCAGAGGGCATCTTACCAAAATTTCCATAATAGTTATTGTAGGAATTACCATAATTGTTAGAGAAATTACTAGGAAAATGCCTAGGATTAAAGTTTCCTCTATAAGCATTGTTACTAAAATTATTCCTACCAAAAAATTCACATCCAAAGATTCATTGTTATTTTCAATCAACGTGGATATAGGCATATCATTAGGATCAGAAGAAGCACTCTTACTAGCAAATAATTTCCTAAGTTCATCCATCTTCCCACTCAAAACACTAATCTCTTCAATAGCATGCACTTTTTTACTAGTAGATCTTTCGGTGTGCCATTGAGAATAATTGACCATAATATTATCTAGGAGTTTGGTAGCTTCTCCTAAGGTAGTTTCCATGAAAGTGCCCCCCGCGGCCGAATCTAAAAGATTTCTAGAAGCAAAATTCAAGCCAACATAAAAGTTTTGTATAATCACCCATAAGTTCAAACCATGTGTAGGACAATTACGTATCATTAATTTCATTCTCTCCAAAGCTTGTGCAACATGCTCATGATCTAGTTGCTTAAAATGTATAATATCATTTCTAAGAGAGATAATCTTAGCGGGAGGAAAATAATTAGAGATAAAAGCATCTTTGCACTTATTCCATGAATCAATACTATTCCTAGGCAAAGAGGAAAACCAAGTTTTAGCACGATCTCTAAGTGAACACAGAAATAGCTTCAATTTAACAATATCATTATCCGTATCCCTCTTCTTTTGCATATCACACAAATCAAAAAAGTGTTTCAGATGGGTAGCGTCATCTTCACTAGGAAGGCCAGAAAATTGATCTTTCATGACAAGATTCAACAGGGCAGCATTGATTTCACAAGATTAAGCATCGGTAATAGGAGCAATAGGCATGCTAATAAAATCATTATTGTTGGTATTGGAAAAGTCACACAATTTGGTATTCTGAGCCATAGTGACAAGCAAGCAATCAAACACATAAGCAAACAAGAGGCAAGCGAACAGTAAACACACGGAAAAGGAAGGGCGAATAAAACGGCAAGGGTGAAGTGGGGGAGAGGAAAACGAGAGGCAAATAACGTAATGCGGAGGATAAGGGTTTGTGATAGGTACTTGGTATATGACTTTTGTGTAAGCCTCCCCGGCAACGGCGCCAGAAATTCTTCTTGCTACTTCTCGAGGTTGCGTTGTATTCCCTCGAAGAGGAAAGGGTGATGTAGCATAGTATCGTAAGTATTTCCCTCAGTTTTTGAGAACCGGGGTATCAATCCAGTAGGAGACCACGCGCGAGTCACTCGCACCTACACAAACAAATAAGAACTTCGCAACCAACATGATAAGGGGTTGTCAATCCCTTTATGGTCACTTACGAAAGTGAGATATGATAGATAGGATAGTATGATATTTTTAGTATTTTTGGTATAAGAACAGAAAGTAAATAAAGGAAATAAGCAACGACAGCAGAAATTAAAGTAACATAATATGATAAAGATAGACCCGGGGGCCATAGGTATCACTAGTGGCTTCTCTCATGATAGCAGAATTCTATGGTGGATGAACAAATTACTGTCGATTAATTGATAGAAAAGCAAATAGTTATGAGAATATCTAGGCATGATTATTATATATAGGCATCACACCGTGACAAGTAGACCGAAACAATTCTGCATCTACTACTATTACTCCACACATCGACCGCTATCCAACATGCATCTGTTGTATTAAGTTCATAAGAACAGCGTAATGGTTTAAGCAAGATGACATGATGTAGAGGGATAAACTCAAGCAATATGATATAAACCCCATATTTTTATCCTCAATGGAAACAATACAATACATGCCTTGCTGCCCCTGCTATCACTGGGAATGGACACCGCAAGATTGAACCCAAAGCCAAGCACTTCTCCCATTGCAAGAACTATAGATCTAGTAGTCCAAACCAAACCAATAATTCGAAGGGACTTGCAAGTATATTATAATCATACATAAAAGATTTCAGAAAAGAATCAAATATTGTTGACATATAATCTTGATCATAAACCCACAATTCATCGGATCTCGACAAACACAATGCACAATGATTACGTCGAATAGATCTCCTCGAAGATCTAGGAGAACTTTGTATTGAAATCCAAAAAGAGAGAAGAAGCCATCTAGCCAATAATTATGGACCCGAAGGTGTATGGTAAACTACTAACAACTCATTGGTGAGGCTATGACATTGATGTAGAAGCACTCTGTGATGGATCCCCCCTTCGGTGGAGCTCCGAAACAGGCCCCAAGATGGGATCTCACGGGAACAAAAGGTTGCGGCGGTGGAATTAGGGTTTTCTCTGTTGCCTCGATGTTTTTAGGTTACATGGATATATATATATATATATATATATATATATATATATATATATATATATAGGAGGAAGAAGGGCATCGGGGGAGCCAGAGGGGGCCCGCGAGGGTGGGGGGCGTGCCCTAGACCCTCGTGGCCACCTCGTTCGCTCTCGCGTGTACTCCAAGTCTTCTGGGTAGATACGGTTCCAAAAATTACTCTCCCGAAGGTTACATTCCGTTTGGACTCCGTTTGATAATCCTTTTCTGTGAAACCCTGAAATAGGCAAAAAAAACAGCAATCTGCACTGGGCCATGCGTTAGTAGGTTAGTCTCAAAAATAATATAAAAATGTATAATAAAGCCCATTAAAAATCCAAAACAGAATATATAATAGCATGGAACAAGAAAAATTTATAGATACGTTGGAGACGTATCAGGCAGCTCAACGAGTTACCGAAACCGATTTGTTGCCGTGGCACCATTTCGGTTATCGTCGCCATGGCACCCTTTCTTTCCACCACGGTGCCGAAGTACTCCATATCTTGCTCATGTCAACTTTTAATAAAAATTGCATAAAACTTGCAAATTTCATCCGTATCATGATAACAACATTTAAATGACTAAATTTGTTGTTTGCACTAAAATTGCTAAATGACATGTGGGGATTTTCCAGAATTGTTGTTGTAATTTCCGGCCTCATTTAAATTGCTTAGATAGTGTAGTTTAATTGTGTTGCACCTCTTGCCATGCTAAAAACAATTAAACTTGTTGGGTTCATAAACTAGAGTCAACTGAATAAATAGAATGTGGTGTTTTGTCAATATGCAATTCGATGCATATTGAGCTCCACTTAATTTGTAGTATTGTTTGTGCACTTTTCCATGCCATGCATATTTAAACCGGACATGCATCATACTTGTTTGTGCATCATGCCATGGTTATGATATGTGTGTTTACCATGTTGTTTGCTTCTTTTTGGTTTGCTTCTCTCGTTAGCTTTGGTTTCGTTCCAGAGTTGTGAGGATCTGTTCGACTTCGTCCATTTGTCTTCTTCATGGACTCGTTCTTCTTCCTAGCAGGATCCCAAGCAAGATGATCATTCCTCGATATCACCTCTATCTTTGCTTTGCTAGTTGTCTCGCTCTATAGTTATGCCTTGATGCCTATTCTTGTCTTGTCAGCCTCCTATGTTGCCATGAAAACACTCTAACCGCCTTCCTAGCAAACTGTTGATTGGCTAAGTACACTTTTCCTCAACCCCTCTTATAGTGTTGTTGGTTGAAGGTGAAGTTGGAAGATCGCTACATGTTTGGACTTCTTTATTGGGATAACACAATATATATCTTAATTAATTAATGCACATATATATTGGTAATGGGTGGAAGGATTGGCCTTCCGCTTGGTGTTTTGTTCCACTCATGCCACATTAGGACCCGATAAACCGGTGTTATGTTCCTTGATTTTGTGTACCTAACACGGTTGGTGTTTATGGGCCGCCCTTGGTAATTCGCACTGGTTAAAGCTTTTCCACCAAGACTCAACTTTGGTACTACATTTGCCTAACAACTAAAACTTGCATAGGGAGTAATTAACCCGAGTTCTTGCTGGATTAGTTTTACCTTTGTCCAAATATCTTGAGCATGGGTTTCCGAGAATACTCGGGTCTTCCCAACATGGAGTTGCGACTCCGCGGATCGTGAGCTTGTGATGGGGTAAGTTGGGACACCCCTGCAGGGTTATGATCTTTCGAAAGCCGTGCCCGCGGTTATGTGGCAGATGGGAGTTGTTAATATCCGGTTGTAGATAACTTGACACTATATCCTTAAGAATACACTACCTGTGTGAGTAACTGTGACGGTCTCTTTTCGAAGGGGTTTCGGAAAGTGAACACGGTGGGGTTATGCATGAACGTGACTAGCTAGGATCACTTATTGATCATCTTTGGCGACCGTTGGCACATATCCTCATCTCGCTCTGACTTCGTAAGCTAGTTGCTTAGCGCTTGCTGCAGCCACTTTATTTCCTCTCCACACCTAAAAAGGCTTTGTTAGTTTTGATACCCGGGAATGGGATTGCTGAGTCCTTGTGACTCACAGATTACAACACACACCAGATGCAGGTACAACTGAGTACGACATAGGAGATGGACAAGAACTTCACTAGGAGTTCGATGAAGAGCGTGGATGTGACATATCTCGACGATTAGTAGTGGCTCCTACTAGGGGCGACCATGACTTGTGGTTGTGGTATCTTTTCTCATTTGTTTTCGTCCGTAGTTGGACCCTGTGTTATTTGGATGAATGTATGAATGTTAAATTAATTGTGTGACGTGGCGAGTCTAAGCCAAGTATTTAACTCTTTCACCCATGTTCATTACAGGAGTTGTGCAAAGATACCACGCTTGCGATCATTCCAGAATGCGATTATGTCTCTAACTCGTGCCTCAACACGTAGGAGGCATAGTCGCATACTGGGCATTATAAGTTGGTCTTCAGAGCCTTCTCCGACCTAGGAGCCCCCCTGATTGATAGAACCGCTGCCGATGTTGAGTCTAGGCACACACACAAAAATGTTTTGAGTCATATATATATCGGAGAGTAGGATCTCTGTTTACTACTCATCCCCTTCGTCACTCTGGTGAGGATTCCTGACGTTGTTTTAACATCACTATCCTCAATTTTCACCAAAAAAATTTAGGATCACGCGGGTATTGTTTGGATTGTTCCGATATCTTTGTGAAGAGAATTCTGTCTTGGTGCCTCCCGTCTGTTTAGGCTGAGTCCCGGGGAGTTGAGCTCTGAGGTATTGTCGTTACATTGTGTATCGTTACAGTTCTAGAAAACCAGAGGCGGCCAACATCGAAAACTCTTCTATGCGTGTTTGGTGGTGAGATAACCCCGACGTCACGCAGTACTGGGGGGATAGTTCGGGAGTATTGCCATAGATAGTATAGAGGATGCGTTTCGAAGGTCCGAGGTAAACAGTTTCTGAAGTTGCCTAGTTATGTGTGGACGGATAGATACAGCTGGATGTAGGTATTGCTAGTTGGGTGAGATATTGTTCTTCCCCTGTATCCCCAACACCAGATTGCATAACCGGCAAGCTTCGAGAATTAATAGGTGGGAATTTAGGTAGCTCTTAGGTAATCTTCCAACGGGTGCATGATATGAGTTGGGGTTCAACATCTAGTGGAGAGGTTATCATGGTCGTTGTTATAGTGGGGGTTGCATCTTAAAGAGTCCTTGGCTATGCTCACTCGGGGATTGCAAGGCCCTTTGTAACATGTGCCATCGGGCATCAGCACGAACATGTGGGATGAAACCTCTATTATATATTTGTTCTATCTGTTACCTTGTTGGTTTATTCTATGATTTTGTTCTCCAAAGTGGCTTCTCGACAAGTTGATGTACCATTAAGCTATGGAATTCGTTCGTTCAATTTTGTTTGGATGTTTATTGTGAAGATTATGTTGCAACATATCAATCCTTTGTTTTGTTTCGAGTTGTGGTATTCGATTTGCTTCAATGTCAAGTGTTGATTCCATACCTTTCCTAAACGGTGTTCTCATATTTCTATGGGAGTGCTAGTCCTTCTTGATCATCGAGATTGTTATGTTAAATTCTTCTCAACCGGTGTAGCGACCACGATCTGAATGGACGGAAGTCTCTGTGTTCTGTGTCATCCCTGGATAGATAATGCTCACACACACAATACTTGAAGGATTTATAACAGAGTGGCAATCACACACTTATTACATCGAATGTCTCAAAAAAGAGAACTTATTACAAAATAATATGGCATAAGGCCATCTAACACGATAACAGCGGAAGGCTTGGAAGACAAGTGAGTCCATCAACACCAACGGCATAGCTGAGTGCATGACAAACGACCTAGGGCACCTTACTCTTCTTCTGAAAAGTCTGCAACATGATATGTTGCAGCCCAAAACGGGTCACCACATGGAATATGCTGGCAAGACAACACAGTATAGCATGTAACAGAATAAAGGCTAGCACAACATGCATATATGGCTGGTGGAGGCTCTAAGGTTTTTTTTTTGCATAAAGCCAATTTTGCCCTACAACAAAGAAATAATTTTATTTATAACTATCATGGTGGTTGAAACATCATTGAGAAGGTTCCTCCAACTCAATCCCAATTAAAGCCATCTTAATTAACCCAACAAATTAGTTTTAGAGTGATGAGATCAATCCAATAATTCAAGTACCAGATACTCAAGATGTCCATAACCGGGGACACGGCTAATCATGATTAGTTTGTACACTCTATAGAGGTTTGCGCACTTTTCCCCACAAGACTCGATCTCCTCTGTTGGATTTATCGCACTGCATGGTGTTTGAGAAACGGATGACCGAGACACAGTCTTTCAGAAGCATTTACTCTTTACCGCGGGTGGACCCGTACACCTACTTTCCCCTACATCTGCTAGTCCACCATTAAAAGAGCTGACACAACATACTCAACTATGCCAGAGCCCATAATGGTATTGTGGCTGCACACGGAAGTTTCTAGCATGAATAGTCGTATGATACCTTTGAGCCTTGGTGGCATTCCATAGGATAAACACACGGTACCCCCGGGATTTCCTAGGACAACACTGGATTCTCCAGGTGCCCTGCAACCAATCCACCCAGATGTGTGTTAAAGTAGCCACCTTAAGTTGAACCATTAATTTAAGAATCTCACATCTGTAATGGATACTCTCAAACCCAATCCACATCTACAAGCATAGCATGGCAACCTAAGCATAACGTAGAAGTAACTCACAGGGGTTTGATAATAGAGCAGGTAATAGGTTCTACCTCAATGTACTTCCCAGACCCTTATGTTAAGAGATCCCACTCATGCAATGTGTAAGGGTTGAGCTAATGCATAAAAACTAGGTAATAAAGGGTATGATCAATGTGTTACTTGCCTTGCTGACGATTCGCAAAACCTAGGGACTCGCAGTAGCACGTTTCACACTCCGAGAATTCCACCGCATGCAGACAATAGCATACATAAGCAACCAAGCAAAGATGCACGGGTAAATCTCAAATAAGAAGATCTAACCAAAAAGTTCAACTAAAGAACTCCGATTTGCAAAAAGAATCCAATCAAACGGAGCAACGAAACTCAAACTACGAAAGAAACAAGATCCGTTTACTAGATTGTACTAAAGTCAGCTTTTACATTACCAAAACCTTGTTCAAGTTGGTTCAACGGAAAGAGGGCTTCGAGACGAAGATCCAGGAGCTTGAATCGCCTCATTCCGACTGAGCGAAAAGTTATACTAAAATGAAGATTAGGGCAGAAATCGCGATCGGAAATAAACACAGAAACCTTGGAAAAAGAAAAACTGACGAACATGCTTACGAACGAACGTTCGCTATCTGTGGCTTGCGGATGAACGGCGTTCGTTAAAACGAACGTACGAACGAACGTCTGCAAAAATAAATAAACCAATGAAAAACCGAACCTATCTAAACTAAAAAAATGAAAATGATTTTCGAAATAAAACCGATCGTTTTTTTAAACCGACAGCTACCTCGGCGTTCGTGACGACGGCGGCGGCGACTCCGGTGGCGGCGGGGCTCCGGCGGGTGGCGGCAAGCGGCAGAGGCGGCGGCGGGCTGGCGGCTAGGGTTTGGGGCGCGGGTGGGCTGCTGCAGCGGAACGGGCTGCAGGGGGGTCGCGGGGGCGGCTTATAAGGCCGGCCGGGTCGAAGTCCAGGTCGGACACGACCAATTAAGGCGGTAACTTTTTTTAAATAGTCCTGACGCACAAAATGGACAAAAGGAATACTAAACGGACTCGAAAAATTCTGAAATAAATTTTCACCGTTCTCTAAAAATATTTAGGACAAAGTGAACATTTTTCCCGGACCTAAATGCAATTTTTAAAAACGCGCATTTTCCTATGCAAACAAAATTGCCAATAAATCCAAATAAAATACAATAATTGATTTTAATATTTTTCCTCCAATATTTCTTTTGTTTTGGAGAAGTCATATTATCTCCGCTCATTTATTTTATTATGAAATATTTTCGGAGAGAAAAACAATTAAAACCAACTTGATCCTCGTACCGATATTTAAGAAAACTCAAATATGAAAACGGTAAAATCCCCAACTCTCTCCGTGGGTCCTTGAGTTGCTTAGAATTTCGAGGATCACAATACACAAATGCAAATAAAATATGATACGCAAGATGGCCCATGTATAACATTCCAAATTGAAAATTTGGGATGTTACAAACCTACCCCCCTTAAGAGGAATCTCGCCCTCGAGATTCGGGTTGGCTAGAAAATAGGTGTGGCTGGTCCTTGCGTAGATCATCCTCTCTTTCCCAGGTGGCTTCATCTTCGGTATGGTGGCTCCGCTGAACTTTGCAAAACTTGATAACCTTGCTGCGGGTGACTCTGCTTGCAACCTCGAGGATCTTGATTGGTTTCTCCTCGTAAGTTAGATCACTATCCAGCTGAATTGCTTCCAGAAGCACTGTATCTCTCAGAGGAATATCGGCCATCTCAGCATGGCCCTTCTTAAGCTAGGAAACGTGAAACATGTCATGAACTCCTGACAATCCTTCGGGTAACTCTAACTTGTAGGCGACCTCTCCCATGCGTTCCAAAACACGGTATGGCCCTACAAATATCGGGGCTAACTTTCCCTTAACTCTAAAACATTTAACACCTCGCAGAGGTGACACTCTCAGGTACGCTCTATCTCTGATTTCATAGACTACTTCCTTGCGCTTCGAGTCTGCATAACTCTTCTAGCTGTACTGAACTACCTTCAATCTATCTCGAATTACCTTAACCTTCTCATCTGACTTTGATCAGATCTGGTCCGAATAACCGACGGTGTCTGGGATATTACTAGCAGGTATAAACCGGCCAGGAGGGTCGGGATTACACTGACAAGGTTGTATTATTACAAGCCTAGTAGAATGTATAACAAGAGGTCATAGACCGTAGAGGTTTAGGGCCCATGTATAAGGCCCACGGTCTGTAAACCATCATACCATGTAACTTGGGATGTAAGATAAGAAGAGTAGAGACCGAGGCGGACACGTTTATGAGCCGGCCTCGGGACTCTGTAAACCGGACCGGGCGTCGCCTCCTATATAAAGAGACGACCCGGCGACGGTTCAGGGACGAGAAACAACAGCTCGAGACACAGGCAAGCAGATTCGCTCCCTGGTCATCAAAGCCCAAGCAATACCACACCAGACTAGATGTAGGCTTTTACCTTCATCGAAGGGGCCAAACTAGTATAAAACTGCCTGTGTCCTTCGTCCGCTTTAACCCCTTCAAGCAAACCCGAGCAATGGCCTCACACCTAAGTCCGTTAATCCGGACATCTGTCGTGCTAAATCCACGACAGTTGGCGCCCACCGTGGGGCTCGAACCCACGACCACAAGGTTAAGAGCCTTGCGCTCTACCAACTAAGCTAGGACGGCCTGTCAGAGGGGGTGTCCGATGGCGATAGTATTCCGGACCCCTTTGATCCGCCGAACAGGGTTGCTATTTTCATGGCCGGATCACAACCTACACAGCAGCCCTCGATTACCGGGGCGTTAACCGCAGAGGTGGCGGGAACCGGGGCTGGTGACCTTCCCCCGTCGTCCTCTGACATCTTATCCACCTTAGTCGGCACCTTGACGGTGCTCGCGACAGCAGAAGTAGCCCCGGCCGACAAGGCGCAGCATGATGCGAAGATCGCTCAGCTGAAGAGCCGGATTAAGCAAGCTAAGCTGGATCCAGATGTGGAGAAAACCAGGATGGCTACAAGACGGGCAGAGCTAGATTCCCAAGCCTTCCGGCTCAGGCTGGATCTGAACGCTTCACAGGAGGTAATGTACAGAAGGCAACAATCTCGTTTACCGCCGGTTTATGAGGCAAGGAATCTCTTTGGCACACCAGGAGCAGCAACCAGTAACCGCCCAGAGGTAAACCGGGGAGGAGCTCCGGGGATGGCCGCATCGGTTCAGCCACCAGCCATGGAGCGGAACCGCCAAGTTGTGCCAACGCCGCCAAGTTGGACAACATCGTCGCCGCCGCTTCACGGCTGGCCGCTCTTCCCATTGAGGGGACATCCCCCATAGCGATGGAGGCATGACGGGCTAAGGAATTGTTGGACACAGCGTTAACACAGCAGCAGGCGTATTCTTATAGCCGGGAGAGGATTCATTCAACCCTCCGGCCGAGCCAGAGTTACACAAGGCACTTGGATGAACCAGTTATATCCAGCAGTGCGCGGAGACGGCAACGGCAGAGGCAGGATAATCCGGCAGGAGCAGGAGCACATGCCGAAGAAGCGGTGGACCAGGCTAGACATACTGCCCACGACGACACCCGTCAAGCTACGCCGGTTCACCCCACCACCACAGAAATAGGAATCATGTCCAGTTCCTTAGGGGTGCAGTGTCTCATCCCCGCTTGACGGAACGTGAAATTACCCAAAGACTTCAAGGGCCCGCGCAAGGTACCCAACTACACGGCGGATTTGGCTCCGGAGGCATGGGTTGAAAGTTATGAGATGGCTATGGAGATGCTTGATGTGGACGAAGCTGCGTGCGCCAAATACTTCACAATGATGCTTGAGGGCACGACCCAGACATGGTTAAAGGGTTTACCACCTAACTCCATCGGATCATGGGGCGAGCTGCGTCGCCGGTTTATCAATAATTTCAAAGACACATGCAAGCAGCCGATGTCCGTGGTTGACTTAGCCGCATGTGTTCAAGGAGAGCAAGAGACCACAAGCAGTTGGGTGTGGCGAGTATTTGAAATTCTGTACTCCTCCAATAGCATCAATCCAAGCACGGCTATAGTGACCTTGGAAGGCAATTGCCGGTTTGAGCCTTTGAGGCAGAAGCTGGGACGGCTCAAGCATGATTCCAATGACATGGGAACGCTCATGGGCGCTCTGGTAAAGTATGGGCACTCTCATAATACCAAGTATCCAGACGCAGACGGAGACAAGTCCGGGAAAGTGAGCAAAAACGGTAAACTGGCGCAGGCCAATCTGGTAGGTACAGGTTACAGTGGCAAGCGCAAAGCGGAAGGCAGCTCAGACTTTGTGGCCAATACCAACGTTCAAGACAACGGGCAGCGCCGCAAGGGTAGACCGCCCCCACGCAACGGGAGGCCACCCATCAATGTAGACCGCCAGTTGAGCGTGCCTTGCCCAAAACACGGTACAGAGGAAAACCCAGCTACACATCTCTCGAAGGACTGTTTTATTATACAGGAGTTTATGAAACAGGCCAAGTATAACCACGGGCCCCCCGGTGGCGGATCAGGTCCCGGTTTTCAGGGTCCGGGTTACCAGGGAGGTGGATCCGGATCAGGATACCACGACGGTAACAATAACCATAATGGCAACAATCAGCATCAGCAGAACCAGCAACATGGTCAGGGTGGATACAACAATCAAGGGAATCAACAGCGTCAGCAGCAGCAGCAATCCGGATATCAGAATAATCCGAAGGAGCTAAGCAGTGGGCAATATCATGTTTTCACCACAAGTCTGTGCAAACGGAATCAAAAGGTTCTGAAGAGAGCAGTACATTCTGTTGAACCGGCGATACCAGGTTTTTTACGTTGGTCTGAGCAACCCATTGTATGGAGCAGAGAGGATCACCCACCACGGGTTGATAATCCGGGTCAGCTGGCTTTGGTGGTGGCACCACAGGTGGGTGGTTACAAGTTTACAAAGGTACTTATGGATGGAGGCAGCAGCATCAATATCCTATACTATGAGACTTTCCAACGTATGGGGTTGACAAATAAAAAACTCTGACAGTCCAACACAGTATTCCATGGAGTAGTGCCCGGAAAGTCGGCTTACCCAGTTGGGAAAATCGATCTGGAAGTTACCTTTGGGGATGAGCATGACTCTAGATCGGAGACAGTGACCTTCGAGGTTGTAAAGATCAGGAGCCCATATCACGCTCTATTTGGGAGACCGGTTTACGCCAAATTCATGGCTAGACCGTGTTATGTTTATTTGCAGCTCAAGATGCCGGGTCATAAGGGAACCATCACGGTTTACGGGTGCCGCAAGATCGCGTTGGAATGCGAAGAAGGAGATGCAGCATACGCTGAGGCAGTTTGTGCTACGGAGGAACTGAAGTTTTATAAAGACAATGTTGACCCGGCAGATACGTCCCCACTGAAGAAGCCAACTAGAGAGCATGATCCGGCGTTGAAGTTTAAATTGGCAGAGGAAACCTAGCAGGTTAACTTTGTTACGGGCGATTCCTCCAAGCAGTTCACTATCAGTGCTAACCTAGACCCCAAATAGGAAAGCGCTCTCATCGAGTTCATCCGTGAGAACCGGGATATCTTTGCATGGAAACCTTCTGACATGCCAGGTATACCAAGGGAACTCGCTGAGCACAGTCTTAATATTGATCCGAAGTTTAAACCGGTCAAGCAGTATTTGCGCCGCTTCAATGAGGAGAGGCGCAAGGCTATAGGTGAAGAAGTGGCTAGGCTCTTGGCCGCAGGTTTCATAGTTGAGGTGTTTCATCCAGAGTGGTTGGCTAATCCGGTGCTGGTGCTAAAGAAAAACGGAACTTGGAGGATCTGTGTTGATTACACGGATTTGAACAAGGCTTTCCCAACTGATCCTTTTGCTCTCCCCCGTATTGATCAGATTATTGATGCTACGGCGGGATGTGAGCGGCTAAGTTTTTTGGATGCATATTCAGGTTATCATCAGATCAAAATGGCAGTTAAGGACCAGGAGAAGACAACTTTCATAACTCCCTTTGGAGCCTTCTGCTATGTATGCATGCCTTTTGGGCTCAAGAGTGCCCAAGCAACTTATCAGCGTTGTGTGAAGAACTGCCTACAAGGGCAGATTGGAAGAAATGTCCATGCATATGTGGATGACATTGTGGTAAAATCCACGAAGGAGGAGACACTGATCGAGGACTTAAAAGAAACCTTTGACAACCTCCGGGTTTACAAGATGATGCTTAATCCGGAGAAGTGTGTTTTTGGTGTTCCAGCAGGCAAGCTCCTTGGATTCTTACACTACTAGAAAAAAGGCTATAGGTAATATCACTATTAGTGGCGCACCAGAGATGTGGTGCGCCACTACTATATAGCAGTGGCGCACCACAAACAGGTGCTCCACTAATAGTGACATTAGTAGTGGCGCACCAGGTGTGGGGTGCGCCACTACTAAGTTTTTGAACAGTAACCAGCCATGCCCAGGCTTACCAGTGGCGCACCAGGACAAGGTGCGCCACTACTATTTTTGATATTAGTGGCGCACCTTGCCCTGGTGCGCCACTGGTAAGGCTGGGCATGGTGGTCCAAAAAAAAACATAGCAGTGGCGCACCCCTTCACTGGTGCGCCACTAGTATTCCTGGCTACTAGTGGCGCACCAGTGAAGGGGTGCGCCACTGGTAACCTGGGACGCATTTTCACCAAATGC
>LR738711.1:921258444-921276977 GCA_902687465.1 Secale cereale | reverse complement strand
TTTTGAAAAACTATTTTTTTTTGAAATAAATATTTTTTTCTTTTCAAAAAATGTTTTTTTTGAAAAAAAATAGTTTTTTTGAAAAAAAATGGTTTTTTTGAAAAAAAATAGTTTTTTTCAAAAAATTCAAAATATGATATGTAAAATGACCGGGAAGTTTGAAATATTTTTTCAAAATTTCATCACACTCATGAACATGAACAAACTCCTAGACATCAACAAGGTTTAATAGGATTGATATGATAGATATATCAACAAGTGCCTGCTAAGTGAGCTGGTGCTGGGGTTGGATAGAACTCAGAAGTTAAGCGTGCTTGGGCTGGAGTAGTGTAGGATGGGTGACCTTCCGGGAAGTTTGACCACGGAGTGCGATTTGACCCGAGATTAAGCCATAGTGACCCGAGATTAAGGAAAACAAAATTCCCGCCAAATTTGAAAAAAAATTTGAAAAAAAAAATTCTGGAAAAAAATTTGAAAAAAAAAATTCTGGAAAAAAAATTGAAAAATAAAATTGTTACTAGTGGCGCACCTGTAGCAATATCAGTGGCGCACCTGTAGCAATTCTGGAATAAAATTGAAAAAAAAAATTGAAAAAAAAAATTCTGAAAAAATATCAGTGGCGCACCCGGGGGGCATACTAGTGGCGCACCAGTGGTGCGCCACTGTTATTGGGATTAACAGTGGCGCATCATAGGTGCGCCATTAGTATTCCTTATTAGTGGCGTGGTATTAGTGGCCCACCCATGGTGCGCCACTAATGGCAATATTGGGTGCGCCACTAATAGCCTTTTTTCTAGTAGTGTTAGTGTCAAACAGAGGGATTGAAGCTAATCCGGAGAAGATCAAGGCAATCACATCCTTGGCTAAACCGGTTTGTATCAATGATGTCCAGCGCGTAGCAGGCCGTATCGCAGCATTGAGCCGGTTCATCAGCTGTTTGGGAGAAAATGCGATCCCGCTTTATCAGATACTGAAGAAGACGGACCGTTTTGTCTGGAGCGATGCTGCAAACGCTGCGTTCGAGGATTTGAGGCGGCAATTGGCAGCACCACCAGTCCTTGCTGCCCCGGTTGACAGGGAGCCGCTGTTGTTATACGTGCCCGCCAATGCTCGTGCAGTTAGCGTGGCCATTATGGTGGAGCGCAAAGAAGCAGGCAAAGAGTATCATGTTCAACGTCTGGTTTATTATATCAGTGAGGTGCTCATCTAGTCGAAACAAAGATATCCACACTGGCAGAAATTATTATACGGTGTGTTCATGGCAAACCGGAAGTTGAATCACTACTTCCATGGCCACCCAATCACTGTTGTCAGTTCAGCTCCGCTAGGAGATATAATCCAGAACAGAGAAGCCACTGGCAGAGTGGCGAAGTGGGCCATTGAGCTTAGCCCACACGGAATAAAATATGTGCCCCGTACTGCTATAAAGTCCCAAGCACTGGTGGATTTCATCAATGATTGGACAGAGTTGCAAGCACCTGAGGAGAAGCCGGATCATACATACTGGACTATTCACTTTGATGGTTCAAGGCAATTGGAGGTCTCGGGGGCTGGAGTCGTGTTAACTTCCCCACGAGGTGATAAGTTCTGTTATGTCCTCCGTTTAATGTTCCCTTGTACTAACAATGCTGCTGAGTATGAAGCTCTCCTCCACGGTTTACGAATGGCCAAGGAGATGAACTTGAGCCGGGTCAAGTGCTTTGGTGACTCAGATCTGGTGGCACAACAAGTATCTGGTAAGTGAGACTCCAAGGATCCGCTCATGGCGGCTTACCGGCGAGAAGTGGATGCAGTTGCAGGATACTTCAAGGGATATCAGGTGGACCACATAGACCGGCGAAAAAATGAAGCGGCCGATGCATTCAGCCGGCTAGGCTCTCAGCGTAAACCGGTTCCACCTAATACTTTCTTGGATGAATTGCATAGTCCGTCAGTGCAGATACCTTCAGAGGAGGACTTGGCTGTTCCTGATCCGGAAGCACAGTTGGTCGCATCACTTCATGTCATTCCGGATTGGACACTCCCTTATCTGGCGTATATGAGCCGAGGTGAGTTTCTAGAGGACGAAGTTGAGGCCCGGCAGATAATCCGGCGGTCTAAGTCTATGACTATCGTCAATGGAGAACTTCATCACCGCAACGTTTCTGGGGCGTTTCAGCGGTGCGTGTCATCAGAGGAAGGCTGTGATATTCTTCGAGAGATTCACGAAGGGGATTGTGGTGATCACACCGGTTCAAAGTCCTTGGTAGCTAAAGCTTTTCGTCATGGGTTCTACTGGCTGACGGCTCACGCCGACGCAGAGGACTTGGTCAGAAAATGTGATGCTTGCCAGAAATTTTCACGGCTTGCTCATGTACCGGCGCAGGAGCTGCGGATGATTCTAATCACTTGGCCGTTTGCGACTTGGGGGCTTGATATGGTTGGACCCTTTAAAAGATCCCAAGATCAGAAAACCCACCTGTTAGTAGAAGTGGACAAATTTACAAAGTGGGTTGAGGCAGAGCCTATCAGTAAGTGTGATGCGGCAACAGTGGTTAACTTCATCAAAAAGGTAATTTTCCGGTTTGGCTTTCCACACAGCATTATAACTGATAATGGCACCAACCTATCTAAAGGAAAGATGGAAGAGTTCTATCAAAGAGAACATATTCGCCTTGATGTGTCATCAGTAGCTCACCCTCAGTCTAATGGCCAAGCTGAGAGAGCCAACCAAGAGATCTTAAGAGGCATCAAGCCCCGGCTGATACGTCCAAAATGTATCTATAATTTCTGCTTGCTCCATGCCTCTTTTGGGTGATATTGCTATGTTATTTATACACTTCCATACACTTTTGATCATATTTGGACTAACCTATTAACTCAGTGCACCGCAGTGCCAGTTTCTGTTTTCGGCTGTTTTTGTATTTCAGGTTTTCACATTACGAGAACTGCCAGAAAAAATCCAGAAAAATTATATAAAAAATCAGCGTTCCAGAAGCTACCAGGCACCCGAAGCACAGCCGGAGGGGGCCACCAGGGCCCCCCTGGTGGCGCGCCCCCCCTGGGCCGCGCCGGGGGGGCGCCTGGGCCCCCCGAGGCTCGTCTGATGCCCCCCTTTGGCATATATTTAAAGCGTCTCCCGAAACCCTCGAGACGGGAACTCTTTTTCGCGATCTCATCTCTGTTCCGCCGCCGCCGCCGCTTCCAAGATCGGGAGCACCAGGAGAACCCTTCCCGGCACCCTGCCGGAGGGGAGGATCACCACCGAGAGCTTCTCCACCACCATGGACGCCTCCTGGATGAGTTGTGAGTAGTCTCCCTTGGACCATGTGTCCATGACCAATAGCTATGTGATGTTCTCCTCCCATTCTTGTTCTTCACTAATTAGTCCTCGTGAGCTGCCTTACATGATCGAGGCACATATGTAATCCTTATGCTGTTGCTATGATGAGTTTGCTGGGATCCGATGGATTATGAGATTATGTTAAGATTGTGTTTGAGTAATATATTTGATTCACCTCTTTTATATTTATGTTCGTAAGTAATTCTTGCATGTTCTCCGTTGTTATTTATTGCTTTGGCCAAGTAGTAGGTAGTGACTCCAAGAGGGAACGTTATGCTTGATTGTGGGTTCATGCCCCTCGATGACTAGCTTGAGTGACAGAAACATGAGTCTAGGGGATGTGTTGTTGCCACAAGGGGGAAAACAACGGTGCTTGTGCCCGCGGGTGCAAGGATTGTTTACTTTACGCAAAGTTCTTTTAATGCAGTTGTCTATTGCTTTGAGTTTACACTATGGATGGGACTCGCAACTTAATACCAGCGAGATGTTCTGGATAGATATCTCAAGGTGGATGATTAGTAGTAGATGCAGATGGATTTCGGTCTACTTACCTCGGCGTACCGCCCATGCTTTGAACCTCTACCTTTCTTGCAACATAGTTAGCATTGGTTTGCGCACATTATTCTGTCAATTGCCCAGCTGTAATTGTCACACCCCAAAAATATTTATTTGGAATTTTGAAAACTTTTCAAAATTTTAGCTAAGATTTAAAAATTTTCTTGGAGGGTTCTGTTTGAAGGGTGGACTTATTTGATTTAATTGTTTTGGAGGTTTTCAAAACTTTTTCTCTCTAAAGAATCTTTGGTTTTTAGCTATTTATTTTCAAAGGCAAAGGTCCTTTCCACCTCTTCTAGCACCATAAAACCTCTCCAAATATTTTTCTGCCACTCCAAGATTTACCTCTCAAGTCATGCACACCTTCTGTGATATTATTCAACCCCTCCCCACTCCACAAAAATATTCTTTCTATATATTTTGAATTCCAAAAGTGGAATTTGAATTAATCATAGTTTCTTGACATTTACAAAGGAACTATATTTTCTATGACTCTTCTGCCTCCACCAACATTATCCCTACATATATTTGGTACCCTCAACCCATTTCTCCAAAAACAGTTGGTCCCACAGTTCAAAAATTTCAAATCAAATTCAATTCAAATTTGGTCCAGAAATCATATTTCTGCCCCAAACCATTTCCAAACTTCACCAAAATTCTTGGCCTCCTGGCAAACTCATTTTTGAGTAACTACACACCACCACACAAAACCCCATGATCAAACAAGTTGCTTAAACCCCCAAAGCAATTCATCAAATAGTTGGCATGCACTGTTCATAACTGTATTGAAATTCAGTTAACTGAATTTATTTCGGCCGACAGGGACAGCGATGCCGTGCATCCATCATCTTCCTCCCCCGCACGGCGATGTCGCCTGTGTTCAATGCCGTAGCTCCCCCTGGCCCAGCGCCCAGCCACTCCACTCCGGTGAGATGGCACCGGGCCGGTGCAGCCTCCCCGAGCTCGTCCACGGCCGGGCCGAGCGGAACGCCACGGCCATAGGCCGCCATTCACTGCCCAGCAGCGCCCCTACCTACCTCTCCGCCCACGCGTCACTCTCCCTCACACCTCCGCGCAAAGGACACACCGGCCACGCCGCACGGGGCCCGTTTGGCAGTCGCCAGAGCCGGCCGCTCCGCCGCGCCCGTGCGGACAGCACATCGCAAACGTGTCAAGCAGGCACGAGCTCGTCCACGCGGAAGCTTCGGACGAGCACCACGGGCCTCTTGAATGCCCCATCGCCCAGACCACCGGCCAGAACCAACCCCGGCGGCCATATTAACTCCGGCGATCTTCACCCGCTTCGGCTATCTTCGAACCGCCTATAAAAAGGGTCCCCGAGCCCCTCTAGCGCGAGCACTCGCCTCCACCACCACCCACACTCCCTCCTGACCACCCACCAGGCCCCGAGGGGGTCATCTTCTCCCTCTCCGGCCACCGCTCCGCCGCCTCTGTCCTCGAACCGAACCGAGCACCTACACCACCAGAGCAGCCCAAACTCCGTCGATCCTCCCCTTTTCCACCACCATGCCGAATCCCTAGGTCAATTTCCCTTCCCGAGCCCTCTCCGACGAGCCACCACTTCACCCGAATCACCGTCCGCCGGCGACGAGCTCACCGCCGTTCAGGTGACCGCCGGTGGCCACCTCCACCACCCCTGGATGCGGAAGGCCACGCTGGTCATGTTGCGACCAGCGCCGGGCCCTGAGACCCCGGCGATCGTCGCCGGCGATCGCCGCCGCTTCTCTGTACTCGCGCGCGAGCGCGTTCAAATTTTTAAACCTGACGGGTGGCCCCCACCCGTCAGCTCTCTCTCTCTCTGTTTCCGTTTTAAGTGGAAGCGCACTCTGCGCTTTACGTCTTCTGCACTGGAAGACGCACTCGTATCCGAAACGTTTTCTTTTAAAACAACTCAGGGACTTCTGTTTTACAGAAAAACCCCTGGTTTTGAAAAGCTAATAACTTTTAAAATATAAATCCAAATGAGTTGATTCTTTTTGCTAAAATTTTCTTTGCTGCTCTAGTTTATTTTAAGATTTATTTAAAAATATTTTGAGAACTTTTTCTGTTCTGTGTTGATTTTCTTATTCGAATTCAAATTTGAATTTTTCAGAAAAAGAAGAAGGAACTTTTGCTGGGATTTCTGAAGGGTTTTCTCCTGATTACTTTGGACAAGGCAAGCATGATTGAACTTGAGATATGATGTTGCTTCCTTGCATGGTTACATAGTATGGTAGTGCATCACATACGTTGCATGTTATATCACATGTGCACGCATGGTCATGTCATGTTTGTTTTACCTTGGCTTGCATGTCACACTAGCTTGTCTGGCATACAAGTGGTTACGCGAGGGCAGAGATGCTGCTGCTGGTTGGGACATGCTAGTAGGCATGGTCCTTTGTTGACACAGTGGTGTCGTGAGGTACTGATAAAGAACACTGGTGTTATTTTGACAATACCTCCTGAGTCTGCCTAGATCGAGTCTTGCTCTATACACCTAGCTGTACACCGTGCTGCCACGGGTCCTTCCGAAAGGAGGGCACGGCCTAGTAGGTTGATAACCCCTGTACGGGTGCACGCCACACAGATACTACGATGAAGGTTGTAGCCTGTCATCGGGTCAGGGGCATGGGTGTTTCCGGTTGTAGCCGAGAGGGGGGCACCCCTTGTAATCCGCGCGTTTAATAGTGATCCCATGCTTTTCGGAGGTTGTAGCCTCCCTGACTTAAGGTTTCTGGAGCGATGCTCTGGGTGAGTCCTGGCATCCGGTCGGTGCGTATGCGTCAGGTGTGGTTTTCAACCCAAAGTCCGTATTGGGTATTAGTCAGTGCACGGTACTGTCTAAGGAAAGCCCATACGCGTGGGTAAAGAGTACACCCTCTGCAGAGTTATATCTATTCGAATAGCCGCGTCCACGGTCAAGGACTTAGTTGGGTGGGTCAAGTATTCGGTCCCGGTGTCAGTCTCTGGAGGAAAATAATATACTTGAGCATGTTATGTTTGCATGATGCTTTTGTCACAGTCAGTATTTATCATGAATTTATTTATGATGAATATTATGCTTATGGACTAATCCTATGATTTTATTGTTACCTTCAAGAGTGTCTCAGGGGCTGGCTAGACTACCCCGGACGCTCGTTTTTATTTTAAAGTCCTTTTGTGGCGTCCCTCGAGTGTCAGGCGGTTTATCACGCCACTACTCTTGTGGATACCCAACTGGCATTTCTCTTAAAGTCCTTTTGTGGCGTCCCTCGAGTGTCAGGCGGTTTATCACGCCACTACTCTTGTGGATACCCAACTGGCATTTCTCTTAAAGTCCTTTTTGTGGCGTCCCTCGAGTGTCAGGCGGTTTATCACGCCACTACTCTTGTGGACACCCGACTGGCATTTCTCTTCAAGTCCTACCGTGATGTCACTTGGCATCCGACCGGCATTCTTTTTATCTTTTTTTTTATTATTATGACTAATATTTATTTTTGTATTAACCATGTTTCACCATGCCAAGTCTTGATAATTGTTGCATGCATGTAGTTTATCCTCCATGGCATATGCTTTCAGTATATCTTATGTTCTTAATGTTTGCGAGTACATTAAAAGTACTCACTGGCTTGTCCCTGGCTATTTACTTGGCCAGACTTGGAGGAGGACGAGCTTTTGGAGGAGAATTGCGCTAGCGAGGCCGACGCTTAGAAGGTTCCCAGTCAGCACACCTGTGCCTTGGAGTCTATCACGTGTACCATCCGTCAAGCTTCCGCCACACCAATAAAATAGTCAAGCCTCACACTGACGCTTGACTCTATGCTAGTATATCAGTGTTGAGTTCCACTACCCACTGTCAAATTCCGCCATCCTAGTACGCTGAGTTGTTGTAATAAATTATTGAGTCACCCTGACTCAACCCTGTGTAATATGATTGTACTGGTTATCTATATCAAGGTTGTCCACTGGTTGTGCTTGGGAGCCAGTGTGACTTAAGGCTATTCTGTGATTTAGTTCTCAGAAATGGGCCCGACAGTAATTCGTTTACCTCACATAGCTGTTTATCGTCTTTTGGGAGAGAGACATCACTGGTGAACATCATGAGACTCCGGTCCATATTACCATCATTGATCACATCCGCTATTTACTTTTCCGTTTTTACTTACAATTGCAATTATACCTATCACTATTATCACTTGCGTTTGATCCTTTGTAAACTACAAGGCCGGAGGGATTGACAACCTCTCTGTACTCGTTGGGAGCAAAGTTATTTGTATCTGTGTGCAGGTCCAAGTTGATTGCTAATATCTGGCGCCGTTAGCGGTTGACACCTTCTTGTTGAAACTGGGAGTCTCTGGGAAATCGATCCTTGGTATTGCCAAGGGAAAACTTCTGCTACACTGCATCTCAAACCTTCCACTTGGGGTAACCAACGAGGGGTGAGAAGCCACCTAGCAAAGCAATTTCTGGCGCCGTTGCCGGGGACTCCACTCTTCAAGATAGGGGAGTTGCACGCTATCTTTTACCTTTGCTTTTAGTCTTGTTAGTTTACCTTTCAGTTTTTGCTATATTATCTTTTATTGAAAATCACAAAAATAGTTATCTTATTCTTTAGTTGTCATTATGTCGGGTCCTTTTGTCTTTGACGGGGCAGAAGTTCTCACCTTTAAACAAAGAGGTGGGGAAAGTCTGAAAGATGCTTGGTATAGAATTAATGATTCTCAAAAAAGAGCCACCAAGAAGCAACCTACTACTATCAATGGGAATTTCCTAGAAGCCCCAGTTTGGGAGTCTCTTAGTATTATTGAAAATCTTGTTGGGAATCCCCCTGTTGTTAGCATTCAAGAGGACATCACCCTAGCTCACATTATGAAAAACTTGAAAAAATAGAGCTAGAGATGCCAAGCATTAATAAGATAAATGAGTTGGATCGTAAGATCCAAGGGAATTTGAATAGGCTTGATAGCTCCATGCATAAAATTTTCAAAACTTTGGAGACCGTCAAATTCCATGACTTGGACTCTTCGAGGATAGACAAGATTGAGGAAATCTTTGATACTCTAGGAACTACTTTTTCCTCAATCAAAACCAAAAAGGTAGAAACTCCGGCAAAGAGGGAGCCTAAGTTCGTTCACGTTCCAAAGGCTCCCCGTTCTAAAAGTAATCCATCTATTGCCAAAGGGGTTGAAACTGTAAAGACTTTGGAAGAAACACCTCTCTTTGATGAATTTATAAAAGAATCTTCCCTTGACTTTTATCCTTTTGGTCTTCTCCCTAGAAGTATCTCTATGAGGCCTTTATTTGAAAGTCCTCTTAAGACTAGTTGTATTATTGAAGAGCTTTTTGATGATCTTGATGATGGTTGAATTGATACAACTTGATCTCTATGCATTATTCCTAGCTTAAAGGCATAAAAGAAAGCGCTTTTGGGAGGCAGCCCAATGAATAAAATTTATTTTGTTTTTGTTGTGTCTTGATGTTGTTACTACTGTAGCTTTATCATTGTATCTTTGCTTTTCAATGTTGTGCCAAGTATAGCCTCTGATTGCAAGAAAGTTCAAAAGTTGTGACGTGCTGTCCAGGAAACAGATTCTGTCCTTGGATAGAAAAATTCGTATAAAATCACCAGATCATCGTTTTGGTCTGAATTGTTTCGACATCGTGCTCTATATAATTGTCTTTCGTGCGTCTGTTCTGATTTTTTTTATTAGAGTTGCAGAAGTGCCCCGAAAAAATAATTTACTACATGCTGTTCTGTTTTTCACAGATTCTGTCCTGTTTTGCCTTTCCTTCATTTTGCAAACCTAGAGTTTGCTTTTTCTTTGCAAAAACCTTTTGGCAATCTTGAGAAATAGTAGAACTTCAAGTATATCTTTATTTCCAGCAAGGTACAATTATTTTATTAAGGGTACTAACCTCGCTAATCAGATTATGATGAGTTATGTATGAAGGGAGTTTTCAAGTGTGCGAGGGAAGAGGATAAAAAGATTCAGGAGTGTCAAACGCTCAAGCTTGGGGATGCCCCCATGCACCCCCAAGAAATATTCAAGGAGACTCAAGCGTCTAAGCTTGGGGATGCCCCCGTGCATCCCCTTCTCCATTAACATTATCAGTTCATCTTTCGTTCCACTATATTTTTATCACTTCATGTGTTATGTGCTATGCTTGGAGCGTCTTGCTTTTATTTTCCTTTTTAGTTTTCTTTAGCTTTTTCATAACGAGTCGGAACTCAGCTTCTTTATGTGGGAGAGAAACACGCTCCACTTCAACCTAGAACATAACATAGAATTTTCATGTCTATCCTTGCTGTGTGTGTTCTTTGTCTTTCAATAGCTACTATCATGCTTAGCTCTTAGTTTTCATGCTTATCTTTTTAAAGAGCTTTTGTTTAGTTGGTTGCTTGAACTCCCTTTAGTTATCATGTTTACCTTATTAAGAGAGTTTGCTTCCGTTGCATTGGTTGATATGTCTATGATAAAGATGCTACGTGCATAATGGCGCTTAGTAGTTCAGGTTTTCTTATGGTTAGTCCCAAATAGCTGGGGGGTTCCCAATGTTTTATTGGAGTACCAACATGGTTTGTTTGCCTATGATGTGGTATGGTTTAGTAATATCTTCCTTCAAAGAATTTATTTTGATTGACTTGGCGTATGCTCACGCATATTTAAGACTGTAAAGAAAGTCTGTCAAGCCTTGATGATCTTTTGTTTCTGAGTAGAGATATAACTTCCATGCCTGATTTAATATTGCTTTGTCACTCTGCATGATTATGACCGTCATTGCTCTCTTAGTTGGTCGCTCCCAGTCTTTTGCTAACCTTCGCCTGTACTAAGCGGACTGACTGCTTGTGCATCCACATTCTTTTAAACCAGTTATGCCATATGAGTCCACCATACCTTCCTACATGGTATTTACCTACCATTCCTAACGGAGACTTGCATGTACCATCTCGAAATTATTCAAAGAAAAAATAAGCATTCCTATTTTGTGCCTCTGTTGTAAGTTCATGAGGAAGTAGTGGTTAATTCATGATCTTTTTAAGATTGGACAAGCTTCACCCCGGGATTGCATGTATAATGTGCAAACCCATAATACGAGAAGGAACTGGCATTGAGTGCGCCCGGCTCAAAATTAATATAACAAACAAACCCTCCTTCACGCTTTGTTCATGAGAAATCAGAAAACTTTGGCAGTGATAAACAAAGGAGATTAAGAGGATGTGATCGTCCTCATTCGGGAGCCGTTCCTCGAAACTTGTCCATCTCAAGAAGTGACTGAGTTATCTGCTAGCATTCGTTGACGAAACATGCATGATCAAAGAAAAATTATTACCTCTGTTTTAAAACCAAGAGCTCTCGTACATGTTTTGTCTTTGTTTCCGACTACGGGTTTTCAACCTTGCCAACAAAAGCCACGGTTCGAGAGTCTCCACCTTCTTTTAAAAGCACCAACTACTGAGAGCATGATTGTCATTCTGAGTGTAATGTGCATTGTCCCAAAGTAGCATTGTCTTTCGCATGATTGTGATATCGTTTATTCTGAAATCATTGTATCTAGTCATCACTTAAACCTTGGAGGTGCCCCTGCATTTATGTTTTGCTTCACTAAAGGGGGCAAGCTAGATATCACTTTATCATATTTGCACATCATGTTCATTACAAATCTATTTGATGTTTCAGTATCATATTGTAAAACTTTCAGTTCTTTGTGATTTTCTCATGAGGCAACTTAATTACTATAGATTCATTATCTCAGTAAGCTTTTGTCATGTGACTATGAAAAAGTCCTATATGGTTAATAGCATGTCACCACAGAAATTATTCTTGTTATCATTTACCTACTCGAGGACGAGCAGGAATTAAGCTTGGGGATGTTGATACGTCCAAAACGTATCTATAATTTCTGCTTGCTCCATGCCTCTTTTGGGTGATATTGCTATGTTATTTATACACTTCCATACACTTTTGATCATATTTGGACTAACCTATTAACTCAGTGCACCCCAGTGCCAGTTTCTGTTTTCGGCTGTTTTTGTATTTCAGGTTTTCACATTACGAGAACTGCCAGAAAAAATCCAGAAAAATTATATAAAAAATCAGCGTTCCAGAAGCTACCAGGCACCCGAAGCACGGCCGGAGGGGGGCCACCAGGGCCCCAGGCGCCCTGGTGGCGCGCCCCCCCTGGGCCGCGCCGGGGGGGCGCCTGGGCCCCCCGAGGCTCGTCTGATGCCCCCTTTGGCATATATTTAAAGCGTCTCCCGAAACCCTCGAGACAGGAACTCTTTTTCGCGATCTCATCTCTGTTCTACCGCCGCCGCCGCTTCCAAGATCGGGAGCACCAGGAGAACCCTTCCCGGCACCCTGCCGGAGGGGAGGATCACCACCGGGAGCTTCTTCAACACCATGGACGCCTCCCGGATGAGTTGTGAGTAGGCTCCCTTGGACCATGGGTCCATGACCAGTAGCTATGTGATGTTCTCCTCCCGTTCTTGTGCTTCACTAATTAGTCCTCGTGAGCTGCCTTACATGATCGAGGCACATATGTAATCCTTATGCTGTTGCTATGATGAGTTTGCTGGGATCCGATGGATTATGAGATTATGTTCAGATTGTGTTTGAGTAATATATTTGATTCACCTCTTTTATATTTATGTTCATAAGTAATTCTTGCATGTTCTCCATTGTTATTTATTGCTTTGGCCAAGTAGTAGGTAGTGACTCCAAGAGGGAACATTATGCTTGATTGTGGGTTCATGCCCCTCGATGACTAGCTTGAGTGACAGAAACATGAGTCTAGGGGATGTGCTGTTGCCACAAGGGGGAAAACAACGGTGCTTGTGCCCGCGGGTGCAAGGATTGTTTACTTTACGCAAAGTTCTTTTAATGCAGTTGTCTGTTGCTTTGAGTTTACACTATGGGTGGGACTCGCAACTTAATACCAGCGAGATGTTCTAGATAGATATCTCAAGGTGGATGATTAGTAGTAGATGCAGATGGATTTCGGTCTACTTACCTCGGTGTACCGCCCATGCTTTGAACCTCTACCTTTCTTGCAACATACTTAGCCTTGGTTTGCGCACATAATTCTGTCAATTGCCCAGCTGTAATTCGTTTACCTCACATAGCTGTTTATCGTCTTTTGGGAGAGAGACATCACTAGTGAACATCATGAGACTCCGGTCCATATTACCATCATTGATCACATCCGCTATTTACTTTTCCGTTTTTACTTACTATTGCAATTATACCTATCACTATTATCACTTGCGTTTGATCCTTTGTAAACTACAAGGCCGGAGGGATTGGCAACCTCTCTGAACTCGTTGGGAGCAAAGTTATTTGTATCTGTGTGCAGGTCCACGTTGATTGCTAATATCTGGCGCCGTTAGCGGTTGACACCTTCTTGTTGAAACTGGGAGTCTCTGGGAAATCGATCCTTGGTATTGCCAAGGGAAAACTTCTGCTACACTGCATCTCAAACCTTCCACTTGGGGTAACCAACGAGGGGTGAGAAGCCACCTAGCACCGGCTTATGGTTCCTTTGCGAAGAACACCGGGTTCCTGGGTAGAGGAGTTGCCTTCTGTCCTATGGAGCATCAACACTACACCTAACAGATCCACAAGATACACGCCCTTTTTTATGGTATACGGTGCTGAAGCGGTCCTCCCTAGTGATATCCGGCATGATTCACCACGCGTGGCGGCCCATGTTGAAGTGGATAATGAGCAGGCAAGGCAAGACAGCTTGGACCGGCTAGACGAGGAACGAGACATGGCAGCAGCAAGATCAGTGATTTATCAACAAGATCTGCGCCGGTACCACAGCCGCCGGGTTAAGACCAGAACGTTCCAGGAGGGAGATCTGGTGCTCCGGCTCATCCAAGACCAGACATATATGCATAAGCTATCCCCGCCTTGGGAAGGACCCTTTGTGGTCAGCAAAAACCTACACAACGGATCATACTACCTTGTCGACGTTCGAGAACATAAGGACTCACCTACGGCAGAGGAGGAGACCAAGCGACCATGGAACATCGCTCTTCTGCGGCCTTACTGCACTTGAGCCATTGGCTCCGCTTTATGTACAATGTATATATTATACTTAATAACGTAAACTGGCGCCCCTGGATCACCGGGCAATTAGCCATCTTCTTTGCAAAAAGAGTATCACGTGGGGGCTTCGAAAGAAGCTTTCCATGGCCTCATAAACCGGCGCCCCTGATAGCATCAGGGAATCAACCATGTCTTTTATACACAAGAGTATCACATGGGGGCTTCGAAAGAAACCTTCCATGGCCTCTTAAACTGGCGCCCTTGACAGAGTCAAGGAATCAGCCGTGTTCTTCAAAGGAGTATCACATGGGAGTTTTCTACGGAAGCTCACCATGGCCTCCTAAACCGGCGCCCTTGAAAGACTCAAGGAATCAGCCGTGTTCTTCAAAGGACTATCACATGGGAGTTTTCTATGGAAGCTCACCATGGCCTCCTAAACCGGCGGCCTTGATACATCAAGGAATCAGCCATCCTATCAAACAAGAATCACATGGGGGCTTCCGCTGGCAAGGGAGTTTCCCATGGCCTCTTGTGCCGGCGGCGGTATGAAGCCCATCATAAGAGCACTGCTCTGGTTGCTTCGGTAATTTCCACATGATGATGAGGGGTAGAAGAGAGTGTTGGTGCCCAACCCATCTCAAACATATGCCCCGACGAGCAAAAACGGCTCACACACTACCGGGGGGCTCGTAGAGAGTTGAATACCCTTGTAGTGAACATGGCTTGTAAGCCCGGTGCATGCACCTAAAACCCCGGATTAACCTGCCTGCCTCAAGTAAATCACGCCGTCCAGGTAAACCTGGTATGACCCGTCGAACCTGCCACAAGTTACTCCCTCGAGACCCTGAACTTGGCCACGTTAAATTGACGATCATATAGTTGATCACCTAAAGACAAAATCTTTACTAGATTTTGAAACATTGGGTGGCTTGTCATCGATGATTTGGTTAAGGATTGCGGAGCATCTTGACAGGCTTTGCTAAAATGGTTAATGACAGTAGCCTGGCAGCTCATAAAAAGCCTCGAATTTGGAGCCTGGCAGCTCGTAAAAAGCCTCGACTACATGGTCTTATTTGCCCAAAAAACCTTATTTATATTTTTTATGCTTTCATAAATCTTGGTCGTCATGATCATTGGGTTTTAACCAAGTCCATTGACGCGAGACTGGACAACTACAAGGTTGACCATATATCTACAAAGTTAAAGTCTGGGTCATGAACACCAGCGAGAGTTAAACCGGCGTTCATCGTAACCCAGATCGGCCATCAGGTGAAGCCAAACAGGAGAGCCAAGAGCCTCATCAGCGCCTGCGCTTTCAATTACTCCTACCGGGTTAAGGTCGACAAGCACACTTAATCAGAGGTATGGTATATGTTTGTGATCAAAAGCTATTCCTTTGATATATATATCAGAGCAGTATAATCCGTCCGGTGGTAAACCGCCAGGACATCTTTTAGCTTCGCTCATGCAGGCACAGGTAATATAAGCTGGTCACGTATTTCAAACAGAAGATTAAATTGAGAGATGCCAATTCAAATAGTGCCATAAACAGTGGGACAAAGGTAGTATTTCAACTTTCCTATTACAAGGCACTTGCAGGCCCGAATGGATCAAAGTTTCTGGCAAAGTACTCAGCAACTACAAGTTAAACCGGATGGTTTATGACTCCTCTTCACGATGTGAAGGCTGAGGGTCAACTTGTTCCGGGTCTTCATCGACTTCAGGGAATTGCTGGAAACCAGGAGCGCACCAGTCAATCTTGGAGAGGGCACGGAAATACACTTCATCATTGATAAGATCTGAAGTGTCAATATCTGGAGCAAAAGTGTGATTACGAACTGGTGGGATCAGATTTTCAGTGTCGTAAACCGGCCGCTCCACCCGCGAATTTTCTAGATCGTAAGCCGGATGATACCTTGTCAAATCTGCTTCATCGGCAAGCTTACTAGCAAGAGGGCGCATATCCGTGGCCAACGAGCAGAGATCTTCAGCAGAGAAGGCTGACCCGTCCTCTTTCATGCTGGGATATCCGTTCATGGCTTCAGCCGGATCAAAATCAGGGACCCATGCTTTGGCCCGGGTCAGCGCCATGAGAGAGCCAGCTCGCGCAGCAGACTTCTTCACCTCAACAAGACGTACAGGTAGGATAGACAACTTTTCCAGGGTGACTTGGATGGTGGCCGGCGCCGGTTTATTGTGTGACATGGCACTGATAGCCCTTTGAGCGCCGGAGTAGAGCTGCTCCACCAGGGTATAAGCTGCCTTGAGCTTCTTCCGGACATCGTCTCCAAGATGAGTGATGCGCCTCCCTATATACAATTGGCAAGTCAAATCGGAGCAGGATAAAGATTGCAAGGATGTAAACATACAAAGTCAAGAACTCACCGAAGATAGCAGAAGTCATGTTCTCTATTTGCTATTTCAATCCGGATAGCTCCTGCGTAACCGGGTTAAGAGCAGCTTCGGCATCCTTTGCTCTCTTTTCTAGAGCGTCCCTGTGCACCTCCCATGTGGACCGCTCCGCTTCAAAATCTTTATTCAGTTTTTCCATGTTAGTCAAAGCAAGGGCAAGTTCTTCCTTAGCTTTGTTTTAAGCTGTCTCATGGAAGGCCAAGCTGTTCTGGAGCTCAGTTGCCTCCGAAGCCCTCCGGTTCAAGTTAGCCTGCAAGGTAATCAAATGGATTAGAAGGACAGATCAATCAAAGTCTCAAGCACATAACAAGTTATGCACTCTACACTTGGGGGCTAATGTACAATTGAAGTAAGAAAAGCAAAGTTTTTTAGACAAGTCCCAAGCACATAAACAAGTTATGCCCTTGGCACTTGGGGGCTAATGTACATTCATTCTCACACATAAGTAAAGTCCCGGTTCACCTACGATGAAGCTAAATCGGCACTTGGGGCTACTATGGCCTAAAGGCAGGATTGCAAAGTGCAAAGAAGAAACAGAAGGCAAAAGGAAAGAAAGTCACCTCATATTTGTCCTTCATCATGTTAACTAAGCCGGATTCATAGTCGCGGCTGGTGAAGAGCCGGTTCAGATACCCGGAATGAAGTTCCTAGGCACTCAGCTGAGCATAGCTTGATAGGTCTGTGCTCAATTTGCCTTTATCTTGTTGGTGTTTCTCTTCCTTGGAAGTATGCCTAGCCAAGGTCACAGGCTCTGTGGGAGCAGTGAAGTCTAATCCGGTTATCTCAACATCTGAAGTCGAGGCAGCAGTTGGCTGGAGAGGATCAGCCGTGTGCACCGGACTAACAGGAGGCGGGCTAGCCCGGGGAGGACTAACCCGGACAGGGCTCGCCGGTTCAGCCGTGTTCTCCATATCATCATCTCCCGGCGCAGCAACATCTTCATGGTCCATAGGAGCAGGATCATCAAGCCGAATTTCAACGTTGTCCTCTCGAGGGATGACCGCCTTAAGGTCCTTGGCCGGTTCAGCAGTAGTGGTTTTAGCAACCGGCTTATTTGCTTTCGCCTTTTTGCTAGGCTTGGGCATTCTGATAAAGGTCAAAAGAACAATGAGAATCACAAGGTTAAAAACTAGAAGATAAACCGGATGTTTGAAAAAAGGACTTACCCAGGAACGGTTTTGAGCACTGGGACATGTGTAGCGGTCGACTCGCCGGATGAAGACAGAGGAGCCTCCTGATAGTTGGAATCAGACGGTTTAAGTGGTTTACGTATAAGGCCTGCTTTTGGATGAAGAAGGGTTGGAGTGAGCAAAACCTCTAAGCGGCGTCTGCGAGCCGGCGTAAGGGGTATTCCGGACGATTCAACCACATGGCCACTATGGCGCGTGGTCCGGCGAGCTTCATGCTGCTGTTTCTTGAAAAGAAAGTTGGGATCCAATTGAGCATAAGGGTGAGAAAAGGGATATTTCCGGGATACCCGGCGGATCTTGGGTGGCAATGGTTCTGAATCAGATGAGAGAGAAATTACCTCAACTCCCCCCGCTTTACTTCCTTCCGCCAGATCCTGCGAAAAGGCGTTGTTAACATAAATTCACACAAAAGGAGATCAAAACACATAAGGGTTAATTAGTACCTCAGAATCCGGATCATCCTCTTCAGGGTTTGAACCGGAAGCAGCAACAGCTTTCTTCTTCTTCACAGCAAAGGTTTTCTTGCGTGATTGCTTCGTCGGTTTATCCTGAGATTTCCTCTTCCAGAAAGGACACTACTGGAATCTGAGTCTTTGCCATCTGCCAGCTCTTTGCCGTCTGCCAGCTGATGGCAAAGAGGCTGTTTGCCGTCTGTCTTGTGAAAGCAGACGGCAAAGAACCAGCTGATGGCAAAGAGGGTCTTTGCCATCTGCCAGATCTTTGCCGTCTGCTGGCAGACGGCAAAGAGGTCTTTGCCATCAGCCAGCAGACGGCAAAGACCAAAGTGGGCCCCATGGGGGTACTGCACTGGCTAGGTCACACCGGCTACTTCTTTGCCGTCTGCTGGCAGACGGCAAAGATTTCTTTGCCATCTGCCAGCAGACGGCAAAGAGGTAAGATGGGGCCCACAGTGTAACGGCGTGGGAGGGCTAACGGTTATCCTCTTTGCCGTCTGCTGGCAGACGGCAAAGAATTCTTTGCCATCTGCTGGCAGACGGCAAAGAGGTGGGGCTATTTTTTTTT
>LR738711.1:921230705-921257444 GCA_902687465.1 Secale cereale | reverse complement strand
TCTTTGCCGTCTGCCGGCTGACGGCAAACCACGCCGTTAACCCCTAACGGCTCCCACCTCACCTCACTGCCGTCCACGCTCTTTGCCGTCTGCTGGCCGCAAAAGGCTGACGGCAAAGAGCTTTGCCGACTGCTTCTATGAAGCAGACGGCAAAGAATGCCTTTACCGCCACTTATTCAGCCGGACTGTTTGCCGACTGCTAGCAGTCGGCAAAGAGCTTTGCCGACTGCAATTCATGCCTTTGCCGACTGCCATGGCAGTCGGCAAAGAAGCTGATTCCTGTAGTGGGACCGTTGGCCTATGCAAAGGAATAATAACAAGTTAAAGACAACTGATATGAACAGATTAAGATGAAAAGAAAGGGTTGGAAGAACTTTACCGATGGCGGTTTGTTGGTCAAGCAGAATGGAGCTAAGCCGGTCCGACCGCAATCCTCTAGAGGGATGTTCAGCATTTTCTTCGCACACTCAGTAACTTCATTGTCAGGAAGTACTATTTTGGTGTGGCGTTAAGGATCTTCCGGTTTGCCGGTATATTGGCACATCAGACTTGAGCGCCGGCTTAGTTGAAGGATGCTCCAAGAAAGCCCGCAGTGAACGAAGTCAATGCCGGTTAAGCCGTTCGCCACGAAAGCCCTGAGCTTGGAAAGCTGAGGGGCAAATCGAGCCCGGTCTTGGGCGCTTAGACGCTGTGGCAAAGGATGGGTTGTTGCCAGACGATAAGCGCGGTAACCCGGCAGCGGATTCTCTCCTTTAGGTGAAGTATCCTTACAATATAACCAAGTCTGGTTCCATTCTTTGGGGTGGCTGTGAAGAGCGGCATGAGGAAAACTTACATCCTTCCTTTTCTGGATACTGACACCACCCAGCTCCTGATGATGTCCATCAGTAAACTCAGTCCGCCGGTTCAGATGGAAGAAATCCCGGAACAGATCTACTCATGGTTCTTCTTGAAGGTATGCCTCCGAGAAAACTTGGAAGTTACAGATATTCGATACAGAATTCGGGCCTACATCTTGTGGGTGGAGTTGAAAAGTGGCTAACACATCCTGGAAGAATTTTGAACCGGGAGGACTGAAACCCCGGGCCAGATGATCATAAAAAACTATGATTTCTCCCTCCTTAGGCTCAGGAGGGCATTCCTTTCCAGGGGCCCGCCAGTGCAGAACTTCCTTAGGGCCCAGAACACCAATTGAGGCCGCTTCAACTAAATCGTTTTCCATGATCCGGGAAGGAACCCAATTGCAAGCAACAAATTGTTTGGCCATCGTTTATGATGAGGGAATGCTGAAAAATACAGTGCAAGACCCGGTTTACCAACTGCTAGATATAAACCGGTGCATTCTATAAAGGTATGGACTTAATTGTCGGTTTAAACAAGGGACTAATGGTATCTACTAATACGGAAGCAGGTATCAGTGAGACCACTACCGGTTCACGACGAAAGATGGAGAAAGTTAAACCGTCAATTGTGGAATACAGGCTTAAATCTAAAACCGTCAAGGCAAGCATATGACGCGCAGGGTATGGCTAAACCGGTAATGTGAGCGAGTGGCAGATCTAAAAGTGTGAAAAACAGTTTTCACATGAAGCTGGGGTAAATATGGATCTAAGGCGCAAGAAAATGACAGAATAATACAAGTCATATTCAGTGAAGGCTGCGGAGTTTCTCTACAGACTCAATCTAAACTAGCAAAGCTAGAGAAACTAAGGATATAACGATGGAGCAAAAGCGCATGGATGAGGAGCAAGCCTAAACGAGTTTATATCTACAGCTAAGACTGACCTACGGAGATGAACTACAAAGAACCGAGGGTTCATGGCGAGCTACAGAAGAAACCCTAGAATAAGATCTACGGGGAAGAAGATGGCATACCTGAGGAAACAGAGGACGGCGGCGAAGTTCTCTTGAAGCGTTCAGGTTGATGCAGCGGCCGGGCTCGAGGACGATGGCGAGCTCGAAGAACAGCGGCGGAGCTTCGAGCGCTGGAGATGGAGGAAGAAGAAAGCAGAAGGGGAAAAGAGATGTGCCTCAGTTGTATTTATAGGCCGAGGGGGTAAAACGGTAAGCGCGGGAATCGAGGAGGCCAGAAATCGGATAAAGATTGCGCTGTCGCCTCGATCTTCGTTGCAGCAATAAAGAAAGGTAACAAACAGATGCGGGCATTAAAAGCGGAGATGATGTCACGATGGATTGACATGATTTCAGGAGATGACGTCATGGCCGGTTTATGAAGCAAATAAGTTGCAGAAAGGAAATTTGTACAAGACTTGGAAGACTGACATGAACAAGTTCAAATCAATCTGGGACCTAATGTCAGGGATATTACTAGCAGGTATAAACCGGCCAGGAGGGTCCGGATTACACTGACAAGGTTGTATTATTACAAGCCCAGTAGAATGTATAACAAGAGGTCATAGCCCGTAGAGGTTTAGGGCCCATGTATAAGGCCCATGGTTTGTAAACCGTCGTACCATGTAACTTGGGATGTAAGATAGGAAGAGTAGAGAACGCGGCGGACACGTTTATGAGCCGGCCTCGGGACTCTGTAAACCGGACCGGGCATCGCCTCCTATATAAAGGGACGACCCGGCGACGGTTTAGGGACGAGAAACAACAGCTCGAGACACAGGCAAGCGGATTCGCTCCCTGGTCATCGAAGCCCAAGCAATACCACACCAAACTAGATGTAGGCTTTTACCTTCATCGAAGGGGCCGAACTAGTATAAAACTCCCTGTCTCCTTCGTCTGCTTTAACCCCTTCAAGCTAACCAGAGCAATGGCCTCACACCTAAGTCCATTAATCCGGACATCTGCCGTGCTAAATCCACGACAGATGGTCTCCGACTTCATCCCACATCAATGGCGTTCGGCATCTCCACCCATACAATGCTTCAAACGGTGCAATCTTCAAGCTGGCCTGGTAACTATTATTGTACAAAAACTCTGCGTTGGGCAAGTTGTCATCCCAACTAGATCCATAATCTAGCGCGCAAGCTCTCAACATGTCCTCCAGGATGTGATTGACTCTCTCGGTTTGTCCATCAGTCTGCGGGTGAAAGGTCGTACTGAACTCTAGCCTGGTACCCAAAGTCTAGTGTAGCTGATGCCAAAACTTTGAAGTAAACTGTGTCCCTCTATGTGATACGATGGTCCTCGGAAATCCGTGCAGACATACGATCCTGGTCATGTATATCTTGGCCAGCTTTACACTGGTATAGTTGGTTTTCACGGGGATAAAGTGGGCTATTTTGGTCAAGCGTTCCACTACTACCTAGATAGAGTCATATCCCGACCGGTTCCTGGGTAATCCGGTGAGAAAGTCCATTCCAAGCTTATCCCACTTCCATTCGGGTATCGGCATAGGCTGCAGTAATCCTGCTGGCTTCTGATGTTCTGCCTTCACTCTCTGACATACATCACATACGGCTACATACTCGGCAATGTCCTTCTTCATTCCCGTCCACCAGAAACATTCCTTCAAATCCAAATAAATCTTAGTGTTTCCGGGGTGTATCGAGTATGGAAAATCATGTGCTTCCTGTAGTATCAACTTTCTGATCTCGGCGTTGTGGGGCACATAGACTCGGTCCTCAAACCACAAGGTGTCGTGTTCATCCTCACGAAAACCCTTGGCTTTTCCTTCACTCATCTTCTCCTTTATTTCTGCAATTTCTTTGTCATCCTTCTAAGCTTCTCGTATATTTCCCAATAATGTTGACTGAATCTCCAAGGCTGCAACAAAACCTCTAGGAACTATCTCCAAATGAAGCTCCCTAAGATCTTCTGCTAACTCCTTTGGCAATCCTTCGTTTACTAGGGTATTGACATAAATTTTCCGGCTCAAAGCGTCTGCAAAGACATTGGCCTTGCCTGGATGATAGTGCAGCTTCATATCATAATCCTTTATGAGATCCAACCATCTCCTCTGTCTAAGGATCAGTTCCTTCTGGGTGAAAATGCACTTCAAACTCTTGTGACCCGTGTACACATCACAACGATTTCAAATAAGGAAATGTCTCCAGGTTTTGAGTGCATGCACTACCGCTGCTAGCTCCAAATCAGGCATAGCATAATTCAACTCGTACAATGGAAGTTGACAGGATGCATAAGAAACAACTCTTCCGTCCTGCATGAGTACTCCTCCAAGTCCTAGGCATGAAGCATCGCAATACACTTGGAAATCCTTGCGTATATCTGGCAAGATCAGCACTGGGGTTGTCGTCAAATGTTTCTTCAACTCCTGGAAACTTTCTTCGCATTCCTCAGTCCAATGGAACTTTGTGTCCTTCTTCAACAATGCCGTCATAGGTATCGCAATCTTTGAGAAATTCTCTATGAATCTCCGGTAATATCCCGCGAGTCCAAGAAAACTACGCATTTCTCCAACTGAGGTGGGTGTCAACCACTCTGTGACTGCCTGCACCTTGATAGGATCCACTGCTATACCTTCTCCTGATATAACGTGTCCTAAGAATCCAACTTCCTTCAACCAAAACTCACACTTGCTGAACTTGGCATATAACTGGTGTTCTATGAGCTTCTCAAGAACCAAACACAAATGTTCCTCATGTTCCTCTTCGTTCTTCGAATATACCAAAATACCATCGATGAATACCACGACAAATTTATCCATGAACTCCATGAATACCTTATTCATGGAGTTCATTAAATAGGCAGGGGCGTTAGTCTGTCCAAATGACATAACAATATACTCATATAGCCCATACCTTGTGGTGAAGGCTGTCTTAGGTATATCTTTTTCTCAGATCCTGAACTGGTGGTATTCTGATCGTAGATCGATCTTGAATAATACTTCAGCTCCTTGAAGTTGGTCGAACAAATCATTGATAATCGGCAGTGGTTACTTATTTTTAATCGCCACTTCGTTCAGTGCTCGATAATCAACGGGCATCCTTAAAGATCCATCCTTCTTCTTGACCAAGAGAACTGGGGCTCCCCACGTTGTTGAACTTCGTCGAATGAATCCTTTCTCCAATAACTCCCTAATCTGCTTCTTGATCTCCTCCAGATCATTCGCTGGCATCCTGCATGGACTCTTTGATATTGGTTCGGTGCCTGGTAATATGTCTATCAAAAACTCAATGTCCTAATCTGGCGACATGCCTGGCAGCTCCTCTGGATATACATCCGGGTAATCCTTTACTACACGCACTTCCTCCTGAACAACTCTCGAGAGAGAATTTACATGTGTCCTCCTAGGCGCATGCCTAGATACATACTTGATCCTTTTTCCCTCCAGGGTGGTAAGTAAAATTGACTTACTGGCACAATCGATGTTCCCTCCATACATCGATAGCCAATCCATACCTAGTATCACATCCAATCCTTGTGACTCCAAAACTATCAGGTCTGAGGGGAAAACAAGGCGTCCAATGGTCAATGGCATCTGAAAACATCCTTGATTTGCCAAGTATTCAGCTCCTGGTGAGCTAACTAACATAGGGGTCATAAGTACTTTGGTGGGCAACTTATATCTATCCTCGAATCCCCTTGAAATGTATGAATGCGATGCACCAGTATCAGAAAGACCTATTGTGGTAAATGACTTAACCAAAAACTTACCGACAACAGCATCAGGCTGCTCTTCAACCTCCTCCACGTTGATGTGGTTCACTTGTCCCCTGTTGAAAGGGTTGGGCTTCTTCCCAGCGCTTCCATTGCCGTTCCCATTCTTCGCTTCCGGGCACTCCGCAGCATAGTGTCCATTCTTCCCGCACTTGAAACAGGTAATGTGACCTAAATCCCTTTTGGCGGGTGTGGATGGAGTGGAGCGGTTCTGATTATTGTTTTCTCCATTCCCATTCCCATTCTTGGGGCCATTGTGGTTATGATAACTCCCTCCATTATGGGTGTGGCTTACATGGTTATGGGTATATCCTCCTGAGTTCGGGGTGAACCGGGGCTTCTGCTGGGCTCCAGAATTGTTCTTTCCTTGTCCATACTTCTTCTTGCGGCTCGCAATCAGCTGTTGCTTCCCTTCGATCATAAGAGCCTTATCTACCAACTCCTGGTAGTTGTTGAATGTTGCCACCATTAACTGTATGATCATCTCATCATTCAGCCCTTCCATAAACTTCTCCTGCTTTGCAGCATCTGTGGCCACATCATCGGGGGCATAGCGAGATAGAGTACTAAACTCATCTACGTACTGGGCCACAGCACGATTTCCTTGGCGCAAGTTGCGAAACTCACGCTTCTTCATGCTCATAGCTCCAGTAGAGACATGGGTGGTGCAAAAAGCTTGCTGGAACTGATCCCAAGTGACATTGGCTATGGGAAAAGTGGATGTGTAATTCTCCCACCATGAGGCTGCTGGTCCATCCAATTGATGTGCGGAAAAATGCACCTTCTCAGCATCTATGCAACCTGTAGTGGTCAACTCCCTTCCAATCTTGTGTAGCCAGTCATCAGCAACTATTGGCTCGACGCTACTAGAAAACACCGGCGGCTGCAACCTTAGAAAACGGGCTAGGTTGTCCACTGGTGGTGGTGGTGGAGGGTTGTTGTTGTTGTTGTTCTGATTGTTCTGGTTCTAGACAAGAAGTTTCATCAAGGTGTTCTGTTGCAGGATCAACTAAGTGAGCTTAGGGGGAAACTGAAATCCGGGCTCACGTCTCGAAGGCATCTGATGGTTTTAGAGGGAAGAGATTAGAATAGAAATGAGGTCTAAGGGGAAATTCACTACCCATATGCACATGAGACAAACACAATCATATCACACCAATCAATTTCAAGCAAGGGCATACAAAAGATCTAAACTAACATTACAAAAGTGCTCGAACTTCTACTATATGGGGGGGGGGAATACTATTCATATGGTGGTCATCGAGAAATTTTGATCGGTGGAAGATTCCATGATATCTGCTCTAGCTTCGTCTTCATAGTCATCATCACTCTCATCAGGATCTGAGTCAGTGTCATTGATGATGATGTAGTCCTCAGAATGAATCTCATTGGGTTCGTCGTCTTCTCCTCCTAGCGCGGGGTCTCCCATGAATAATCCTAGCTTCCTTTTTAGGTCTTCATTCTTCTCCAAAAGTATTTTGATTTCCTCCTCGTATCCGTCACGTGAAAACTTGAGTTCCTCTTCTAGCTCCGTGTTCCTGGTTAACGCCTTCTTCAAGTCTATCATGCCTGCGCACATCTGGTGCTCCTGTCGTTGAATGTGCTGGTTTAACTCCTTGTTAAAAGCTGTAATGGACCTGTCCTTCTTGGTACTGATCATGTCCCATTTCTCATCTCAGCGCCCGCATATCTGGTAGATAGTGTCCTTGAGCTCCTGTTTGTATACTTCTCCAATTCGTCCCATAGCAATGTGGGTGGCCATCCTCTTACCTAGGCTCCAGGTTAATGCATCAAAGGAAAACTCTATGGGCTTAGTGACTGGCACGAATGTCCTCCTGGGAATTTGAACTTGAATATTCCATCGCTCCTCTTCTGGTAAAGTGGCAGTATAGGTCCCGGTGAAGCTTGGTATTCCAATGTTCATGGTACCTAGTGACTTCCTTCAAGTGTCTTCCAAAAGGTGTGTCTTCATCCGGTTGGGTGAAATTGTTCCTTGGGTCCACCATCCTAAAGAGTAGAAAATGGAGAGGAGTCAGAAATGAGTAGAGAAGAGTGACCTGAGGTTTTTCTTAGTTGTCATGTCCTACATTCAGCGTGTGCTCTGATGCCATCTTATAGCGACCACAATCCGAATGGACCGAAGTTTGTGTTGTGTGCCATCCTTGGATCGGTAATGCTGACACACACAGTACTTGAAAGATTTATAACAGAGTGGCAATCACACACTTATTACATCGAATGTCTCCAAAAAGAAAACTTATTACAAAATAATATGGCATAAGGCCATCTAACACGATAACATCGGAAGGCTTGGAAGACAAGTGAGTCCATCAACTACAACGGCATAGCTGAGTGCATGACAAATGACCTAGGGCACCTTACTCTTCTTCTGAAAAGTTTGCAACATGATATGTTGCAGCCCGAAACGGGTCAGCATTTGGAATATGCTGGCAAGACAACACAATAGAGCAAGTAACAAAATAAAGGCTAACACTACATGCATATATGGCTTGTGGAGGCTCTAAGGTTTTTTTTTGCATAAAGCCAATTTTAACCTACAACAAAGGAATGATTTTATTTTACCTATCATCGTGGTTGAAACATCATTGAGAAGGTTCCTCCAACTCAATCCCAATTAAAGCCATCTTAATTAACACAACAATTTAGTTTTAGAGTGATGAGATCAATCCAATAATTCAAGTACCAGATACTCAAGATGTCCATAACCGGGGACACGACTAATCATGATTAGTTTGTACACTATGCACATGTTTGCGCACTTTTCCCCACAAGACTTGATCTCCTCCGTTGGATTTCTCAAACGGCATGGTGTTTGAGAAACGGATGACCGAGACACAGTCTTTCGGAAGCATTTACTCTTTACCGCGGGTGGACCCGTACACCTACTTTCCCCTACATCTGCTAGTCCACCACTGAAAGAGCTTACACAACATACTCAACTATGCCAGATCCCATAATGGCATTGTGGCTGCACACGGATGTTTCTAGCACGAATAGTCTTATGATCCATTTGAGCCTGGGTGGCATTCCTTAGGATAATCACACGGTACCCCCGGGATTTCCTAGGACAACACTGGATTCTCCAGGTGCCTTGCAACCAATCCACCCTGATGTGTATTAAGGTATCCACCTTAAGTTGAAAAATTAATTTAACAATCTCACATCTGTCATGGATACTCTCAAGCCCAATCCACGTCTACAAGCATAGCACGGCAACCTAAGCATAACGTAGAAGTAACTCCTAGGGGTTTGATAATAGAGCAGGTAATAGGTTCTACCTCAATCTACTTCCCAGACCCTCATGTTGGGAGATCCTACTCATGCAATGTGTGAGGGTTGAACTAATGCATAAAAAGTGGGTAATAAAGGGTATGATCAATGTGTTACTTGCCTTGCTGACGATTCGCAAAACCTAGGGACTCGCAGTAGCACGCTTCACACTCTGGGAATTCTATCGCAAGCAGACAATAGCATACATAAGCAACCAAGCAAATATGCATGAGTAAATCTCAAATAAGAAGATCTAACAAGAAATTTCAACTGAAGAACTCCGGTTTGCAAAAAGAATCCAATCAAACAGAGCAACGAAACTCAAACTACGAGTGAAACAATATCCGTTTACTAGATTGTACTAAAGTCAAATTTTACAATACCAAAGCCTTGTTCAAGTTGGTTATACGGAAAGAGGGCTTCGAGACAAAGATCAGTGCGCTTGAATCGCCTGATTCTGAATAACGATCGAAAAGTCATAGTAAAACGAAGATTAGGGCAGGAATCGCGATCGGAAATAATCGCGGAAAACCCTGAAAAATGTAAGACTAATGAAGAAGCTAATGAACGAACATTCGCTGTCTGCGGCTAGCGGATGGACGGCGTTCGTTAAAACGAACGTATGGAGAACGTACGGACGAACGTTAGCAAAAATAAATAAACCAACGGAAAATCGAACCTATCTAAACTAAAAAAAAAACAAAACTGACTTTTGAAATAAAATTGATCGGTTTTTTTTTAAACCGGTGGCTACCTCGGCGGCAGCGGCAACTCCGGCGGCGGCGGGGCTCCGGCGGTTGGCGGCGGGGCGAAGGCGGCAAGCGGCAGCGGCGGCGGCGGCGGCGGGCGGGTGGCTAGGGTTTGGGGCGCGGGTTGGCTGCGGCAGCGGAACGGGCTGCATGGGGGTCCCGGGGGCGGCTTATAAGGCCGGCCGGGTCGAAGTCCAGGTCGGACACGGCCCGATAAGGCGGTAATATATTTTTTTAAATACTCCTGATGCAGGAAAACGGACAAAAGAAATACTAAACGGACTCAAAAAATTCCGAAATAAATTTTCACCGTCCTCTAATAATCTTTAGGACAAACTGAACATTGTTCCCGGGCCTAAACGCAATTTTGAAAAATGCGCATTTTTCCTATGCAAATAAAATTGCCAATAAATCCAAATAAAATACAATAATTGGTTTTAATATTTTTTCCTCCAATATTTCTTTTGTTTTGGAGAAGTCATATTATCTCGGCTCATTTATTTTATTATGAAATATTTTCGGAGAGAACAACAATTAAAACCAACTTGATCCTCATACCAATATTTGAGAAAACTCAAATATGAAAACGGTAAAATCCCCAACTCTCTCCGTGGGTCCTTGAGTTGCTTAAATTTCGAGGATCACAACACACAAATGCAAATAAAATATGATATGCAAGATGACCTATGTATAACATTCCAAATTGAAAATTTTGGATGTTACAACCGGCGTGCTTCTCTTCAAGTTAACCTGATTCTTTCAATATGCGCAGACCAATTCTTAGTTTTTCTCAACAATGTCTATTTCATTCATCCCAAGTTTTCTTTGTTTTTCCCCATCCTCCCACCCCTTTTCTTTATGGAGCCATAATTTTTAGTCAAGTATCAATTTTATTCATGTGATGTTTCTTCATTCTTTTCATTCAATTTCATTATCCGGTGATTTCTCAAGAAGATGCTCAGGAGCATCAAGTTTATCATTCTCCATTCTCGTTTCTTCTCAAGTGGATCTAGTTCAAGCTTTGGTGTTGATCATATCTCTTCCTCTTGTTTCACTTGTTTTTCCCATGTTGGAATTTCTTATCCAAAGCTCAATTAGTTCTTCATCCCTGTCTATTCATATCCGGAGTGTACAAGATATCTCAAAAGATAGACGTTTCCATTCTTAGTCCGTTCAAGCTATTTTGAGGGTGTTACCTCATTTAAGCCATTTAATTCAACTGGTGTGATCTATCTCTCAAGAAATCTTTCCCAACGGTGTTTCTTCTGAGTGGGCCCTAACCAACAGGTCTTATTCTAGGATCTTACCTGACTCTTCTAATTTTCCGGAGTTATACTCAAATTATTTTCAAAGTGTGACGTAAGAAAGATTTCCATGAGTCACATGCCTTCTCCAATATTGTTTCCAATTATTTTCATCTTTAGCTCTACCTTTCCCCTTTTCATTCGTCCGGAGTATCTCAAAATTCTTCACAGTGGTTCTCGTTGTCATTCTCAGCATTGAAGACCAAAGAAGAATTTCTCCTAAATCTTTGCCCGTTCTCCCGAAGATTCGTGGTTCTAGCTTCATGACATCCTCATAGTTGTTTCGATCATGAGGAATCTTTTCAAATCATCTGAAGCATTTCATGAATTGTTCCCATTGTGATCCTCAAAGGCCATCATTTCAGAAGATTTCTTCGTTCTCAGGTTTGAACTTCGTCCTCCAACTATTCTTAATTGATGCCTCTTCATTCGTCTCCATATTCTTATGGTAGTTCCTTCAAAAAATCATTTTCCTTGTCATCATATCAATTCATTTGTTCTTTCTGAAATCCCACCGGTGATTCGTTGAATACTTTCTCAAGATTGTGCGAGATCTCTCTTTAGTTTTTTGCAACGAGAATAAGTAGTATGCAAATCCATTGCTTCTCATCAATTTAATTCATGGAGGATAAACATAACATAATTCTTATTCTTTTCATCAAGTTGATTAATTTCTTCCTTCGGAATTTGTTCCTGATGAATAAATTCTAATCCCAAGTCCTTTCATATTTTCTTTTCCGGAGTTCAAAGTTTCTTGGCCATCTCATCGGAACCTCCATCTAAATCATCGAAGGCGTTGAATCTTATTCTTTTCATCTTTCACTTCTCATCCTTTTATTACCGGAGTTCTTCATGGTGGTTCATCATGATTTAATTCATCCTCGAAGTCTTCATCAAGATTCTTGTTGGAGCTCAAGTATTCTTCTTCTTGCATTACGAAGTGCAATTCTTTCTCCCTTATCTTTTAAGGTGGTGTTATGTCATTCTTGAAAATTTCCCTTCGTGTTTCATGATTCACAAGTTATCAAGAATGAGATATTTAAAACCATCATTTCTCTTTCTTGAGGAGATCTTTTGACCCTTTAATATCTATGTTGGAAGTAATCTAGCGTTGTATTTCACCTAAAAGCTTTCCCTAAGGAGTGTTGCTATTTATGGTGCTTATAAATGACCCAAATTCTTCATTTATCCTCTCAGTGAAAGAGTTCTCATCTCTTCATTGATCTCTAGCAAACAATTTGTTTCCGTTAGTGTCCGGTTGTCACCTCATCATGTTGAGATGTTTTCCATAAGACCACAACAAGCTTATTCTTTTGTAAGTTATCATTTTCTTCTACTTTCCTAACAAACTAGCTTCTATTCTTTCGTTCTGGAGGTATTGTGATCTTGATGTCTTCATCCCGTCATCTCGTTTGGTCAAGATCATGTTATTTTCCTATCTAGTCCATTTAACGAGAGTGTTGTGTCCTCCATTCAAGTTCACTCATCTTATTAAGTTTTACCTTCCTTTTCAATCGGAGTGTTGTCTGAACTCATTGTTCCGGAGGCAATGTGTTGTTGATTTCATCAAGTATCATCGCATCTTCTTAAGTTCTTGTTAAATTCCTTCCATTTTCAGTCGGAGTGATGTCCGAATTATTTCATTCTTATTCCTTCTCTATCTAGTTTTAACCGGAGTTGTTTTGAAATTCTTTTCGTGACCCTCGAGCTCTTAGTTCATGTCTATTAACCTACAAGGTTCTCGTAATGTTCCTGGTTCCTCTTTGCTAATGGAGTGTTTGCAATCTCATTCATCTCCATTCTATTCTTTCATTCAAGTTGTTCAACCTCTCAAAGTTCGTGGTTTCACTCGTGAAGGAAATATGCCCTAGAGGCAATAATAAAGATGTTATTTCTATTTCCTTATATCATGATAAATGTCTTTTAGAATTGTATTAACCGGAAACTTAGTACATGTGTGAAAACATAGACAAACAGTATGTCCCTAGTATGCCTCTACTAGACTAGCTCATTGATCAAAGATGGTTATGATTCCTAGACATAGACATGAGTTGTCATTTGATCAACGAGATCACATTATTAGGAGAATGATGTGATGGACAAGACCCATCCGTGAGCTTAGCATTATGATCGTTTAGTTTTACTCCTATTGCTTTCTTCATGACTTATACATGTTCCTATGACTATGAGATTATGCAACTCCCGAATACCGGAGGAACATCTTGTGTGCTATCAAACATCACAACGTAACTGGGTGATTATAAAGATGCTCTACACGTGTGTCCGAAAGAGTGCGTGGTGTTGGCATAGATCAAGAATAGGATTTGTCACTCCGAGTGTCGGAGAGGTATCTCTGGGCCCTCTCGGTAATACACATCATAATAAGCCTTCCAAGCAAACGACTAATGAGTTAGTCACGAGATGATGTATTACACAACGAGTAAAGAGACTTGCCGGTAACAAGATAGAACTAGGTATTGAGATACCGACGATCGAATCTTGGGTAAGTAACATACCGTTGACAAAAGGAACAACGTATGTTGCTATGCGATTTGACCGATAAAAGATCTTCGTAGAATATGTAGGAGCCAATATGAGCATCCAGGTTCCGCTATCGGTTATTGACCGGAGATGATTCTCGGTCATGTCTACTTAGTTCTCGAACCCGTAGGGTCCGCACGCTTAACGTTCGATGACGATCGATATTATGAATTTATGAGTTTTGATGTACCGAAGGTAGTTCGGAGGCCTGGATGAGATCACGGACATGACTAGGAGTCTCGGAATGTCCGAGACGTAAAGATTGATATGTTGGACGACTATATTCGGACACCGGAAGTGTTTCGGATAAGTTTCGGATTAAACCGGAGTGCCGGAGGGGTATCTATACCCCCCGGGGGAACTAATGGGCCACTTGGGCCCTTGGTGGAGAGAGAGAGGACCGGCCAGGGCCGGGCCGCGCGCCCCTCCCCCTTGGTACGAATTGGACAAGGAGAGGAGGCGGCGGCGCCCCCTTCCTTCTCCCTCTCCCTCTCCTTCCTTCCCACTCTCCCTCTTGGTGGACTCCTACTAGGAATAGGATTCCTATTCCGAGTAGGAGTGGCCCTCCTAGGGCGTGCCATAGGGGCCGTCCGGCCTCCTCCCCTTGCTTCTTTATATACAGGGGCAGGGGGCCACCTCTAGACAGACAAGTTGATCAAGTTGGTCTCTCCCAACCATGTGCGGTGCCCCCTCCACAAAAACACACCTCGGTCTTATTGTTGCAGTGCTTAGGCGAAGCCCTGCGCCGGTAGCTTCATCATCTCCTTAACCACGCCGTCGTGCTGACGAAACTCTCCCGCGTGGTTCTACTGGATCAAGAGCTCGTGGGACGTCATCAAGCTGAACGTGTGCTGAACGCGGAGGCTCCGTACGTTCGGTGCTTGATCGGTTTGATCGCTCGTGTGCTGAAGTACATCCACCGCATCACTAAACGCTTCTGCTTTCTGTCTACGAGGGTACGTAGACACACTCTCCCCTCTCATTTCTATGCATCTAGTAGATAGATCTTGCGTGATCGTCGGAATTTTTTTCAAATACTACATTCCCCATCAATGGCATCACGAGCCAGGTCTATGCGTAGATGATATGCACGAGTAGAACACAATGAGTTGTGGGCGATACTAGTCATACTGCTTACCAGCATGTCATACTTTGGTTCGGCGGTATTGTGAGATGAAGCGGCTCGGACCGACACTACGCGTACGCTTACGGGAGACTAGTTTCACCGTTATGAGCACTCGTTGCTTAAAGGTGACTGGCGGGTGTCTGTCTCTCTCACTTTAGTTGAATCGAGTGTGGCTACGCCCCATCCTTGTGAAGGTTAAAACAGCACATACTTGACGAAAAATCGTTGTGGTTTTGTATGCATAGGTAAGAACGGTTCTTGCTAAGCCCGTAGAAGCCACGTAAAACTTGCAACAACAAAGTAGAGGACGTCTAACTTGTTTTTGCAGGGCATGTTGTGATGTGATATGATCAAGACATGATGAGTTATATGTTATTGTATGAGATGATCATGTTTTGTAAAGTTATCGGCAACTGGCAGGAACCATATGGTTTTCGCTTTATTGTATGAAATACAATCGCCATGTAATTGTTTTACTTTATCACTAAGCGGTAGCGATGGTCGTGGAAGCAATAGTTGGCAAGACGACAATGATGCTACGATGGAGATCAAGGTGTCGCGCCGGTGACGATGGTGATCCTGACGGTGCCTTTGAGATGGAGATCAAAAAGCACAAGATGATGATGGCCATATCATGCCACATATTTTGATTGCATGTGATGTTTATCTTTTTTATGCTTCTTATTTTGCTTAGTGCGACGGTAGCATTATAAGATGATCCCTTACAAAATTTCAAGGTACAAGTGTTCTCCATGAGTATGCAGTGTTGCGAAAGTTCGTCGTGCCGAGACACCACATGATGATCGGGTGTGATAAGCTCTACGTTCACATACAATGGGTGCAAGCCAGTTTTGCACATACAGAATACTCGGGTTAAACTTGACGAGCCTAGCATGTATAGACATGGCCTCGGAACACTGGACACCGAAAGGTCGAGCGTGAATCATATAGTAGATATGATCAACATAAGATGTTCACCATTGAAAACTACTCCATCTCACGTGATGACCGGACATGGTTTAGTTGATTTGGATCACGTGATCATTTAGATGACTAGACGGATGTCTATCTAAGTGGGAGTTCTTTAGTAATATGATTCATTGAACTTTAATTTATCATGTACTTAGTCTTGATAGTTTTTGCATATCTATGTTGTTGTAGATCAATGGCCCGTGCTACCGTTCCTTTGAATTTTAATGCATTCCTAGAGAAAGCTAATTGAAAGATGATGGTAGCAATTACACGGACTAGGTCCGTAACTTGAGGATTATCCTCATTGTCGCACAGAAAAATTATGTCCTTGAAGCACCGCTAGGCAATGTTGGGGATATCGCTTATCGGGAACTTATAGGTCGACCCATGATAAGGGGTAAATCGGCCAGTTTATCGGCATATCGGCCGATTTATCGCCATATCGGCTGATTTATCGGTCGATTTATCTTATCGGTCAGACACCGGTAAGCGATAAATCGGCCAATTTATCGGCATATCAGAAGATATCTTGAACATTACCGCTAGGTGACAAGCCCCCTCCCTCTAATGTAGACGCTTTGAACGTATGGCAGACGTGGTCTGATGACTACACGATAGTTCAGACTGCCATGCTTTACGGCTTAGAACCGGGACTTCAACGACGTTTTGAACGTCATGGAGCATATGAGATGTTCCAGGAGTTGAAGTTAATATTTCAAGCAAATGCCCGGATTGAGAAATATGAGATTTCCAATAAGTTCTATAGCTGCAAGATGGAGGGGAATAGTTATATCAGTGAACACTTTCTCAGAATGTCTAGGTACTACTATCATATGACTCAACTTGGATGCAAAGTTGACAAAGATAGTGTTATTGATATAGTTCTTAAATCACTGCCACCAAGCTATAAAGGCTTCGTGATTAACTATAACATGCAAGGGATGCATAAGACAATTCCTGAGCTCTTTGCTATGCTCAAAGCTGCGGAGGTAGAAATCAAAAAGGAGCATCAAGTGTTGATGGTTAACAAGACCACTTGTTTCAAGAAAAAGGGCAACGGAAAGAAGGGGACTTCAAGAAGAATAGCAAGACAGTTGCTACTCCCACGAACAAACCCAAGTCTGGTGCCAAGCCTAAAACTGAGTGCTTCTACTGCAAAGGGATTGGACACTAGAAGCGGAACTGCCCCAAGTATTTGGCGGATAAGAAGGATGGCAAGGTGAACAAAGGTATATGTGATATACATGTTATTGATGTGTACCTTACTAATGCTCGTAGTAGCACCTGATATTTGATACCGGTTCGTTAGCTAATATTTGTAACTCGAAACAGGGGCTATGGATTAAACGAAGATTGGCTAAGGACGAGGTGACGACGCACGTGGGAAATGGTTCTAGAGTCGATGTGATCGCCGTCGTCATGCTACCTCTACATCTACCTTCGGGATTAGTTTTAGACCTAAATAATTGTTATTTGGTGCCAGCGTTAAGCATGAACATTATATCTGGATCTTGTTTATTGCGAGACGGTTATTCATTTAAATATGAGAATAATGGTTGTTATATTTATATGAGTAATATCTTTTATGGTCATGCACCCTTGAAGAGTGGTCTATTCTTGTTGGATCTCGATCATAGTGATACACATATTCAAAATATTGAAGCCAAAAGATGCAAGGTTAATAATGATAGTGCAACTTATTTGTGGCACTGCCGTTTAGGTCATATTGGTGTAAAACGCATGAAGAAACTCCATAGTGATGGACTTTTGGAATCACTTGATTATGAATCACTTGGTGCTTGAGAACCATGCCTCATGGGCAAGATGACTAAAACTCCGTTTTCCGGAACAATGGAGCGAGCAACAGATTTGTTGGAAATCATACATACTGATGTATGTGGACCGATGAGTGTTGAAGCTCGGGCGGGTATCGTTATTTTCTGACCTTCACTGATGATTTGAGCAGATATGGGTATATCTACTTGATAAAGCACAAGTATGAAACATTTGAAAAGTTCAAAGAATTTCAGAGTGAAGTAGAGAATCATCGTAACAAGAAAATAAAGTTTCTACGCTCTGATCGTGGAGGTGAATATTTGAGTTACGAGTTTGGTCTTCATTTGAAACAATGTGGAATAGTTTCACAACTCACGCCACCCGGAACACCACAGTGTAATGGTGTGTCTGAACGTCGTAATCGTACTGTATTAGATATGGTGCGGTCTATGATGTCTCTTACTGATTTACCACTATCCTTTTCGGGTTATGCTTTAGAGACAGTTGCATTCACGTTAAATAGGACACCATCTAAATCTGTTTAGACGACGCCTTATGAACTATGGTTTGGCTAGAAACCAAAGTTGTCGTTTCTTAAAGTTTGGGGCTCCGATGCTTATGTGAAAAAGTTTCAACCTGATAAGCTCGAACCCAAGTCGGAGAAATGTGTCTTCATAGGATACCCAAAGGAGACTGTTGGGTACACCCTCTATCACATATGCAAAGGCAAGGTATTAGTTGCTAAGAATGGATCCTTTCTAGAGAAGGAGTTTCTCTCGAAAGAAGTGAGTGGGAGGAAAGTGGACCTTGATGAGGTAATTGTACCTTCTCCCAAATTAGAAAGTAGTACATCACAGAAACTGGTTCCAGTGATTCCTACACCAATTAGTGAGGAAGCTAATGATGATGATCATGAAACTTCGGATCAAGTTTCTGTTGAACTTCGTAGCTCAACCAGAGTACGTTTCGAGCCAGAGTGTTACTACACCATGATGAACCTACGAACTATGAGGAAGCGATGATGAGCCCATATTCCGCAAAATGGCTTGAGGCCATGAAATCTGAGATGGGATCCATGTATGAGAACAAAGTATGGACTTTGGTTGACTTGCCCGATGATCGGCAAGCCATCGAAAATAAATGGATCCTCAAGAGGAAGACCGACACTGACGGTAATGTTACTGTTTACAAAGCTCGACTTGTTGCGAAAGGTTTTCGACAAGTACAAGGAGTTGACTACGATGAGACTTTCTCACCCGTAGCGATGCTTAAGTCTGTCCGAATTATGTTAGCAATTGCCGCATTTTATGATTATGAAATCTGGCAAATAGATGTCAAAACTGCATTCCTGAATGGATATCTCAAAAAAGAGTTGTATATGATGCAACCAGAAGGTTTGTCGATCCCAAAGGTGCTAACAAAGTGTGCAAGCTCCAGCGATCCATCTATGGACTGGTGCAAGCATCTTGGAGTTGGAATATACGCTTTAATGAGGTGATCAAAGCATGTGGTTTTATACAAACTTTTGGAGAAGCATGTATTTACAAGAAAGTGAGTTGGAGATCTGTAGCATTTCTGATATTATATGTGGATGACATATTGTTTATTGGAAATGATATAGAATTTCTGGATAGCATAAAAGGATACTTGAATAAGAATTTTTCAATGAAAGACCTCGGTGAAGCTGCTTACATACTAGGCATCAAGATCTATAGAGATAGATCAAGACGCTTAATTGGACTTTCACAAAGCACATACCTTGATAAAGTTTTGAAGAAATTCAAAATGGATCAATCAAAGAAAGGGTTCTTGCCTGTGTTACAAGGTGTGAAGTTGAGTAAGACTCAATGCCCAACCACTGCAGAAGATAGAGAGAAAATGAAAGTCATTCCCTATGCCTCAGCCATAGGATCTATCATGTATGCAATGCTGTCTACCAGACCTGATGTGTGCCTTGCTATAAGTTTAGCGGGGAGGTACCAAAGTAATTCAGGAGTGGATCATTGGACAACGGTCAAGAACATCCTGAAGTACCTGAAAAGGACAAAGGATATGTTTCTCGTTTATGGAGGTGACAAAGAGCTCGTCGTAAACAGTTACGTCGATTCAATATTTGACACTGATCCGGATGACTCTAAGTCGCAAACCAGATAAGTATTTTTATTGAACGGGGGAGCTATCAGTTGGTGCAGTTCCAAGCAGAGCATCGTGGCGGGATCTATGTGTGAAGCGGAATACATAGCTGCTTCGGAAGCAGCAAACGAAGGAGTCTGGATGAAGGAGTTCATATCCGATCTAGGTGTAATACCTAGTGCATCGTGTCCAATGAAAATATTTTGTGACAACACTGGAGCAATAGCCTTGGCGAAGGAATCCAGGTTTCACAAGAGCACAAAGCACATCAAAAGACGCTTCAATTCCATCCACGATCAAGTCAAGGAGGGAGACATAGAAATTTGCAAGATATACACAGTTCTAAATGTCACATACCCGTTGACTAAGTCTCTTCCACGGGCAAAACATGATCAGCACCAAGACTCCATGGGAGTTAGAATCATTACTTTGTAATCTAGCTTATTGACTCTAGTTCGAGTGGGAGACTGAAGGAAATATGCCCTAGAGGCAATAATAAAGATGTTATTTGTATTTCCTTATATCATGATAAATGACTTTTATGCATGCTAGAAATGTATTAACCGGAAAATTAGTACATGTGTGAATACATAGACAAAACAGTATGTCCCTAGTATGCCTCTACTAGACTAGCTCATTGATCAAAGATGGTTATGTTTCCTAGCCATAGACATGAGTTGTCATTTGATCAATGAGATCACATCATTAGGAGAATGATGTGATGGACAAGACCCATCCGTTAGCTTAGCACTGTGATCGTTTAGTTTTACTGCTATTGCTTTCTTCATGACTTATACATGTTCCTATGACTATCAGATTATGAAACTCCCAAATACCGTAGGAACACCTTGTGTGCTATCAAACGTCACAACGTAACTGGGTGATTATAAAGATGCTCTCTAGGTGTCTCCGAAAGTGTTCATGGTGTTGGCATAGACCAAGAATAGGATTTGTCACTCCGTGTGTCGGAGAGGTATCTCTTGGCCGTCTCGATAATACACATCATAATAAGCCTTGCAATCAAATGAATAATGAGTTAGTCACGAGATGATGTATTACGGAACGAGTAAAGAGACTTGCCGGTAACGAGATTGAATTAGTTACTGAGATACCAACGATCAAATCTCGGGTAAGTAACATACCGTTGACAAAAGGAACAACGTATGTTGTTATGCGGTTTAACCGATAAAAGATCTTCATAGAATATGTAGGAGCCAATATGAGCATCCAGGTTCCGCTATTGGGTATTGACCGGAGATGAGTCTCTGTCATGTCTACATAGTTCTCGAACCCGTAGGGTCCGCACGCTTAACGTTTGATGACGATCGATATTCTGAGTTTATGAGTTTTGATGTACCGAAGGTAGTAAGGAGTCCTGGATGAGATCACGGACATGACGAGGGGTCTCGGAATGTCCGAGAGGTAAAGATTGATATATTGGCCGACTATATTCGGACATCGGAAGTGTTCCGGATAAGTTTCGGATTAAACCGGAGTGCCGGAGGGGGTATCGGTACCCCTCGGGAGAACTAATGGGCCACTTGGGACCTTAGTGGAGAGAGAGAGAGCCGGCCAGGGCTGGGCCACGCCCCCCTCCCCCTTGGTTCGAATTGGACAAGGAGAGGAGGGGGCGGCGCCCCCTTCCTTCTCCCTCTCTCTCTCCTTCCTTCCCCCTCTCCCTCTTGGTGGACTCCTACTAGGAATAGGATTCCTATTCCTAGTAGGAGTGGCCCTCCTAGGGCGCGCCATTGGGGCCGTCCGGCCTCCTCCCCTTGCTCCTTTATATACGGGGGCAGGGGGTACCTATAGACACACAAGCTGATCAAGTTGATCTCTCCCAACCGTGTGCGGTGCCCCCCTCCGTAGAAACACACCTCGGTCATATTGTAGCAGTGTTTAGGCGAAGCCCTTTGCCGGTAGCTTCATGATCTCCGTCACCATGCCGTCGTCCTGACGAAACTCTCCCGCGAAGGTCTACTGGATCAAGAGCTCGTGGGACGTCATCAAGCTGAACGTGTGCTGATCGCGGAGGCTCCGTACGTTCGGTGCTTGATCGGTTGGATCGCGAAGAAAGTTCGACTACATCAACCGCGTCACTAGACGCTTCCGCTTTTGGTCTACGATGGTACATAGACACACTCTCCCCTCTCGTTGCTATGCATCTAGTAGATAGATCTTGCGTGATCGTAGGAATTTTTTTGAAATACTACGTTCCCCATCAACTCGTTTGTCATCCGGTGCCATCCCTAGGATATCGGGTTGAGATCCTCTGTTAGTGTGGGAGAGTTGTGACGCCCGAAGACCGATGCTCTAGAAGACTTCCAGCTATTTCGGGTTTCACCATGTGTTTCATTTGTGCTTGCTCTATTTTTTTTTCATTGCATCATGTCATTTAATTTTAAAAACTCCACCAAAATAAATTGCATGGATCTTTGATCTATTTAAATCGAGGGAATTCACATGGTGTTTTCTCTTTAAAACATATCCTCCCAATATTTTAGGGAGCTATATTAAAATATTCCATTAACTTCGGAATCCCTCATAAACACACTTACAATTTAATTCTCATGCCTTCCCTGCTTCAAGTTTGGTCCCCAAACTTTGTTTGTAATTCTTTTGTCTCACATCCCACCTCCACCAAAAATCTGAACATTTTGGACCTCCCTCACCCACATCCTATTCAAACCTATTTGAATTATATTCAAATGAGTTTGAATTTAATTCCTGCAATCTTGCCACTTCTATTTTTCTGTGAACATACCCGTTTTTGCAAGTCCAAGTAAATTAACCTCACGTGCAAATTCTTTCCCTAAGTGCCCCTATCTTTTTCCTCTCTCTTTTTCTTCTCTGTTTTTTTATTTTAGAAGAGAGGGAGAAGAGAGCCTAGCAGGCCAGATGCCCACCTAGGGCTCACTGACCCAACCATCTACGGCCGAACTACTCCTAGGCCCATCCACCTATCCTACAACCCTAGCCCGATCCCCATCGCTCAATTCCTTCCCCCAGCGTCGTCCTCTCTGCCAGTGCTTGACCCTTGCTCCCTCTCCCTCCCCTGCACGCACGCATCACCATGGAGCGCGCGCCCCCAAGCACCTTCCCGATGCCGAGCCGGCCCTCTCCTCTGCACCGTCGCCCCCCATGGCGCCGCAACCAACCGTCCTTCTCCTCTGCGTCGTCGCCTCGCCATGGCGCCCGTGCCCGTTCGCCGCCTCCTCTCCGCCTCCGCACAGGGCATAGCAGTCCCCGTCGTCCTCGCGCACGCCGCCGCCTTCCTCCTCACCGCTGCGACCCCGCATGCCTCCCCTCGTCGTCGCTTCGGCCTTATCCAGCCCAGGTCAGGAGAGATCTGGCCGTGGTCTGTCCCGAGTGCCTCCCCGCGCCACCACTAGAGGGCCCATCTCCGATGGCCTCGACGCCCCGCCTCTGCTTCCTCCCACGTCGCCCCTGCCGTGTTGCCGATGACCCGAAGACCTTGCTTCCCCCCTTTTGTCGTTTCCAAGTTCATAAAACGAGGGACCCCAAGACTGCCAAGTTCCTCTTGCAGAGACGTCAAGTGCACGAGGACCTCAAGTACGACTACACTACCATTGGCGCCTATGGATTCACCAAGTCCGACGACGCTCTTGTACAACTACGTCGCGGAGACCTATGTTGCGCCAAGTACCTCGACGCCCGATGCCTAGAACGACTACCGTCGCCGTGGATCTGACAAGACCAAGTGTACAACTACCGCCGACGTGTATGACTATGAAACCTGAACAACTACTTCCACTACCGTCGCGAGAACGACTACCTCCACTACGAACTTGAACCACCCCGAAACGCACGCTTCAAAGGTATAACCCTGAGACGACCGCCCGTGAAAATGAGTGTGATATGTATGAGATGCACCTGATGTTTGCACCGTGCCCGAATCGTCGCTTGCGATGCCCCTCATTTGCCTTGCCACCGGCCCGTGGGAACCCGGTTACCGGGATCACCCCACCTATCTCTTGCATGACTTGCACATGACACCATTTCTTTTGCGCCGGCATCTCAACGAGTTACCGAAACCGATTTGTTGTGGTGGCACCATTTCGGTTATCGCCGCTGTGGCACCCTTTCTTTCCACCACGGTGACGAAGTACTCCATATCTTGCTCATGTCAACTTTTAATAAAAATTGCATAAAACTTGCAAATGTCATCCGCATCATGATAATAATATTTAAATGACTAAAATTGTTGTTTGCATTAAAATTCCTAAATGACATGTGGGGATTTTCTGGAATTGTTGTTGTTATTTCCGACCTCATTGAAATTACTTAGATAGTGTAGTTTAATTGTGTTGCACTTCTTGCCATGCTAAAAACAATTAAACTTGTTGGGTTCGTAAACGAGAGTCAACTAAATAAATAGAATGTGGTGTTTCGTCAATATGCAACTCGTTGCATATTGAGCTCCACTTAATTTCTAGTATTGTTTGAGCACTTTGCCATGCCATGCATATTTGAACCGGACATGCATCATACTTATTTGTGCGTCATTCCATGGTTATGATATGTGTGTTTACCATGTTGTTTGCTTCATTCCGGTTTGCTTCTCTCGTTAGCTTCGGTTTTATTCCCGAGTTGTGTGGATTCGTTCGACTTCGTCTATTTGTCTTCTTCATGGACTCGTTCTTCTTCCTAGTGGGATCCCAGGCAAGATGACCGTTCCCTGATATCACCTCTATCTTTGCTTTTCTAGTTGTCTCGCTCTATAGTTATGCCTCGATGCCTATTATTGTCTTGTTAGCCTCCTATGTTGCCATGAAAACACTCTAACCGCCTTCCTAGCAAACCATTCATTGTCTAAGTACGCTTTTGCTTAACCCCTCTTATAGCGTTGTTAGTTGCAGGTGAAGTTGGAAGATCGCTCCATGTTTGGACTTCTTTATTGGGATAACACAATATATATCTTAATCAGTTAATGCACATATATATTGGTAATGGGTGGAAGGCTTGGCCTTCTGCTGGGTGCTTTGTTCCACTCATGCCACCTTAGGACCCGATAAACGGTGTTATGTTCCTTGATTTTGCGTTCCTAACACGATTGGGGTTTATGGGCCCCCCTTGATAATTCGCACTACTTAAAGCTTCTCCAGCAAGACCCAACTTTGGTAATACATTTGTCTAACAACTAAATCTTGCATAGGGAGTAATTAACACGAGTTCTTAATCATAAACCCGGGCCAGTGCTCCTCATGAGTGTTGGTCCAAACTGGGCAGACTGCGGGGCCACCTTGGGGAAACCCGAGTGCTGGTATATACTTGTAGGATGTCCCATCCGGTCGTGGCTTGAGACGAGATACGCGCGGCTACTATCCGGGTGTCGGCACACCGGGAGGTCTTGCTGGATTAGTTTTACCTTTGTCGAAATATCTTGAGCTTGGGATTCCGAGACTACTCGGGTCTTCCCAACATGGAGTTGCGACGCCGCGGATCGTGATCTTGTGATGGGCTAAGTTGGGACACCCCTGCAGGGTTATGATCTTTAGAAAGACGTGCCCGCGGTTATGTGCCAGATGGGAGTTGTTAATATCCGGTTGTAGATAACTTGATACCATATCCTTGAGAATACACTACCTGTGTGAGTAACAGTGACAATCTCTTTTCGAAGGGGTTTTGGAAAGTTAACACGGTGGGGTTATGCATGAACATGAGTAGCTAGGATCACTTATTGATCATCTTTGGCGACCATTGGCACATATCCTCATCTTGCTCTGACTTTGTAAGCTAGTTGGTTAGTGCTTGCTTCAGCCACTTTATTTCCTCTCCACACCTAAAAAGGCTTTGTTAGTTTTGATACCTGGGAATGGGATTGCTGAGTCCTTGTGACTCACGGATTACAACACACACCAGATGCAGGTACAACAGAGTACAACGCAGGAGATGGACAAGAACTTCACTAGGAGTTCGATGAAGAGTGTGGTCATATCTATGTGACGTATGCCAACGATCAGTAGTGGTTCCTACTAGGGGCGATCAGGACTTGTGGTTGTGGTATCTTTTCTCGTTTGTTTTCGTCCGTAGTCGTACGCTGTGTTATTTGGATGAATGTATGAATGGTAAATTAATTGTGTGACGTGGCGAGTGTAAGCCAACTATTTAACTCTTTCATCCCAGTTCATTACATGTGTTGTGCAAAGATAACACGCTTGCGATAATTCCAGAATGCGATTATGTCTCTAACTCGTGCCTTGACACATAGGAGATATAGTCACATACTAGGCATTACACTTCATCCCCATGAAAACCACATATACAAGTGCTAAGTTGGCCAAGATATACATGAGAAGGATCGTATCTCTGCATGGTGTTCCGAGGACCATCATATCAGATAGAGGAACACGGTTTACCTCGAAATTTTGGAATCAATTACATGAAACTTTGGGTACTAGGCTAGAGTTCAGTACAACCTTTCATCCACAGACAGATGGGCAGGCCGAGAGTGGAGGATATGTTGAGAGCTTGTGCGCTAGATTATGGATCTAGTTGGGATGATAATTTGCCATGAGCATAATTATCATATAACAACATCTATCAAGCTGGTTCAAAGATGGCCCGTTTTGAATCTTTGTACGAAAGGAGGTGCAGGACACCATTGATGTGGGACGGAGTTGGAGACCGTAAATTATTTGGTCCCGACCTTATCAGATATTAAGAGGAGAAAGTCAAGTTGATCCATGATAGACTCAAGATAGCCCAGTCCAGGAAGAAGAGTTATGCCGATGCTAAACACAAGGAGGTAACCTACAAAGTTGGAGATAGAGCATATCTTCGAGTGTCTCCACTTCGGGCAGTTAAATGGTTTGGAGTTAAAGCCAAGCTAGCACCACGATTTGTGGGACCATACAGAGTTTTGGAACATAGAGGAGAAGTTGCATATCAGCTGGAGTTACCCGAAGCCTTGTCAGGAGTTCATGATGTGTTTCATGTTTCCGAGTTGAAGAAGTGCCACACAGAGATGGCCGATATTCCTTTGAGAGATACAGTGCCACTGGAGGCCATACAGTTTGATAATGATCTGACCTATGAAGAGAAACCGGTCAAAATTCTCGAGTTTGCCAAAAGAGTTACCCACAGCAAGGTCATCAAATTTTGCAAGGTTCAGTGGAGTCATCATACCGAGAAGGAAGCCACCTGGGAACGAGAAGAAAATCTTCGACGGGACCACGCACACCTTTTTGCTAGCCAACCCGAATCTCAAGGGAGAAATTCATCTTAAGGGGGGGGGGGG
>LR738711.1:921185274-921230629 GCA_902687465.1 Secale cereale | reverse complement strand
GGGGGGGGGGTAGGTTTTTAACATCCCAGATTTTCAATTTGGAATGTTTTACAATTATTATCTAAGCATCTATGCATTTTGTTTGAATTGAGTGGCATTTGGAAATTTCAGAGGCATTTGAGTTTTATCTCACTTTGAATTCAACTTGGCAATTGAATTTTTTTACAAAAATCCCTGACAACTACTTGTTCAAAAGTATGAGAGGAGTTAACATGACACTCCAAAAAGTTAGAAGAAAACAATGCCAAAAGTTTTGAATTCAAATTTGAGTTTCATTTGGATTTATTTTCAGAAAAGTGTTTGTTTATAAAGTTTTTATTTAGCCTCTGAAAAATAGTACATCTTATACGAATTCTTTTTCTGAAATTATATATATATAATTATATATATATATATATATATATATATATCCTATATAAAAATATTTTAAGTTTTTCTATTTATATTTTTTCTCTATGTCTAATTCAAAAAAATACGCAGCACCCAGGCCAGCGCTCGGCGCCCGAGCGCTCGATTCCCACGTGCGCCCTAGCACCCATAAGGAAAAAAAAAGCTAGTGCCCGTTCCCATGGCTCGCCCGATCTCTCTCCCCCATTTGACTTCTTTTCCCTGCGCCTCGGCCCCACAACTCTTCTTCCTCCCCAATAAGACAGACCATGCCCCTTCGTTGCAAATTTTTGGAAAATCTTAACTCCAGCCCACTTCACGTCCAAGGAACATGTCCTATAATTAGCCACGACTCTCCTCAACCGATTCAGTCGAAAATCCCTCCCCAAAACGACCTCTAGACGACGCACTCGATGTTCCAATCTCGCCTCAGAAGCCGCAGTTCATCGTCGGTTTCTGACGCCGGTGAGCCATCCCGAGCCTTATCATTTTGTGATCCAACTTCTCTCGATCCCTAGTATCCGATTGACATGGTCTTGTGATCCTTCCCCATTTACAGAGGCTACCCCAACCACATTGTCTTCACCGGAGCTCCGAAGTATGCTAGCTTAATCACTTGGTTTTGTTGTCGTCCGTCGTCGCCGACCTTCACGGACTCTAGCACCGGACGAGCCACTCTTCACCGCATCGCCTAGACACCTCTGCTGCCGCCCACGACCACCGGAGCCGCCGGCTCACCGAAGCCCGAGCGCCTCCTCAACGCTCGTTCTTCTCTGTAAGTTGAACGAGCACATCTTCGTCCAGTTAAAAAAACGTTTTTTATCGGTTTTAGTTACGGTTTTATTTTAGCGGTTTAGTATAGTTTAGATCAGACCAGTCGATTTGTTATATTGTATATAACAAAAACCCACACATGTACGTTTTGTTAAGTTTCGCCCGAGTGTTTGATAATTTCAGATCGCCCATCCCCTTTAGGCCCAACAACTTCCGTACATTTTGATTTTTTTTTCTTCAGATTCTATACCAATGTATCTTTTACCGTATATTTTAATCTATAGATCCGATTTAGTTGATTCTTTTTCCTACAGTTTCATAAAAACCCCCTATATCCAGGGAACCAAACGTAAAATATTTTTTAATGTTTTAAAATTTGTATTTAAACAGATCTGAATTCAAACTTCGATAGGCCATAACTAGAGTTCCGTAACTTTGTTTTCGGCGATTCTTCTTGAAATCGAAGCTTGTGACTTTTACTTTATTTTAAAATGAAAACCATTTATTTTGTTGCTATAAAAATCACGTTCTATACAGAAACTTTATTTGTTTTTTTTTACTATTTCAAAGTCTTTTATTTGTTTTCTTTTGAATCTTTGCTTGTATGCCTATGTATGTTATTGCTTGCTTACGCTAGATCATCCTTATTGCGAAGCTTGCTACTACGAATCTTTAGAGTTCAACGTACGTCAGCAAGGCAAGTTCACACTTTGATCATAATTTTCAATACCCAGTTTTTACTATGCATTAGTTTTATCCTCAAAGATTGCATAAGTAGGATTGGGAACATGTGGTTATGCTTTATAGTTCATGTGGTAGGAACCAATGCCCTTTGATCACCCCGGGAATATTCGTTATGTCATATATTGCTTAGCCATGCTCTTAGAAGGGGATTGATATGAGTGATCCATGCAAGTTGCGAGAGATAATAATTTTTGGGATAACATAAGGTGGCAACCTTAATACACATCTGGGTGGATTGTTTGGGGCACCTAGAGAAACCAGTGCTTGCCCAAGGGGAATCCCGGAGTACCGGGTGATTACCCTAGGTCCGCCACCCAGGCTCAAAGGGAGTATAAGATATTTCATGCCTAGAAACTTCCGTGTGCAGCCACAAGCCATTATGGGCTCTGGCATAGTTGAGTAAGTTGTGCGACATCTTTTTGTGGTAGACTAGCTGATGTAGGAGTGATGACCCACAAGTGTAGGGGGTCTATCGTAGTCCTTTCGATAAGTAAGAGTGTCGAACCCAACGAGGAGTAGAAGGAAATGATAGGCGGTTTTTAGTAAGGTATTTTCTGCAAGCACTGAAATTATCAGTAACAGATAGATTTGTGATAAGGTAATTGGTAGCAAGTGACAAATAGTAAAAGTAAACAAGGTGTAGCAAGATGGCCCAATATGTTTTGTAGCAGAGGACAAGCCTGGACAAACTCTTATATGAAGGAAAATGCTCCCGAGACACTTGGGAATTATCGGCAAGCTAGTTTTCATCACATTCATATGATTCCCGTTCGGTACTTTGATAATTTGGTATGTGGGTGGACCGGTGCTTGGGTGCTGTCCTTACTTGGACAAGCATCCCACTTATGATTAACCTCTATTGCAAGCATCGGCAACAACAAAAGAAGTATTAAGGTAAACCTAACCATAGCATGAAACAAGTGGGTCCAAATCAGCCCCTTACGAAGCAACACATAAACTAGGGTTTAAGCTTCTGTCACTCTAGCAACTCATCATCTACTTATTACTTCCCAATGCCTAACTCTAGGCCCAAACAATGGTGAAGTGTCATGTAGTCGATGTTCACATGACACCATTAGAGGAGAGACAACATACATCTCATCAAAATATCGAACGAATACCAAATTCACATGACTACTTATAGCAAGACTTCTCCCATGTCCCCAGGAACAAAAGTAACAACTCACAAGACATAATATTGTTCATGATCAGAGGGGTATTAATATGCATAATGGATCTGATCATATGATCTTCCACTAAGTAAATCAACTAGCATCAACTACAAGGAGTAATCAACACTACTAGCAACCTACAGGTACCAATCTGAGGTTTTAGTACAAAGATTGGATACAAGAGATGAACTAGGGTTTGAGAGGAGATGGTGCTGGTGAAGATGTTGATTAAGATAACCCTCCCTAAGATGGGAGAGTTGTTGGTGATGACGGCGATGATGATTTCCCCCTCCCGGAGGGAAGTATCCCCACCAGAACAGCTTTGCCGGAGCCCTAGATTGGTTCCGCCATGGTTCCGCCTCGAGATGGCGTCATCTGGTCCCGAAAGCCTCCTTCTGAATTTTTTCCAGGTCAACACTCCTCATATAGGAGAAGATGGGCATAGGGGGGTCACTGGCTGGTCCACGAGGCAGGGGGCGCGCCCAGGGAGGGGACGTGCCCCCCACCCTCGTGGACTGGTGGTGCCCCCCTGGCAGATCTCTTTCGCCAGATATTTTTTATATTTTCCGAAACGGTGTTTCGTGGAGTTTCAGAGCTTTTTTAGTTGTGCAGAATAGGTCCCCAATGTTTGCTCCTTTTCCAACCCAGAATTCTAGCTACCGGCATTCTCCCTCTTCATGTAAACCTTGTAAAATAAGAGAGAAAAGGCATAAGTATTGTGCCATAACGTGTAATAACATCCCATAGTGCAATAAATATCAACATAAAAGCGTGATGCAAAATGGACATATCAACTCCCCCTAGCTTAGACCTCGCTTGTCCTCAAGCGAAAGCCGATATCGAAAAATATGTCCACCTGTTTAGAGATAGAGGTGTCGATAAAAATAAAATATGGACATGAGGGCATCATGATCATTCTTATAACGGCGACACAAATAAATATATTTTCATATGACTCTTATGCTAAAGTAACAATTCATTCACAATGTCAAGTATGAATCAAAAAACACATTGAAAACCAACAAACTATGATCTCAGTCATTGAAGCAATTGCAATTTATCGCAACATCGGAATGAGTCAATATAAGAGCTTTTCAGCAAGCCCACATACTCAACTATCATATAGTTTTTCACAATTGCTCACACTCACACAATACTTATGGGTATGGAGTTTTAATCAGACACAGAGAAAGATAAGGGCTGATGGTATTGCCTCCCAACCTTTTACCGCAAGGGTAATGTCAACAGTAATAGACAATGATAACTAACATCCAATTGGGTATATATGTCAGGATCTTTCCAACACAATGTGCTTGCCAAAGGATAAAATGTAAAAAGGAAAGGTGATTTTCACCTTGAATCTTATAAGGCAAGAATAATAGATAGGCCCTTCGCATAGGGAAGCAGAGGTTGTCATGCGTTTTTTTGGTTGGATGCACAAAGTCTTAGCGCAAAAGAACGTAACTTTATATTGCCACTTGTGATAAGGACATTTATTACGCAATCCTTTGCTTTTATTACGTCGATATCACAAGATCGTATAATGCTTATTTCCTCCACACTAATAAATCATACATATTTTAGAGAGTTTGCAATCATGACAACTTACTTGAAGGATCTTACTCAATCCTTAGGTTGGTATGGTGGACTCTCATGGCAAAACGGGGTTTAAGGATGTATGGAAGCACAAGTAGTATCTCTACTTGGTGCAAGGAGTTTTGGCTAGCATGAGGGGGAAAGGCAAGCTCAACATGTTCGATGATCCATGACAATATACTTTATTTTTAATATAAGAAAACATAACCCATTATGTTGTCTTCCTTGTCCAACATCAACTCTTTAGCATGTCATATTTTAATGAGTGCTCACAATCATAAAAGATGTCCAAGATAGTATATTTGTATGTGAAACCTCTCTTTCTTTATTACTTCCTATTGATTGCAATGATGACCAAAACTATGTTTGTCAACTCTCAACAACTTTTATTCATCACACTCTTTATATGTGAAGTCATTACTTCCCATAAGATCAATATGATCTCTTTGATTCTTTTTATATTTTCTTTTATTCTCTCATGACCATAGTGAGGAAATCAAGCCCTTGACTTATCACTAATATTTATTATATAGCTCACCTACTCGATTACAAAGAATAATATTAGAAGCAAAAGCTCACAACTAGATCATGCTAACTTTATTCTACTAGATCAAGATATTACCAAAAGGATCGAACGAAGAAAAACGGTAAAGATAGGAGTGTGATGGTGATACGATATCGGGGCACCTCCCCCAAGCTTGCAGTTGCCAAGTGGAGTGCCCATAGCCATATGATTATGTCTCCTTCTTCGAAGTTGGCGATGATGGAGTTGAAAGTAGTGACGCCGGATCATCATACATCGAGCGTAGGAGATCCTCCAACTTGCGGATAATACCTTTGAGTGCGGCTATATGCTCCTTTAGTGTCACATCCCTAGATCAACCCCTGTGGTCCTTGCCTGAACATCATGTCATCATGTTTAAAATTGAAATGAACTTGAATTGGGGATGTTGAAACCCTAGCACCAAAGGAACTCAACTAGGTTGAACCTAAACACTTTTCAATGTATCCAAAGTGCCCTTCACAAAATGTTCATCATTTTTGGTCTTGGCTAAAACCTCTGCCAAAAATGGTTTCATAATTTTGGGAGCCATTTTGGATCGTTGAATTAAATCATAGATATTTGCATTTGGACATTTAAATCCTATAGATAATTTTAAATGCCCAAATAATCTTGGAAGTAAATGAGGGTTGTTGGAATTAATCCAGACAGTGCCCACAAATATTTCCAAGATTTATGAAAATGTTCTGGCATTTTTATTAAATCAAAACAAAAGCAGAAAATAGAAAACAGAAACTATTTTAGAAATAGAGAGAGAGGAAACTAACTGGCTTACCTGTGCAGCCCACCTGGCGGCCCAAGTTGCCGGCCCAGCCCACAAGGCCTCCCCACCGTCTTCAACCTCTGCCAGTAGGCAGAGGTGTGTCGACGCGCGCGCGCCCGAGCTCCACCTCCTGCTTCGCGCTGGAGGCCGCTCCTTCGCCCTGATCTGCGCCGCTAGAGACGTCTCGAGCCCTTGGCCCTTTTCCCTCACTCTCTGTCTTCTCCCTCGTCCTCTCTCTCGTTCTCCCCTCATGGCCGAAGCCGCCATGGCCGTGCTGCCGAGGCCACCGCAGCCACCACCGTTCCCTCGTCGTATCATCGTGTCCAACAGCTCCATAGCATCTCCCGCAACTTCTACGGGCAAGAACACAAGATGAGGAGCACCACACCGACGACATCGAGCTCGTCCTCGCCGCCGGTGCCCGAAGCTCGTCGACGTCGATTGGGCCGCTCCAGAGCTTCCCCGGGCCGGCTGAGCTTCTCATCTGGACCGATGTGAGCTCCTCTCCGTTTTCCCCTTGACCCCGTGGTCCATCCCTCGCCGTAGACGCCGTCCCCTTGAGCTCTGAAGCTCGCCGGAGCCGTGCTTCATCGCCGCCGTGGCTACGGAGACTGTAGCCTGCACCTGAGCTCGTCATCGTGCTCGGGGTGCTCCCAGGAGATGAACGGAGCCTTTAGCTCGCCTTTCCGTGCTTCTTAGCACCACAGCCGTCGGCGCCCGAGCTTTGGCCGCTGCCGTTGAGGTCGTCGCCGCCGTTTCCGCCCACCCCAGCACTTGCCACGGCCACCATCCAAAGCGCCGCAGCAGCAGCTTTCCAACGCACAGAGCCGCGCGAGCTCCCGTTGCCGGAGCTGGCCGGACGGGCAACTCCGGCGAGCCACCGCCGTGTCTTTGGTCGCCGGCGCCTAACGCCGACGTGGCCGCTTACTTAGGGGCTAATCCCCCCACTAACTAAACACCTAGCCCACTGACACATGGGCCCTTCGCACTTAATTAACCACAGTTTTTGTTTCTGTTTAGTTTAAGTTAACTACAGTGGCCCCACGCGTCAGTTTTGACCGTGCTGACGTGGGCGTTGACTAGGCCAACATGTCAGCGACCCTAACCAGAACTGTGTCACTGGCATGTGGAGCCCACACGTCAGTTTTGACCTGGACCAGCCCGTTGACCTGCTGACGTCATGATGACGCAGTGCTGACGCAGTAAGTAATTTCTGGAATTTTTAATAAATCAGAAATGATTTATTTATTTCAGAAAATAGCCAAAACTTCTAAAAAGCATATAAAATCAACCGTAGCTCAGATGAAAATAATTTATAAACGAAAAATGATCAGAAAAATTCACGGAATCTGTTTATGGCATTTTCATGCATGTTTGAACAAGTTAAAGCTGCTGATCAGGCCAAATCAATTAAATGGCATTTAAATAATCACATATGGAGTTTGAATTTGAATCTTGGGTTCAAACCAACTTCATTTAATTGTGTTGCTAGTTGCATTAGCTCAAATCATAACATAATGCCATGTCATGATCATGCATCATATTGTGCATTGCATTGATTGATTGTGTTTCTCTCTCTGTTGCCGGTGTTGTTCCCTTTCAGTAGACGTGTTCCGACGATGTGATCGATGACACCGAAGAAGACTCAATGTTATCTTCAGAAGTGCCAGGCAAGCAAAACCTCATTGAGCATTCCGATACAATCCCACTCTCTCGCTCTTGCTCTCTTTTAATGCATTAGGACAACAACGCTTCAACTGTTACCTGCTGCGGTAGTTGAACCCCTTTCCACTGCATGACCTGTCATTGCCAAAGTAAATAGTTGAAACCCACTAGTATGAGTAGGAGTTGTTTGAGCCATGTTGTGCCTACTCTTTCATGCTTTCTGGTTATGCCTGCTATTGCCTAGAGTTGTGTCAGGTCTGATTCATCGGGCATGAATTAGAATGGTGATGAACATGTCCTAATGTGTGTGAGCTAAGTGTGTGAACACGATTTGGTAAAGGCAGCGATGAGAGGCCATGTAGGAGTACATGGTGGGTTGTCTCATTGCAGCCTTCCTCAGGAACTGAGTTCTGTGTTGGTTGATCCATGACCAGTTACTACCATGCATTGGGCCCGAAACCAATGGCCCCTCTCGACTTATTAACTGCCCTTGATCTCTGTCCAGGAGTTGCAACTAGTTTCTGGTGTTTATAGTTTACTGGAGGTCGTGCGCAGCGCTGACCCTCGGGGTGGGCTGTGACGCGGCAGGTACATGGCACGGTGTACCGATCGCCCGTTTGGTGATGCGGGAACCCTGTACACATCGTTTGGGGCCGTGAGCGACACCCCGGCCGGATCTCCCCACGGATGGAACCCAAATAGGTGATAAACCTGGACGAGAGACTTGTGTGGTTAGTCAGGTCGTGGCCGACACCCTCGCTGGGCCTCCGCTTGAAGGTTGTCGAGTACATGTCGTGTAAACGGCGGTAAGTGGTGAGAGCGTGTGTGAAGAAGTACACCCCTGCAGGGTTATATATATAATCTATTCGAATAGTCGTGTCCGCGGAAATGGACTTCTGGGTTGCCTACTACAGTTCATAGACAAGTGGAAGTGGATACTCTAAAACGCGCAAGATAGGCGTGAGTGCTATCGATGGCCTTCTCGTAGGGAGACGGGAGCAGATTCATAGTGGTGTATTGATTGGTGAATATGTGGACTCGTGTGCGCCACCTCAAAAGAGTTACTTGCAGTGGTAGTTTAGGATAGCCACCGAGTCAAAGCTGGCTTGTTGCAGTCAAACTCCACCACCCCTTTGTTGATACTAATGCATATGTAGCTAGTTCTGATGTAAGTCTTGTTGAGTACCTTTGTACTCACGTTTGCTTAATTTATGTTTTGCAGAGAGACCTCAGTCTCGCTAGTGGTTCCGCGTGGACTTCGACGTTTAGCTTGTTACCTCAGCTACGATGTTGTACCCTTGGGAGGGTCTTGTAGATAGTCAGGCTTTTTCAGGCTTTTTCATTTGTAGTTGTCTGTACTCAGACATGTTATGCTTCCGTTGCCTGTATGCTCTGTATGTTGGGTCATGTGACCTCTGATTGTAATAAATGCTATGATGGCTCTTCTGGGCCTTTATCTATATGAGTTGTTGAGTTATGTTGTGATGCCATGTTGTACAGCACATACTTGCATGTTATGCGTACATGTAATGTGTATTGCTATGTGTGGGATCCGACACCTAGTTGTTTACCCTTGGTAGCCTATCTTACAGGGAAATGTCTCCTAGTGCTTCCACTGAGCCTTGGTAGCTTGCTACTGCTCCGGAACACTTAGGCTGGCCGGCATGTGTCCTTCTTCGTTCCTGTGTCTGTCCCTTAGGGGAAATGTCACGCGTTGTTCCTTTAAGTCCTTGTAGCTTGCTACGACTTGGGTCCATACGTTGATGACCGACACGTTCGTTGCTGGGTCATGTATGCCTGTCTCTGTAATTTAGTGTCACTTTTTGTTTATAACTAGTCATGTCGGCCCGGGTTCTCTGTCATATGGATGCTAGCGACAGTATCATATACGTGTGCCAAAATGCGCAAACGGTCCCGGGCCAGGTAAGGTGGCACCCGTGGGGATACCGTGCGTGAGGCCGCAAAGTGATATGATGTGTTACAGGCTAGACCTGTGTGACTTAGGATCGGGGTCCTGACATTTAGCAAAATATTTTCACTTGTGAGATACTTGTTTTGTATTTGAGCTAACTCAATCATCTTGAAAGCTTCAATTTCAGTTGAAGTAAAAACGTTTGTAAGGGGTCGAAGCATGTCTTCTTCTCCAGTTGTCGGAGCCTGATCTTCCATAGCATTCTTGATCCTATTCTCCTTGATCTCCTCGGGTTCTTCCCTCTTCAGCTCTATCTTCATTAGCCAAGCATCATTGCCCTCCTTGTTGGAGGAGGAGGACGACATGATGCCTGGCCTTGTTAACCCTAGCAGATAGTAGCTTGAAACAAGAAAAGAGGATTTTTGCGTGATACGGTGTTCAAAACCTTCGGGAGAATATATAATGAATTTTTAACGACCAAAATAAGTAATGTGCAAAAAATCGGAGTCCGGGAGGCACACGAGGTGCCCACGAGGCAAGGGGCGCGCCCAGAGGAAGGGCGCGCGCCCTCCACCCCCGTGGACGCCTCGTCTCCCTTCCGGACTGCCTCTTATTTTTCTATTTTTCTAAATATTCCAAAACGGTGAAAAATTGCCATTAGAACAGTTTTGGAGTCGGTTTACTTACCGTACCACATACCACTTCCTTTTCCGGGTCTGAATCGTTCTGGAAAGTGTCCCTTATGTATTCCTCCGGGGTTACGGTTTCAATAACATTGGTTTCAACATTTATAGGATTACCTGAGATATAATGTTTGATTCTTTGACCATTCACCACCTTCGGATTTGTGCCTTCGAAGTTGTTGATTTTTATGGCACCGGAACGATAGACCTCCTCGATAACGTAAGGACCTTCCATTTAGAGAGAAGTTTTCCTGCAAAAAATCTTGAACGAGAGTTGTATAGCAAGACATAATCACCTACGTTAAACTCACGCTTTTGTATTCTTTTGTCATGCCATCTTTTAACCTTTTCTTTAAACAGCTTGGCATTCTCATAAGCCTGGGTACTCCATTCATCAAGCAAGCTAATGTCAAATAACCTCTTCTCGCTGGCAATTTTGAAATCATAATTGAGCTATTTAATAGCCCAATATGCCTTGTGTTCTAGCTCGAGAGGTAAGTGACATGCTTTTCCATAAAACATTTTATATGGAGACATACCTATAGGATTTTTGTATGCAGTTCTATAGGCCCATAATGCAACATCAAGTTTCTTAGACCAATTCTTTCTACACCTATTAACTATCTTTTGCAAACTTAATTTCAGCTCTCTATTACTTAATTCTACTTGACCACTAGACTGTGGGTGGTAAGGGGATGCAATTCTATGATTAACATCATACTTAGCAAGCATTTTACGGAAAGCACCATGAATAAAGTGTGAACCACCATCAGTCATTAAGTATCTAGGGACTCCAAACCTCAGAAAATTAACTTCTTTAAGCATCTTAATAGAGGTGTTGTGATCAGCACTACTAGTTGGAATAGCTTCTACCCACTTAGTAACATAATCACCATCAACTAAAATATGTGTATACCCATTGGAGGAAAGAAATGGTCCCATGTAATCAAAGCCCCATACATCAAACGGTTCAATAAAAATTTAATAATTCATAGGCATTTCTTGACGTCTACTGATATTACCAATTCTTTGACATTCATCACAAGATAAGACAAACTCACGAGCATCCTTGAAGAGAGTAGGCCAATAAAAACTAGATTGCAATACCTTATGTGCGGTTCTATCTCCAGCATGGTGTCCTCCATAAGCTTCGGAGTGGCACTTGTGTAGGATATGCTCCTGTTCATGCTCATATACACAATGTCTAATAATACCATCTACTCCTTCTTTATAAAGGTGTGGTTCATCACAGAAGTAATCTCTCAAATCATAGAAGAACTTTTTCTTTTGATGGTATGTGAAACTAGGTATGAACTTAGCAGCAATGTAATTAGCATAATCAGCATACAATGGAGCAGTACGGGAAGTATTTATGAAAGCTAATTGTTCATCAGGAAAGCTATCATCAATAGGTTGTGGGTCATCAAGAATATACTCTAGCTTAGACAAGTTGTCTGCAACGGGGTTCTCAGCTCCCTTTCTATCAATAATACACAAATCAAATTCTTGCAGCAAGAGAACCCATCTAATAAGTCTAGGTTTAGCATCTTTCATTTCCATAAGGTATTTGACAGCAGCATGATCATTGTTAATAGTTACTTTAGAATCAACAATATAAGGTCTAAACTTATCACATGCAAATACAAATGCTAAAAACTCCTTCTCAGTAGTAGCATAAAATCTCTGGGCACTGTCTAGAGTATTACTAGCATATTGGATAACATTAAATTTCTTATGAACTCTTTGTCCTAGAACAGCACCTACAGCATAATCCCTAGCATCGCACATAATCTCAAAGGGTAAATTCCAATCAAGAAGCTGGACAATAGGTGGAGAGATCAATGCTTTCTTAGGTATTTAAAATGCTTCTAAACAATCATCATCAAAGACAAAAGGAACATCTTTTTGTAAGAGATTAGTCAGAGGCCTGGAGATTTTGGAGAAGTCTTTAATGAACCTCCTATAAAACCCGGCATGACCAAGGAAACTTCGTATACCTTTGATGTCCTTGGGACACGACATCTTTTCAGTAGCATCAACCTTAGCCTTGTCAACTTCAATACCTCTTTCAGAAATTTTATGTCCCAAGACAATGCCTTCATTAACCATAAAGTGGCACTTCTCCCAATTCAAGACAAGATTAGTGTCTTGACATCTCTGCAAAACTCGATCAAGGTTGCTCAAGCAATCATCAAAAGAAGTTCCGTAAATGGAGAAATTATCCATGAAAACCTCAACAATCTTTTCAGAAAAATTAGATAATATAGCCATCATGCATCTTTGAAAGGTAGCAGTTGCATTACATAAACTAAAAGGCATACGTCTATAAGAAAATGTATCGAAAGGACAAGTAAAAGTGGTCTTTTCGTGATCCCCTTTTGATACAGGTATTTGAGAGAAACCAGAATAACCATCTAGAAAGAAAAAATGTGCGTGTTTGGATAACCTTTCTAGCATTTGATCAGTGAAAGGCAAAGGGTAATGATCTTTCTTAGTAGCTTTTTTTAATTTGCGGAAATCAAGTACCATCCTATAACCTGTAACAATTCTTTGCGGAATCAATTCATCTTTATCATTAGGAACAACAGTCATACCTCCCTTCTTAGGGACACAATGGACATGAATTACCCACTGGCTATCAGTAACTGCGTAGATTATACCTGCGTCTAGAAGCTTTAGTGTTTCCTTCCTTACCACTTCTTTCATCTTAGCATTTAACCGTCGTTGGTGATTGATAACCGCTTTCGCGTCCTGTTCCAATTTTATCTTGTGTTGGCATAAAGTGGGACTAATGCCCTTAAGGTCATCCAGAGTATATCCGATAGTAGCACGGTGCTTCTTCAGAGTTTTCAATAATATTTCTTCTTCCTGCTCCGAAAGGATAGCACTAATAATAACAGGATATATCTTCTTTTCATCGATATAAACATACTTAAGATTATGAGGTAAAGGTTTAAGTTCAAACACGGGATCACCTTTGGGTGGAGGAGGATCCCCTAGGATTTCAACACGCAAGTTATTTTTCAAGACGGGTCCCTGCTTAAAGATTATTTCATCTATTTCCCTTCTCTCATTCATATACATATCATTTTCATGGTCTAGCATATATTGTTCTAAGGGATCATTTGGAGGCACAACAATAGAAGCAAGACCAATAATTTCATCCTTACTAGGTAATTCTTTATCATGGGGTTGTCTACGAAATTTAGCAAAGTTAAAATCATGAGACATATCCCCTAAACCAACAGTAACAATATCTTTCATGTAGTCTATCTTAGCATTAACAGTATTCAAGAAGGGTCTACCAAATATGATGGGACAAAAATCATCTTGTGGGGAACTAAGAATAAGAAAATCAGCAGGGTATTTAACCTTCCCACACAAGACCTCAACATCTCTAACAATCCCAACTGGTGAAATAGTGTCTCTATTGGCAAGTTTAATAGTGACATCAATACCTTCTAACTCAGCAGGTGCAATATCATGCATAATTTCTTTATATAAGGAATGAGGGATTATACTTGCACTAGCACCTACGTCACATAAACCATGATAGCAATGATCTCCTATTTTAACAGAAATAACAGGCAAGCCTACAACAAGTCTATGTTTATTCCTAGTATCGGGTTTGGCTATTCTAGCAGCTTCCTCTTGGAGGTAAATAACATGTCCATCTAAATTTTCAACCAAGAGATCTTTAACCATAGCAACCTAGGTTCAACTTTAATTTGCTCAGAGGGTGTAGGTGTTATAGTATTACTCTTATTAACCACAGTTGAAGTTTTAGCATGATCCTTTATTCTAATGGGGAAAGGAGGTTTCTCAATATAAAAGTAGGAACAATAGGATCAGCATTATATGTGATAGTCTTTTCTTAAACTTCAACAGGTTAAACTACTTTTACTTCAATGGGAGGATGGTATTTAAACCACTTCTCCTTGGGTAGGTCAACATAAGTAGCAAATGCCTCCTAGAAAGAAGCTACTATCTCAGAGTCAAGTCCATATTTAGTGCTAAATTCACGGATAACATAACTTAGGGGTCATACCTGACTCCTTAACTTCATCGAGATCCCAATCTTTAGAGTTGCATTTAATTCTTTCCAATAAATGCCATTTGAATTCAATAGTCTTCATCATAAAAGAACCAGTACAAGAATTATCGAGCATGGAGCAATTATTGAGAGAAAGCAGAGCATAAAATTTTTGAATGATCATTTCTCTTGAGAGCTCATGATTGGGTCATGAATATAACATTGACTTAAGCCTCCCCCAAGCTTGAGAGATGCTTTCTCCTTTGCGTGGCCAAAAATTATATATATAATTATGATCACGATGAACCTGATGCATAGGGTAGAACTTCTGATGAAATTCCAACTTCAGTCGATTATAGTTCCATGATCCAATATCATCGCATAGCCTAAACCATGTCAATGCATCTCCCTTCAAAGATAAAGGGAAGAACTTCTTTTGGATAACATCCTTGGGCATACCTGCAAGCTTAAATAATCCACAAACTTCATCCACATAGATTAGGTGTAAATCGGGATGCAGTGTTCCATCTCTTTTAAAGGGATTATCTAGCAGTTTCTCTATCATACCTGAAGGAATTTCAAAGCAAACATTTTCAGTAGGTTCGGTAGGTTGAGGAGCAACTCTTTGCTCTACTGGTCGGGGTGACGATACCCCGAACAAGCCCCTCGAAGGATTATGAGCCATAGTAACAAGTAACAGTAAATTTCAGCACACTATATAAACTTTTCATTACCAAATTCCACTTACCAAAGGCGTTTCACTTCTCGGCAACGGCGCTAGAAAAGAGTCTTGATGACCCACAAGTGTAGGGGATCTATCGTAGTCCTTTCGATAAGTAAGAGTGTCGAACCCAACGAGGAGCAGAAGGAAATGATAGGCAGTTTTCAGTAAGGTATTTTTTGCAAGCACTGAAATTATCGGTAACAGATAGTTTTGTGATAAGGTAATTGGTAGCAAGTGACAAATAGTAAAAGTAAATACGTTGCAGCAAGATGGCCCAATCCTTTTTGTAGCAAATGACAAGCCTGGAAACTCTTATATGAAGGAAAACGTTCCCGTGGACACATGGGAATTATCATCAAGCTAGTTTTCATCACATTTATATGATTCACATTCGGTACTTTGATAATTTGGTATGTGGGTGGACCGGTGCTTGGGTGCTGTCCTTACTTGTACAAGCATCCCACTTATGATTAACCTCTATTGCAAGCATCCGCAGCTACAAAAGAAGTATTAAGGTAAACCTAACCATAGCATGAAACAAGTAGGTCCAAATCAGCCCCTTACGAAGCAACGCATAAACTAGGGTTTAAGCTTCTGTCACTCAACCAACCCATCATCTACTTATTACTTCCCAATGCCTTCCTCTAGGCCCAAACAATGGTGAAGTGTCATGTAGTCGACATTCACATGACACCACTAGTGGAGAGACAACATACATCTCATCAAAATATCAAACGAATACCAAATTCACATGACTACTTATAGCAAGACTTCTCCCATGTCCTCAGGAACAAAAGTAACTAATCACAAGACATAATATTGTTCATGATCAGAGGGGTATTAATATGCATAATGGATTTGAACATATGATCTTCCACCAAGTAAACCAACTAGCATCAACTACAAGGAGTAGTCAACACTACTAGCAACCTACAGGTACCAATCTGAGATTTTGGTACAAAGATTGGATACAAGAGATGAACTAGGGTTTGAGAAGAGATGGTGCTGGTGAAGATGCTGATGAAGATAACCCTCCCCAATATGGGAGAGTTGTTGGTGATGACGGTGGTTACGATTTCCCCCTCCCAGAGGGAAGTATCCCGGGCAGAACAGCTTCGCCGTAGCCCTAGATTAGTTCCGCCAAGGTTCCGCCTCGAGACGGCGGCGTCGGTCCCCGAAAGCCTCCTTCTGATTTTTTCTATGTCAAAACATCTCATATAGGAGAATATGGGCATCGGGGAGTCACCGGCTGGCCCACGAGGCAGGGGGCGCGCCCAGGGGGAGGGGGCACGCCCCCCACCCTCATGGACAGGTGGTGGCCCCCCTGGCAGATCTCTTTCACCAGATATTTTTTATATTTTTTGAAACGGTGTTTCGTGGAGTTTCGGAGCTTTTTGAGTTGTGCAGAATAGGTCTCCAATGTTTGCTCCTTTTCCAGCCGAGAATTCCAGCTGCCGGCATTCTCCCTCTTCATGTAAACCTTGTAAAATAAGAGAGAAAAGGCATAAGTATTGTGCCAACACGTGTTATAACAGCCCATAGCGCAATAAATATCAACATAAAAGCAGGATACAAAATGGACGTATCAACTCCCCTAAGCTTAGACCTCGCTTGTCCTCAAGCGAAAGCCGATATCGAAAAATATGTCCAACTGTTTAGAGATAGAGGTGTCGATAAAAATAAAATACGGACATGAGGGCATCATGATCATTCTTATAATAGCAACACAAATAAATATTTTTTATATGACTCTTATGCTAAAGTAACAATTCATTCAAAATGTCAAGTATGAATCAGAAACTTCATTGAAAACCAACAAACTATGATCTCAGTTATTGCAGCAATTGCAATTTATCGCAACATCGGAAAGAGTCAATATAAGAGCTTTTCAGCAAGCCCACATACTCAACTATCATATAGTCTTTCACAATTGCTCACACTCACGCAATACTTATGGGTATGGAGTTTTAATCGGACACAGAGAAAGATAGGGGCTTATGGTATTGCCTCCCAACCTTTTACCTCAAGGGTAATGCCAACAGTAATAGACCATGATAACTTACATCCAATTGGGTATACATGTCAGGATCTTTCGAACACAATGTCCTTGCCAAAGGATAAAATGTAATAAGGAATGGTGATTTTCACCTTGACTCTTATAAGGCAAGAATAATAGATAGGCCCTACGTTGAGGGAAGCAGAGATTGTCATGCACTTTTTTGGTTGGATGCACAAAGTCTTAGCGCAAAAGAACATCACTTTATATTGCCACTTGTGATAAGGACCTTTATTATGCAGTCGGTCGCTTTTATTATTTCCATATCACAAGATTGTATAAAGTTTATTTCCTCCACATTAATAAATCGTACATATTTTAGAGAGTTTGCAATCATGACAACTTACTTGAAGGATCTTACTCAATCCATAGGTAGGTATGGTGGACTCTGATGGCAAAACGGAATTTAAGGATGTATGGAAGCACAAGTAGTATCTCTACTTGGTGCAAGGAGTTTTGGCTAGCATGAGGGGGGACGGCAAGCTCAACATGTTGGATGATCCATGACAGTATACTTTATTTCGAATATAAGAAAACATAACCCATTATGTTGTCTTCCTTGTCCAACATAAACTTTAGCATGTCATATTTTTATGAGTGCTCACAATGATAAAAGATGTCCAAGATAGTATATTTGTATGTGAAACCTCTCTTCTTTATTACTTTCTATTAATTGCAATGATGACCAAAACTACGTTTGTCAACTCTCAACAACTTTTATTCATCATACTCTTTGTATGTGAAGCCATTACTTCCCATAAGATCAATATGATCTCATTGATTCTTTTTATATTTTCTTTTATTCTCTCATGACCATAGTGAGGAAATCAAGCCCTTGACTCAGCACTAATCTTTATTATATAGCTCATGAACTCGATTACAAAGATAAAGATCAGAAGCAAAAGCTCACAACTAGATCATGCTAACTTTATTCTACTAGATCAAGATATTACCAAAAGTATCAAAATAAGAAAAGCAGTAAAGATAGGAGAGTGATGGTGATACGATACTGGGGAACCTCCCTGTGATAGCCTAGTTTTTGGCCCTTTTTTTTTTCTTTTCAATTTAATGGTTTTTTGCTCTGTTTTTCTTTCTGGAGTGTTTCTGTGGCCTTGTCACCTGGGAAATCATCTTCTTTTTCCCTCCCAAGTGGCTCATCCCTCTCAAAACCTTGCCAAGATCATGTCACTCCACTGCTTGACCAAACCCTAATTTCTTTTCCTAGGGAATATTCCTTTTGTATTAAAGGAATAACCCTGTCTGCCCTAGGTTGTGAAGCAACCTCTATTTCTATCACCTCAAAAATTCCCAAATAAATTTTAATAAATTTTTCGGGTCATATCTTCATGGAATATGGAAAAAGTTTTCATTGCCATGTTCAAAAATAATTCTCAAATATTCCTTTTCCTATTGTGCCCTAAATGGCACTTTGTGAAGCAAGTGCTATTTATCTTTTCCCAATTGACCCAAAACTTGTTGGGAATTCTTTTATGTCCAAATCATTGCCACATGCCAAAATTCTACTTTATTTGCCTAGCCAATCTTCCTTAGTGAATTTTCAAAGTTTCTGTCAAACAGAAGCCACTGTGAAGGAAGTACTAGCTAGGAGCATCCAAATCTATAGCTATACTAATTCTTGACTCTCCAGAAATTCCCACGTTAATTAGATTTTATGAGCCGTTAATCTGGTGGGGCCGAGTTATTACGGTTCAGATTAACCCATGTAACTTTTGGCTGAAAATATCTTAACTCGGCCAAAGAAGAATAGAAGGCCCACAGTCCTTTCATCTCACGGCTATAGAAATATCTCACGGTTGTAGAAATAGAATTGGCCAACAGTCCTTACATCTCACGGTTGTGGAAATAGAGTCCATGTTTGATTCAACCCAAAACAATTGATCGTGCCTGTGCACGCCCAGCCCCTTACCTTCATGGGTGTGTTTAAAAAAAAACTTCACGGGTAAATTAACCAGCACGGACATGCCAAGCCGCCGCCATTGCCAACGGGATGGTGATGCCGTCGCATGGATCATGCACGCCGTGCCGCCGCTATTTTTGATGGGATGGTGATGTTGTCGCATGGATCGTGCACGCCATGCGATCGCCGTTGTCGGTGAGATGGTGAGGCCATCACATGGATTCTGTATGTCACGCCGCTGCCATTGTCGACGAGATGGTGGTGCTATCGTACGTGTACACCACGCTGCTGCCGTTGTCGACAAGATGGTGGTGCTATCATACGTGTATGCCATGTCGCTGCAGTTGTCGACGAGATGGTGGTGCTATCGTACGTGTACGCCACGCCACTGGCGTTATCGACGAGATGGTGGGGCTATCGTTTGGATCCTCCGTTGCCGGTTTCTCAATAAGGATTGCCTCAATGCAAAGCCTGTCCAAGGAGATACGATCCCCATCTCAATCTATCTGCTATTTCAGCATCCCTTATCTCCACGTAAAGAAGGATTACCACATGGACGGATTTTCTCTTCCCCGCAAGTAAGTTTGGGCATGGACCTGGTCTGCTCTCAGAGATAAGGATCGTTGATTTTATATATCATGTGCTTTCATAGTGTTGTGTTATCCAAGAATTCAAGCCCCAATGATCTCATGTATAATCTTGGGATCATGAAGATCAATTCATCTCACAACTATGCCCCATCAGGTGAGCTTCACCAAAGAGTAAATAAGTACTAATCTTCGAAAGTTTGTGTTCTTTTACATGTCAATTTTTATTGCTTTCTAATGTTCTTTTTGCAAACAGTTGTCGTATTTATTTGGATGTTCGAACCTGTTTTGCTCAAGCTTTGCATTGTTTAGTTAGATTGAGACGGGAATCATATATTTTCTGCTATACAAGCTTCAAAACAATCATGTGGTGATATGGTCTGGGTGATTGGCCATGAGGAAGATTCACCGAAACTGTACCTCAGTGTAATATGGCTACTCCGCTAACTTTAACAACGATGAACTTGATATCCTTGGCATGATAGTACTTGATGAAGTGGTGTTTTCTCAGTACAAGCATACAGTTTTCTTACATAAACATGCTACAAGTTAGTTGTAGTTATTATAACAGATGAGGCATCTTTGAACTGCATTATAATTGTTTCGGGGCACTCTGATACATGGGAAGGTAATGAAAAATATGGTAACATGTTCAGTCCATTGACCCAAGAAGGTTCAGTCCAGCACTAATATATATCAGGTAATGCACTACCCTGTATTTCCTTTTTTTGGTGGAGCGTCTATCATATATTTACAATTGATAAGATTCTTGGGTTACCTGACCACTATTGATTTATCACCTCATGTGTTACCTCCACCGATGGTGAATATGACAAGGCTATCAAACTATGTGAATTCTAATTGGCTGATATCATCAGGTGATTGATTTTGCACATTACTGCTCATGTTTGGTTTCATGTTAGCATGGTGGCATATGTCACTATATACTCTTAATTCTCTACGTAGTCCTGCTACCTGTTTAATTTTAAGATGAACAGTGTGGTCTGTGTTTTAAAGATTACAGTGCTCATAAAGATTCATAGAAGTTACCCTGTATCAAGATAACCTTATTGCACAATATATAATAATGGTTTACCAGTATGTAGCAAAGATGCAATTTTCTATGGTAGTATTTGCAGCACCCTAATTCTCATCATACTTTTAGTTTTAACTGAAATGAATGTTAGAGCTAATTTGAAGCTGTAGCACGGTTGTTATGCGCCAAACATGGTGTAGGAGGAACTCACTCAAATTGGACCGGTCAAGGTTAGCTTTACCATAACATTTTAAATATATATGCAGAAACGTACAGTTTCTTAGACCATAGATGCTTTTGTGCTTTAAGTATTCGACCTAGCATACCATCCATAATCCCATTGGAAGCTTCCCTTGCTTTGTACACAATATTCATACGTACCAGTTAATTATCCATTATGCAGAACAATGAAGTCGTTAGTAAGAATATCTCAACCTTTTTATACTTACAAGAATATCCCATATATACTAGGAAGGCCGTGTTGTAAATTTTTGTAATATTCCTGAATGTTGTGCAATGGTAATCTAATTGTGCATGATTAACTACATGCAATGGTGTAGTCATTGCGTACATAGTTGCCCCACATTGGCCATTTGCATTGAGAAGCTCTATGCACAGGTTTGAAATTATGCAGCCGTGTGCACTTAGGGGTAATAAATCACAGGGTTTTGTCGATACAATCATGTGGATTGTGGTCAACAATGCACATGGGTGCACCTTCATCAGCGACCGGCTTGGAGCGACTGGCCCAAAAAGAGTGCATTCAGTTTCTCAACCATGTGCTTGCATGAGGTATGTGGGCAGAATCACACTGCTCTCCATTTCTCTTTCATATTTTCATAGGCACAAACTGATTTTAGGTACCTGCACATAGTGCCGGATATTCAGCTGGGGCTAAATGCGTGTTTGAGAAAGTTCAAATCATTGCCATCTTCTCTATTATATGTATCAAATAATCATGCGCAGAAAAACCAGCTGCACCATGTTCAAGACAAAAGTAGAAAAAGCATTAATTAATCTGCATAATTCTTGATTGATACACACGATTATTTAAACCATGAGCAAAAAAAACAAATCTAGAAAATATGTGAGGGGATATTGATTTTCAAGTTCAGCCTCGGTGACAATATTCTGAAGTATTGTTACCAAGATAGCACTTTTCATAAAATATGTATTATATTGAGAAAGATCTGACAGCAAAAGATTAAAAAGTTATAGATAATGGCTATTGCTACTAAGATGCTCTATATTGTCATGTTTTTGTACAAGGCTGGTACAAATGCACCAAATATCATACACTTAAATAAACAATTCATGGATCAAAACACATCGTCAAGGACATCAAAATACTAGGACCAAGAACACATGTTATGTTGTATATATATTCTGATGAAGAATCAGAAAAGAAGTATACTGTAAGAATAAACATGAATACATATTCAATGAATCAAGACTTAGTAGAAATGGTGCAATAACTCGCAGAAACCTGGTGTATAGTGTAGTAGAAGGACATGTTTCATATTAATGGGTATTTTATCATTTAGGATGTAATATAATAAACGGGGCATCAAATTTGTACTTTATATGAACTTTGTCATTATTTTAAGAATGTTTTAAGAAATTTAAGATGTGGAATAAATTTACAGACAAGTTTCCTAAATTGATTGCTTAATTTTAGAGTGGATCTAGATCATTTGGTAGATGTACGTAAAATGGCATCAAGAAAACCATGGCATGCCTTCTGTGAAAATGTATGCCTGCCACCACAATAAAATTACCAAGTAACAGAAAAATGATGGCAGTTGGAAATAGATTTACTCTATTGTTTTATTACGATTATTATTAAAAGTTATTTTTCATAATATAATAGCCCGTGCGAATGCACGGGTTGACGACTAGTGAGTTGTAATTTTGCATGCCTCTTCTTGTGATCATTTAATCCCACTCCTCCAAAATTCAGCCGCATCCAGTCAAGCATGTGAGCACACTATCAAATATTTGTTTCTGTCCAAATTTTCAGTTTGTGAAGCAAGGGTGCTTTATATTGCTCCACTATGGCTAAAAATATTCCAGGACCTTCTCCCAACCATATAGCCTACCTCCACCAATTTTGGGCACATTTTGTGTAGCCTTTTTCCCTCGGGATTTTTCCTAAGTTTCTGGACATAAAGGATGCTTGTGAAGGAAGTACAAATTTGGCTTGTCCAATTGTTATAAAATTTATACAGCATCTCTATATGTCCAAATCACTAAGCCTTGCCATGTTTGAGCTCAAGTGGCCACACCATTTGAGTGTAACATCTTGATCTATTTTCTGGAACAGATTTGGCAGTTGCAAAGCAACTATGATTTATCTTGGTCCAAATCTTCTCCAAATTACCAGTATGGTAGTTCTTCTTTATCTTAATCTCCCAGACATGCTCTTTGGCTCCAAATCACTCTCTGTTGATCAGTATTTCTCCTCAAAGTTTACTGCAATAAACTTCAGATGAGCTTTACCACTCAACCATAGAGCTTTTCACCATTCTACCACCACAGCTGAGTTTTACCAAGCAAAGACTTACCACTAGACATCATTTCCCAACCTGTTTTCACCACTACCTGCCAGTGCTCGTGGTGATCATGATAATGGCTGCCTGTGCGCTCGCTCTGTATGCAGTGGCCGCGTTCAGAGCGCAGCTTCTGCCTCGGTTGTGCACCTCTCGTCGTCTTCGCGCGCGTGAGTCTGTCCATTGGACTCACCTCACCGTCGCAGACCTCCTGGACCCCTCTCCCCCTCCGTCTTCTTCCTCCACCGATGGCCACCGACGCTCGCCGACGCCCGCATAGTGCCCTGTTTGTCCCCGAGCCTACCTCGGCTTCTTCGTTTGCTCCCCGACGTCGTTTGCCTCCCTGTGATGCTCCTCCATTGTGCCCCCTCGTCGCCTGCCTTCGAGCTCTCGGGCGTGGACGCGTGCCCGCGGCGATGCCAGCGCAGCTCCCCCTCCCTTCGCCTATATAAGCCCCCGAGCGCGTCTCGCTTCACCAAGCTCCTCCACTCGCTCCACCTCACCTCCCCAGCTCCTTCCCCAAGCTATGGAGCTCCCCTCGCCCCTCTCTGCCGCCATGGCCACCGCCTCGGCCTCGTCTAAATTAGTGGCACCCGAGCCATTCCCCTCCCCCTAGCCGTCACCAGAAGCCTCCACCACACCTCTCGAGCCCCTCCGCCACTTCCTTCTCCCTCCGGGGGCCTCTAGCCGCGATGCCCAAACCCACTCGAGGCCATATCCGCCGCTGTCCAAGCCTGAGTCACTCCTGCCCTCCTCGCCATTCGTGCTTTGCAGGGACGGATGCGGCTCGACCTGCTGAGCACGCTGGTAGGCCGCACGGCCCAAATGGTGGCCGGAGTTGGCTGGACGGTCGCCGGAGCTGAGCACTCCCTTCTACCCCGTCGGGCGGGCGTGAGGTAGAAGACGCTCCCTCGCCACCAGCTGGTCAGTGGGCCCTGGCCCCACTTGTCAGCGGGCCAGGCGTTGACCTCGGCCGCCTCGCTGGATAAGTGACGGGCTCCCCCCCTCCGCGGGACCTGCACGTCAGCGACCCCTCCGTGGGACCCAGTGATTTCTTCCACCCGAGGCAAGCCACACCCTCCACTTGCATGGTTGCAATGCAGTGACATGGTTTTTTTTGAACTTATTAAAAATATTGCATTAGCTACGTATGATCCTGTTCATGGCATTTCTCGGAGTTGTATTTGGATCTTGTTATTGCTATGATGTTGCTTGGAGTTCTAGGAGTTGTATTTGCATGATTGTGTGGATGACTTGTTGCCTTTGGATTCTTAGAGGCTATTTTCATGCTAGTATCTACTATTACTTTGGGAGTATTGCTTTGGACATCATGTTGCCTTTGGATTTCTAGTGGCTATTTTCATGCTAGTATCTGTTATCATTTTTGGAGTATTTGCTTTGTATGTCATGTTGCCTTCAGATTATTAGTGGCTATTACTATTTTCATCGTGATGCTAGTTGATATTATGTTTTGGAGTATGATGTTGGAGATGATGCTTGCATGTGAATCTTAGCTGGATAGTTAGTTCTTGATATTTGCAGAGTAGTGTTCTTGGGATTCTTCATGATAGAGATATTATGCTATCTTTGTAGTGTTTTGTTATGATTAAGCTTTGGATTATTTGTTGGATATTGCTATGACTTGGATTATTAGTTGATAGTTTCTATCGGAGTATCTGTTTCACACTTAAACTTTTGAAGATAAACTTCGTCATTAATTTGGTCAGGTGCCACAGAGCCGGGTTTTCCCAAGGGCAACCACATTTGCCTTTATGGGAAGGCCATAATGCGATGCTATTGTCTTGCTTCTCGCCGGCGCCTCCAACCAGGGAAGGTTATGGGCATGCACTACCCTGATCAGGTAGTCGGATATAACCTTGTGTGCCCGTAGTTGGATGATAAGCGCCTTTTCCCCGTTTGGGGCTTTTATTTATTTTTGTCACATTGGTGGCCGTTGGTGTCTTTGGTAGACACGGGGCCACCCAGGACTATCCCAGTGGGGAATGAGTCGGAGTGGCCGGGAGGGTGTCATGACAGTAGATCGGTTTAGTCGGAACGGTATTGGTCCACCCGAATGGGAGAACGAGGCCATGGGTTCCGTGGTGTGGGTGCAGTGCACTACCTCTGCAAAGTTTTTTTTGTTAAATCTATCGATAGTCGCGTCCTCGGTCATGGGCATGGGTTCGTACTAGGTCACACCGTTCGATCAACACTTAAATGACGGAATAACTAAAATGAATTGTAGGTGAATTATATATATATATGTTGATATGATGAGCAATGGAGGATATTGATGAGGATGTACACCAAGTGTTGGTCATGGTAGTGATCACCGGAAAGATCACGTTTGGACTTTGATCACGAGGTGACAAGCTGGTTTATTACTTGGTCGGTTAGGCAAGAGGCATATTATTGTGTAAACTTGAGATGGTGATTTATTTAGTATCATATCAGTTTCATACCATGCTTAGTATTTGCTTCGTCATGATAGTTGTTAGTTAATTAACCTATTAAGCTATGTTGTTGTTTTGCCTTGATGCTTTTGGTTGTTGTGAGCTTGCAAGTACATTTAATGTACTGACCTGGCGTGTCATGGCAGATTGCAGGTGATGCCATGATTGATTGATTGTTTGTTGAGGTTGCCATGTGTGCGACCTAGATCGTGTCCCAGCCAGAGTCCATGCGGATTGGAGTTCCGCTGCTAGAAGTATTCCGCTGCTACGAGTTGTTTCGCTGCTGGCATAGAGCAAGTGTAGTTTCGCCAGTGTAGTACCGCCATGCTGATGTGCTCCTTTTTAACATCAGACAATTGTATTTTTATTCTTGTAATAAGAGCTGATTTGTTCTATGCTAAGTTGTTCCGTATTCCAGAAGACTTCTCCTCGATCTCTGGGCTGGAATACGGGGCGTTCCGGTTTCTCTGAGCCGGGGTGCCACAGCGCTTGGTATCAGAGCAGGTCTGACTATAGGACGCTTTAGTTAGCGCGAGCGGTAGAAAATAGTAGTATAGAGTCTGGCTTGTTTATTGCATTTGTTTGTTGCATAGCATGCATATAGCCTTATTATTTTGATACTAACGATTTATCTGGTGAGTGTAGATGACATCGGTTTGGATCCACTACAGCGCAGCCTTTGCATTTCTGCAGTTTTATTTTTCTTGCCCGTTCTTCGGTGTTTGGCTTCATTTCTGTCCCAGCAGAGTGATGCCAAGTGATCCTGACACGGTTTGCAAAAATGGTGCTCATGTATCGCGCCGAATTCCTTCCTTCAGCCCCATTTTGTTTCGGTGGTAGACATGCTTCTACCCCGGATCGTCCTTTTTCTTGTCGTGTTGGCAACCCTTAATGGTCTTAGTCATCAAGAAAGGGCAATGCCAGCAGACTCAGATTTTCCCCTATTTTCTTGGACGAGTACGGATATTTTTCGTTTGCTTGATAATAATGTGGTCGCGACATTCGTGTCCTGCTACATGGTTACCAAGTACGTCCATGCCTCCGAGCTTGTCCAGGTTGCTACCTGGCTAAGCTAGCACCTGGTGTAGCGCTGTTTACACCAATTTTTCCACACATTTATTCACTCTCGTGCACATCGTTACAGCATGCTAGATCGTAGAACCGGAGATCCCGCGATATTGTGTGTTCTTAAGTAGGCATGCATATTTGTGTGACTAGCAGTAATATGTGACTTTGATTGTGTGTGACTTGATTGTTGTTTTGTGCTTTTGTTTAGTTGAGTTTTCTTTCGCTTCTTTATTTTGGGCCCCGGTGTTACATTATTTTTCCCCTATAAAGAATGGCTCATGAACTGACACCAGACTCGAAGAAGTAATAAGGAGTTCAAATTATTGGAGACCCTGCTAATTAGAATGGAATTTTCAACCGACTGCAGTGAAATGGGAAATATCTAATTTTGAGACCGATAATCAATTTTGCATCAGTGAGCAATCCTCAAACAGTACTGATAACTCAAGTCTACATCAGTACAAAATATTCACAGCAGCAATAGTCAAGTGAGCAGCAAGCCAAGTCAAGTACAAGATCAACGGTATATTTTTGGGCAAAGGTATGGACCATATACAAAATTTTGGCTCAGCAAGTCATGATTCTTGACATATGTTATCATTCGAAATAAAGTCAGAATGTGATATACCCGTGGAAGGCAGTCAAACTATTTTCTCTTGTAAATAATCAGCCTCAAAATATTATGAGCGTGTGTATGGATTTCAGTCGGCATATCAGTATGAAGTTTTGGATAAAAGAAACCCAGTATTATTCTACACGCCATCGAAAGAAATTTATGAAGCAAGGCTCCTCAATTTTTCTCAAAGCATGACATGTGAACAACTTCTGGTCCAAGATACTAGGTCTTTCTCAGCAAGATACCTCGGTAAGAGCTCGTGACAGACGCAAATAAATTTTTCTCAAACAAGCAAACCCGAGGGGAAGCTTCTCAAGTACGGAACTCAGGCTTCCCCAGCACAATAATCGGACCAAGCTTCATGTGTGAGTTATAGAGCCTTCTTCTGCATGATACCCAGACAAAAGATTTGAGCAGAAGCTAAAGAGTATTTCTCAGCAAGCTATTCGGATGCCTTCTCTCGTAAGCCACTCAATCCACACCAGTATCACACTATTGCACCATCCTCAGAGATTATATGATGAGTTTCCAATATGTGGCAGTACAACTCAAAGCAATATTTTGGTCAGAAGAACAATTCAGTCAAAACGTATGTCTGCCTCAAGAAATCAAGAGCAAAAATATTAAGATGGTTAAATATGTGGAAATCGGTCCGCATATCACAGTGAGAATCTTCGGTTGTACTCTGTCTTCTTCAGCGAGCAACCACAAAAGGCTTCCAGCATACGGTACCAAGTTTTCCCTAGCAATTCTTTAAGGGGGAAAAGCTTTTGAAGCACGGTACACAATCTTCCTCAACAAGATGCTCTCGATGGTTTCTAGTATAAGCCATCCAATCTCCTTCAGTACGTCATTTGTGCAAAATATTAAATGGTGAGATGACCGGATATGACAGTGCATCCTGAAAATCTGATCCGCAACAGTCTGGTCATACGCAAGAATCAGTCAGAAAACAAGTCTGTCTCGGGAATTAGATTCTCCAATATATGTAAAAGAAGCCAGGTATATACCTCAGATTGATAAGGGATTATCAAGTTTGACGACAACACTGAGCTCTGTACAAGTATTAGTGAACCTGGAAAATGATCCTGATGAGCCCTTGTCTACTTTTCTCCGATGACGGCACCACGCATGTGATCTAAGCTATTTTAGCTATCCGGGGTGGATGCCGATTTTTATTTCTCTCTTCAACGACTGTCATGAGTTCCGAGCTGCTATCCGGCCGTCTCGTACAGCTGTTGAGTTTATTTTTGTGACAGTAACCCTAAAGCTGCTTTTTGGCTACTTTAGGGAGCTGTCACCTTCTTCTTATCAACACGGTCTCATGCTCTGAGCTGCTTTTCAGCCGTCTTGAGCCATGGTTGAGTTATCTCAGTAATGCCCTAGATCTATGTTGTAAAGACTGTTCTCGTGGCTACTGATTTATTTAACGATTTCTTGCAAGGGTTCAGATGATCATTTCCTACAATTTAAAACTTGAGAGACGATAAACCTGCCATTAAAGAAATGTTACCTGCCAGGGGATAAGGATAAAGATACGCCTGTCAAAATAATTTCCCTAACAAAACCCATGGTCATACGGAGAATCCAGGACAAGCATGGCTAGGTTATTTCAGTAAGGTATCCTGCCCAGGAAATCATGACCGTCAAAAGATGAGACTGACAGCAAAGGTATGGTGATTTTTGTGCGACCATCAGGGTCCGGACAATCAAAAGCCAAGCAAATAAGCTCACACCCGGTATAGCCATCGACGGAATCCAGTACACTGTTAGTCTCACAGGAAAAAGCATTTGCCCATCAACTCCCTGTCAGGCCCGTCTCAATATGCAAATATTTGAGGTATGACACAACTATACTTCCATGCACCGTTACATTGTTCATGACAAAAGGCAGTCGGATATCTGGTACATATCTCATGCTCGAGCCAAAGGAACATATTAAAATGAATCAGTACTGCTTATGGGAAGTCAGTTCCCATCAACGGATGGCCATAAATAATTCTCAGCATTTATTGAAACCCGAAGGCCTGCATTTATTTGAAGCCACCCCATGGCAGAAGTAAAAAGGTTTTCATGACCAAAAGAAATGAAAAATAATGCTCAGATGCATTGGATATCACTTCAGATATGGAAGAATCAGCGTCAGCAAAATGAATTGATATATGAGCAAAAACCATAAGAATTTGGGGACTGGTGAAGCAAACCACCCCCGAGCAAAGATAATCAGGCCATCTAAAATTCTCAGGGGAACGAATAAATAAAGGAAATGGATATCTGAGTTGGAAACGATATCCTCAAGTTATACTTCTTCCCTGAGCCAACAAATCTCGAGGACGAGATTTCTTTAAGGGGGGAAGGTTTGTGACAGCCTGGTTTTTGGCCCTTTTCTTTTTCTTTTCAATTTATTGGTTTTTGCTCTGTTTTTCTTTCTGGAGAATTTCTGTGGCCTTGTCACCTGGGAAATCATCTTGTTTTTCCCTCCCAAGTGGCTCATCTGTCTCAAAACCTTGCCAAGATCATGTCACTCCACTGCTTGACCAAACCCTAATTTCTTTTCCTAGGGAATATTCCTTTTCTATTAAAGGAATAACCCTGTCTGCCCTAGGTTGTGAAGCAACCTATATTTCTGTCACTTAAAAAATTCCCAAATAAATTTTAATAAATTGTTTGGGTCATATCTTCATGGAATATGGAAAAACTTTCCATTGCCATGTTCAAAAATAATTCTCAAATATTCCTTTTCCTATTCTCCCTTAATTGACAGTTTTTGAAGCAAGTGCTATTTATATTTTCCCAATTGACCCCAAACTTGTTGGGCATTCTTTTATGTCCAAATCATTGCCACATGCCAAAATTCAACTTTATTTGCCTAGCCAATCTTTCTTAGTGAATTTTCAAAGTTTCTGTCAAACAGAAGCCACTTTGAAGGAAGTACTAGCTAGGAGCATCCAAATGAGTTGTAATTTTGCAAGCCTCTTCTTGTGATCATTTCATCCCACTCCTCCAAAATTCAGCTCCATCCAATCAAGCATGTGAGCACACCTTCTAATATTTGTTTCTGTCCAAATTTTCAGTTTGTGAAGCAAGGGTGCTTTATCTTGCTCCACTATGGCTGAAAATATTCCAGGATCTTCTCCAACCATATAGCCTACCTCCACCAATTTTGGGCACATTTTGTGTAGCCTCTTTCCCTGAGGATTTTTCCTAAGTTTCTGGACAGAAATGATGCTTGTGAAGGAAGTACTAATTTGGCTTGTCCAACTGTTATAAAATTTATACAGCATCTCTATATGTCCAAATCCCTAAGCCTTGCCAAGTTTGAGCTCAAGTGGCCACACCATTTGAGTGCAACATCTTGATCTATTTTCTGGAACAGATTTGGCAGTTGCAAAGCAACTATGATTTATCTTGGTCCAAATCTTCTCCAAATTACCAGTATGGTAGTTCTTCTTTACCTTAATCTCCCAGACATGCTCTTTGGCTCCAAATCACTCTCTGTTGATCAGTATTTCTCCTCAAAGTTTACTGCAGTAAACTTCAGATGAGCTTTACCACTCAACCATAGAGCTTTTCACCATTCTACCACCACAGCTGAGTTTTACCACGCGAAAACTTACCACTAGACATCAATTCCTAGCCTGTTTTGACCACTACCTGCCAGTGCTCGAGGTGATCACGACAATGGCTGCCTGTGCGCGCGCTCTGTGTGCAGTGGCCGCGTCCAGAGCGCCGCTTCTGCCTCGGCTGTGCGCCTCTGGTCGTCTTCGCACGCGTGAGTCTGTCCATTGGACTCACCTCACCGTCGCAGACCTCCTGGACCCCTCTCCCCCTCCGTCTTCTTCCTCCACAGACGGCCACCGCCGCTCGCCGCCGCCCGCCGCCGAACGCAACAGTGGCAGAGTGCCCTGTTTGTCCCTGAGCCTCCCTCGGCTTCTTCTTCTGCTCCCCGGTGTCGTTTGCTTCCCCGTGATGCTCCTCCACTATGCCCCCTCGTCGCCTGCCTCCGAGCTCTCGGGCGTGGACGCGTGCCCGCGGCGATGCCAGCGCAGCTCCCCCTCCCTTCGCCTATATAAGCCCCCGAGCGCGTCTCGCTTAACCAAGCTCCTCCACTCGCTCCACCTCACCTCCCCAGCTCCTTCGCCGAGCTCTGGAGCTCCCCTCGCCCCTCTCTGCCGCCATGGCTGCCGCCTCGGCCTTGTCTAAATTAGCGGCACCCGAGCCATTCCCCTCCCCCTAGCCATCACCAGAAGCCTCCACTACACCTCTCGAGCCCCTCCGGCACTTCCGTCTCCCTCCGGTGGCCTCTAGCCGGGATGCCCAAACCCACCCGAGGCCATCTCCGCCACTGTCCAAGCCTGAGTCGCTCCTAACCTCCTCGGCGTTCGTGCTCTGCGGGGACGGATGCTTCTCGGCCTGCAGAGCACGCCAGTAGGCCGCACGACCCAAATGGTGGCCAGAGCTGGCCGGACGGTCGCCGGAGCCGAGCGCTCCCTTCTGCCCCGTCGAGTGGGCGTGAGGTAGAAGACGCTGCCTCGCCCCCAGCTAGCCAGTGGGCCCTGGCCCCACTTGTTAGCGGGCTAGGCATTGACCCCGGCCGCCTCGCTGGATAAGTGACGGGCTCCTACCCTCGGTAGGACCCGCACGTCAGCGACCCTAGCCGTGGGACCCCTCCTTCAGCTACACAGCGCCCCTGTCCCGCCACTGCCACGTCAATAAGTGGAAGCGCATTTCCATAGAGTGCGCTTTCGTTTCAGTGAAAACGTAAACTAGTACGGCTTCGGCCAAGAATGCGTCTTCACTGTCCCGAAAGCGTATTTCTTGGAATGTGCTTTCAATTCTGTTTTGGCCCAGTCTGTAAACTTTTCTATTACAGATAGGTCCCTGGCAGAAAAACATTCATATCTTTTTTATCCTAACTCCTAATGAGGTGAATCCAAAGCCCATCTCTTCGTCTCGTCGAGCCCGTTCTGTTGACATCATTTTCATTATGTTCCAACATTATGAAAATGACCATTTTGCCCTTGCCGCTAAACAGCCCCCTCCGTGAGAGAACGTTTTCCGGTTATCCTTTCCGCGAGTTTCTCGCACTTTGTCCCACTGATTTCTTCCTCCCCACGCAAGCCACACCCTCCACTTGCATGGTTGCAATGTAGTGACATGGTTATTTTTTGAACTTATTTAAAATATTGCATTAGCTACGTATGATCCTGTTCATGACATTTCTCGGAGTCACTACAAGAAATATGTCAACTTGTGACCACCACTATTGGTCACTGAATGGTCACAAATTTCCATTTGTGACCTTTTTGTGACCAAAAACATAAGGTCAAAAGCTGGCCGTCATAAACTGACTATAGCGACCTTCTAAGTGAGAAGGTCATAGACGTTTATGACCAAAATATGCCTACTGTCGTGTTTTGGTTACTATCAGCCTCCCCAGACCACGTAGGCATCTAGCGTGGCAAGCTGATGTGGCACAAGATTCAGCCCGGTCCAATTCGGTATTCTACATGGGTCGAGCCCATTAATTCAGCCCATTTATATTTTTTCCTATGATTTTTTTGTCAGCTTCAAGGACCAAGCCCAACATTGCAGCCTTTTTATTTCATGGGTCGTGGGCTTTTTGTACCAATAGTTTTAGTTTTCTTTTTTTATAAAATGGGTCCATTAGTCAAACAGGTCCCACTTGTCAGGTTCTGATAAGTTGGTCCCAGCTACTAGGCCTAAATTTTTCATATTTCAATTTGATAGTAAGAAAATAACCAGTAGTTAAATTGGCAAGCAGAAAACACACATGGTACTTCAAATAACAATAGCCAGATTCAGTACAAGTTCTACATATGCCACGTAGTACAAGCTGTAACATATACAGTACTTTACAAGTTCTACAAGTTACACGTAATGCAAGCTTAGTTGATACAAGTTGTACAAGTATGGGAATCACAATTACAAGTTCTACAAGTGTTTTCTTCTTCTGCTGTAGCTCCTTCAATAACAATCAAATGCCAGACTCACAGGAGGGCCATAGTCAGGACTGGGCCTTCCACGGACGCCCTGTTACATTAATCAGCTAACAAGAATTAGAAAACTGGAGCCAATATATTATGAACTTTACAAAGGAGCAGCACAAACCACAACTTTACTCGACACACACACACATACACACTTGAATATTAAGCTCAGTTCCAGCAACTATATCATGGTTTAACAGAGCATGTATATTGAATCATAAGAAACAAGGGTTGTTGCTGGCTTGCTACATACAAAATCATATAAGAAGATGAAAAGAAGGGCTGGGTTTGTTCTGCCTTGCAATTGAAGCGTATGTTTTTATCACAGCATGGTGTTTGCACAGTCTTCTCTCAGCTCTATGTGTTCATGTACTGTACTGGATAGCAATTAGCAGACAACTGACGCATAGTTATTATGTTGCTTAGCTTGCTTATCATTCATTTATTTGTACAAGCTGGGATTCATCATCTATGCACTGGGTAGCTCTCAGCTCTCTAGCAAACAACAAACATGTACTGTACTGGGTAGAAATTAGCAATCTGGTCCACCTCAATCTTACCTCCAGCTCTGTACAGCTGCTCAGCTCCTAGCTACTGGCCTTCTATGCTGCACGTCTCCAGTCCCCAGTGCCAGGGTGCACACCTGCACACTGCCGGCCGCTGAGGAGACTGCTGCCGCTTGTCGTGGCGACTGGGCGCGGTGGCCGGCACCGGCGCGGAAGTAGCAGGGCGCAGGCACGCAGCCATTGGCAGCCTGTCGGAGAAGGATGCAGCATCCGTCGGGAAGTAGGATGCGGAGTTAACATAGCCAGTCAGGATGCTGGTGAACTGCTGGAAGTTGTTAGGCACCTTGATCTGCATACAGAACATCACATCATGAACAGCATCAACTCATCAGGCAACATTGCTGCAATTACAGAAAAGAGGAGCTGCAATCACGGATCCAAACTCGAAATGCCAGAATGGAGGAATAGAGGGGGCGCAGCGAGGAGGAGTGGAGGGACTGACCTCATTCGCCTAACCCAAGCTGATCGGGAGGGGGCGCTATTTCTATAGCACCTCTAATACTCCCCCTGTCCGGAAATACTTGTCGAAGAAATTGATAAAAATGGATGTATCTAGAACTAAAATACATCTAGATACAACCATTTCTCCGAGAAATATTTCCAGTCAGAGGGAGTATTTAACATGCTAGTAAAAATGCAATTCATGACGAAAGCAATATTTATGGTAGAATCTTGTCATGGCATTTTGATCATGCGTTCAGTATAAAGTCCTAAACATCTAACGTGGCAGAACGTGGAGAACATACACTGCCCACAGAGCATAGCTACATATACCTTTGGACCAGACAAGATATGTTAGTGGAAAGTGGCCAATTACATATGCAAATTAGATAGACGGTGAGAGATGCTGATCGTTTAAGCAAACCAACTATCACAAGAATTATGATCCAATAAAATTTCAATAGCTGCAAGCAAAAAGATACTAATTGGTAATATAAAGTTTAAAAGAAAGCATGTTATACAAGTATTTTGGCAGTTATTAGTTCACTAGGTACCTCAGCATACATGCAGAAGATATGCTTACGTGCTCAATTAGTACACCACGACAACATATCTAGCCAGATAATCATCTTATGTATTCTGCAAAAGAACAGCCCCATCATGTCCACCACCAATGTCTGTTTCTGCAAGCATAAGAAGTAATTAAGTCAGGCAACCAATGACATTCCAACAAAAAACCAAAGAGATACGAGGAGGCATCAACAATATGTTTAGATAAACTCACAGTAGCTGTTTGGGAAACAATATCAGTTTTGTACCAGATTAGGAATGGATAAGCAAAACCAAGCTTACTGTCAAATTTAATGGACATTTCGAAAAAAGTATAAGCTGATTACTATCTTAAAAATGAAGAAGATGCACATTGGAGATTATTAGCTGGTTATCCAGAATGATTAAGCAAGTAAGAATAATGAAGAAGATGCACACTCGAGATAATTAGCTGGTTCTCCAGAATAATGAAGAAGATGCACACTCAAGATTATTAACTGGTCAGAAATAGCAAGTTATCCATGATAATTAAGCTCATTTCACAACACATCAGAATAAATAAAATATAGGCATACTAATAAATCCTAGCAACAAAAGTGAACTAGACTATTCAAATTCAGATTATCTTCAAATAAATTTAGCCTCAAAAACTTAAATCATACTAAAAAACAATAGCAATAAAAGTGATCAAGACTATTCAAATTTAGATCAACTTATAAAATAAATTTAGCCCGAAAAAAGAAATGATCTCAGTTTATTTGTTTTCCCTGGTACAAATGGATTTGCTACTCATGCTAGGGACTCTCCTTAAGCAATAAAATGAAAAGTTATTCAGCAATATGGGCTGAATTTAGCAGCAAGAATAACAGGGATAAAATATATTGAATGAAGGAAATAGGATGAGCTTGAAGCTTCTAACTGTACCAATTGAGCTACCTATTTGACATTTCAGTTGGTTCAAGCAAGTTTCTCAAGTACCATTTATCTTATCTCCAGAAAAAAAACATCGCTGTAGCTATGCACTAAAACTACCATTGTACAGTATATGTTAATAGGCATAGAACATTGAAACATAGTTCAACTTTAAAGAAATCATTTGCAAATCTTGGTGGTATGACACTACTTAAAATTGCTAACTTAAGGCAAAAGGATGTGAGCAGAATTCCGCCAACCAATTATTGAGCATTAACTTGGTTTTGTTAAACCCAATATGTGAAGGCATGTTATTACCTGCAGTGTAGACACTTTCGAATGGGTGACAACCAAAAATGAAGTTGGCTTCAAAGAGTTTCCTGGACTGCAATGAGAATTCCTATGCAGCTAAATTCTGCTGCAAAAGCTACAAATACAGTAGATCACATCATCATTTGGCAAATCCTAAGCGATCATTTGCTTTTATTCAGCTAAAATCCTAGTGTACTGAGGCTGCAAAGTCACTGGGTTACACCATCATTCAGCTAATCATGACAAGTTGCAGCAAGATGAACCATTTTAATCTCATTAACAATAAGTCATGGTGCGAATTTTGAGCAGGCGCTCGCCGAATCTGCAGCAAAACGATGGAATCTCGCACACACAATAGCTAGGTGCCCCAGGTAATGGCAAGCGTCAGGCCAGATCGCAAACCAGTGCAGCAGATCTACGACCCGAACAAACGCACCCCACTATGATCGCTAGGTGCCCCAGGTAATGGCAAGCGACGGGCCAGATCGCGACCCAGCACAGCAGATCTACGACCCGAACAAACGCACCCAGCACATGATCGCGCGGCTAGATCTAGTAGGACCAACCATCGTACACGACCAGATCTGAGCAACAGAGGCGAGGGGAGGAAGCGCACGTACCGGCGCCACTCGCGGAGGAGGAATCCCTCGTCGGCCGGGTTCGGTGAAGACGGGGCCGGAGTCGGTGAAGTGGCCGTCATCCTCTGCCTCGTGGTGCATGATGTTGCCGTTGGAGTCGGGCATGCCGAAGGGGTGCGCGGCGGCAGAGTCATGGCGGAAGGCGTAGGGGTCGGGGGAGGCCGGGAAGTTGGCGTCGCCACCCCGGAGACGTGGATGTCAGCCACCGGGGCCCAGTCGTCGGCGAAGCTGAGGAAGGGTCGTCGTGGAAGGGAACGGCGGCCGGGGACGGCGGTGAGGTGGGTTGGTTCGGGCCGTAGATCGAGATCGAGACCTGGGGAAGGGAGAGGGTTGCGGCTGTGGGTGCGTAGGAGAGAGGGGGGTGAGTGGACGAGTGGTGCGGGTTGTGTTAGGGTTAGTTGGGTGAGACGGTGAGGGGGTCAAGTCTGCCGTTGGATGCGGGACGATCGAAAAGTTTAGATCGCCTACGGTAGGGTGATCTGGGGGACACGTCCTGATTGGTTGGAGACTACAGGTGTAATTTAAAATATAGTCTCTAAGTGCTAAAAACAAATGGGGTTTATGAAGCAACTACCAATAATATTTCGCAAAATGGAACCACTAAAGTTTTCACTCAAGTTATACCTAATTTTATGGATGATAACCAAACGGTTTATACTCATTTTCGTTGGACGAAAAAACCATTTTCCATTTTTCGAGTGCCCAAAAGGAGGGTTTTTTTGTGAAGGACCTCCCAAATAATTGTTGCAAAATTGGACCAAATCAATTTTCTAAAATACTAGGACATATTTAATGCACAATTGACCAAATGGTTAGGTATAAAAAGTTTTGATCCACCTCTCGTGGAAAAGACAAATTTCCGCCGATTCAGCTGGAAGGGGGTCAAATTTGAACTGCAGCTGCCTTGTAGTTTGCTCTTTATTTTTTACAAAAATCATTTCTAGGTACATAAGTATCTATTTAATCAGAGAAACGCCAAAAAAATACCAAGATTCAACCACTAGCTAGGAACGATCATTCCCGCCGTTTTGACCGCATTTTGAAACGGGCATAAAAAATTTAAAAAAAATCAAAAAAATGGAAAACCTTCGCATTGTGTCATTATATATGACCAAGTTACCTGGAAAAATAATAAACTTGTAATACGGCAATTCTTTTAAAAAAGTGTTCTCAGAAATGAGCTATCATGCGTGAAGATTCATCGCTTTCAAGCCAAATGATCAATCCTATGGCCACATTCATAACATAGTTTGTTCAAATGATCTCATATTGTGCACAAGGGTTCATCTTGGAATGGCAAACAATATTGCTTAAGGAAGTTTTCATTTTCTTTGGACGAAAAAATCATTTTCCATTTTTCGAGTGCCCAAAAGGAGGTTTTTTTGTGAAGGACCTCCCAAATAATTGTTGCAACATTGGACCAAATCAATTTTCTAAAATACTAGGACATATTTAATGCACAATTGACAAAATGGTTGGGTGTAAAAAGTTTTGATCCACCTCTCGTGAAAAAGACAAATTTCCGCCGATTCAGTTGGAAGCGGGTCAAATTTGAACTGCGGCTGCATCGTAGTTTGCTATTTATTTTTTCCAAAAATCATTTCTAGTTACATAAGTATCTATTTAATCATAAATACATGGTTTGGTGGCGATACGTCGAGGTTTGGGCGGTGGTCGAGGGCCCCAACTCTAGAGCGCGTAAACTCGCATGCCCGCCGCGTGGTCACCGCGTGACTGTGGCGTTGCCATGTGTTCTGGGCGGCCTAGGCATGTGTAGTGGGTATGCCACTCCCAAGGGAGGTGCTAGGAAGAAAATTACCAACATAAGATTCTCACGAGGAGACCGATCGATGCTCAAACATGAATTAGCAGCCAAGTGTTTGATTAGCGGTACGGGAAATGCACATGGCTAATGGGCGTGAGTTTTGGTTGAGGATGATCAGTTACTAAGAAGACCGTCTTCACAAATTTTCAGCTCAAAAGGAGGAGTCTAGGTGGTACTTGCTTTGCAAAGTACCACACTGGACATAAATACGAATGTTGAAGATGGGCTCCAAATAATGAATGGATTGAGCTGGCATTTGGTGGAGGATAGTTATTTGGGCATAGGAAAGCACTGTAGAAAATGGATACCATTTGGACATGCCAAAGTGGTACTTCCTTCACAAAGTGTTTTTTTGAACAGAATAGGAAAATGAATATTTTTTAATTATTTTTGAACTAGACAAGGAAGGTTTTTTACATATTTGACGAAGATATGACCCAAAGAATTTATGAGATTTTTTGGGGAATTTTGGGAATGACAGAAATATAGGTTGCTTCACAACATAGGGTAAAAACTGCCACATGGACATGACACATAGGCAAAACTGATGAGGTGGCGCCTAGTCGTAGCAACCCACCACAATTTACAAGGTTATGACCATCTATATTGGTCATGATCAGCTAGAAATAAGGCAGCGAACCAGTGCTATCTGCTTTATGACCATTTCGTGTAAGGAAATTATGACCTTTCTGACCAAAATGGTCGTTATAGTTTAGGGTTTGGAGCCCCCCTAACAGCTTTTGACCAATTGGTCTGAAATGGTCATAGATCTATGAGCAATTCTTCCAGGGTCACTAACAAAAGGTGATAAGTTGACATATTTCTTGTAGTGAGTTGTATTTGGATCTTGTTATTGCCATGATGTTGCTTGGAGTTCTAGGACTTGTATTTGCATGATTGTCTGAATGACTTGTTGCCTTTGGGTTCTTAGAGGCTATTTTCATGCTAGTATATGCTATTACTTTTGGTGTATTGCTTTGGACATCATGTTGCCTTTGTATTCCTAGTGGCTATTTTCATGCTAGTATCTATTATCATTTTTGGAGTATTTGCTTTGGATGTCATGTTACCTTTGGATTATTAGTGGCTATTACGTTTTTCATCGTGATGCTAGTTGATATTATGTTTTGGAGTATGATGTTGGAGATGATGCTTGCATGTGAATCATAGCTGGATAGTTAGTTCTTGATATTTGCAGAGTAGTGTTCTTGGGATTCTTCATGATAGAGATATTATGCTATCTTTGGAGTGTTTTGTTATGATTAAGCTTTGGATTATTTGTTGGATATTGCTATGACTTGGATTATTAGTTAATAGTTACTATCGGAGTATCTGTTTCACACTTAAACTTTTTAAGATAAACTTCGTCTTTAAGTTGGTCAGGTGCCACCAAACCAGGCTTTCCCAAGTGCAACCAAATTTGCCTTTATGGGAATGCCCTAATGCGATGCTATTGTCATGCCTCTCGCCGATGCCTCCAACCAGGGAAGTTTATGGGCATGCACTACCCTGATCAGGTAGTCGGACATAACCTTGTGTGCCCGTAGTTGGATGATAAGCGCTTTTTCCTCGTTTGGGGCTTTTATTTATTTTTGCCACGACGGTGGCCGTTGGTGTTTTTGGTAGACACGGGGCCACCAAGGACTTAGTAGTTGCTTCGTCATGATAGTTGTTAGTTAATTAACCTGTTATGCTATGCTGTTGTTTTGCCTTGATGCTTTTGGTTGTTGTGACGAGCTTGCAAGTACATTCAATGTACTGACCTGGCATGTCATGCCAGATTGCAGGTGATGCCATGATTGATTGATTGTTTGTCGAGGTTGCCGTGCGTGCGAGCTAGATCATGTCCTAGCCAGAGTCCCTGCGGATTCGAGTTCACCACCTTCGTTGTTGTTCCGTTGCTAGAAGTATTCCGCTGCTATGAGTTATTTCGCTGCTGGCATAGAGCAAGTGTAGTTTCGCCAGCGTAGTGTCGCCATGCTGATGTGCTCCTTTGTAACATCAGACACTTGTATTTTTATTCTTGTAATAAGAGCTGATTTGTTCTATGCTAAGAAATTCTGTATTCCAGAAGACTTCTCCTCGATCTCTGAGCTAGAATACGGGGCGTTCCGGTTTCTCAGAGCCGGGGTGCCACACTCCCCCAGGTTTGGCAGTTGCCAAGGGGAGTGCCCATACCCATATGATTATGTCTCCTTCTTCGAAGTTGGCGATGATGGAGTTGAAAGTAGTGACGCCGGATCATCATACATCGAGCGTAGGAGAGCCTCCAACTTGCGGATAATACCTTTGAGTGCGGCTATATGCTCCTTCAGCAAAATATTTTATCTTGTGAGATACTTGTTTTGTATTTGAGCTAACTCAATCATCTTGAAAGCTTCAATCTCAGTAGAAGTAAAAAGGTTTGGAAGGGGTAGAAGGATGTCTTCTTCTCCTGTTGCCGGAGCCTATTCTTCCATAGCCTTCTTGATGCTATCCTCCTTGTTTATCTCCTCGGGTTCTTCCCTCTTCAGCTCTATCTTCATTAGCCAAGAATTGTTGCCCTCCTTGTTGGAGGAGGAGGACGACATGATGCCTCGCCTTGTCAACCCTAGCAGAAAGTAGCTCGAAACAAGAACAGAGGATTTTTGTGTGATACGGTGGTCAAAACCTTCGGGAGAATATATAATGAATTTTTACCGACCAAAAGAAGTAACGTGCAAGAAATCGGAGTCCGGGAGGCACACGAGGTGCCCACGAGGCAGGGGGCATGCCCAAGGGAAGCGGGCGCGCCCTCCACCCTCGTGGACGCCTCGTGTCCTTTCCGGACTGCCTCTTATTTTTCTATTTTTCTAAATATTCCAAAACGGTGAAAAAATTGCCATAAGAACTGTTTTGGAGTCGGTTTACTTACCATACCACATACCTCTTCCTTTTCGGGGTCTGAATCATTCTGGAAAGTGTCCCTTATGTATTCCTCCGGGATTATGGTTTCAATAACATTGGTTTCAACATTTATAGGATTACTTGGGATAAAATGTTTGATTCTTTGACCGTTCACCACCTTCGGATTTGTGCCTTCGAAGCTATTAATTTTTATGGCACCGGAACGATAGAACTCCTCGATAACGTAAGGACCTTCCCATTTAGAGAGAAGTTTTCCGGTGAAAAATCTTAAACGAGAGTTGTATAGCAAGACGTAATCACCTTGTAAAATAAGAGAGAAAAGGCATAAGTATTGTGCCATAACGTGTAATAACAGCCCATAGTGCAATAAATATCAACATAGAAGCATGATGCGAAATGGACATATCAAGGGGAAATTAGGTGTACTGGTCTACCCAGGGTTTGGAGGAAATACATCAAAAAGGCTATGTCTCGATATTCCGATCATGGAAGTGGTCGAGTCTTGTGGGGAAAAGTACGCAAACCTCTGCAGAGTGTACAAACTAATCATGATTAGCCGTGTCCCCGGTTATGGACAACTTGAGTATCTAGAAGTGAATTATTGTTTGATCTCATCACTCTATTTAATGAAATTATTGGGTTACTTATAACTTTGAAATTTTGGGATTGAGTTGGAGGAACCTTCTCAATAAAGGCATTTTAATCTAGTAGTTAACAAACAATTATTCCTTTGTTGTAGGAAAAATTAGCTTTATGCAGAATTAAACTTAGAGCCTCCACCAGCCAAATATGTATGTAGTGATAGATATTGTTCATTATTATTCTATGGTGTGAAATTGCCAGCATATTCCATGTTCTGACCTACACGGCTACAACATCACATGTTGCAGAGTTTTCTGACATGGATTAATGGTGCGATAGGTCGTTATAATACACTCAGTTTGTCGTGGAGTTGGATGGACTCATTTACCTTCGATGCTACCATAGTTATTTTTATTTAGATGGCCATTGGCTATATTATTGTAATAAATACTCTTTTTAGGACCTTCGATGTAATACAGTGTGTGATTGAACTCTGTTATAATTCCTCGAGTGCTGTGTGTGTCAGCATACCGATCCAGGGATGACACTTAAGCACAGAGACTTCGATCCATTTGGTCCGGGTTGCTACATCTATGCACGAGTAGAACACAAGTAGTTTTGGGCGATGATTCGGTCAATTTGCTTGCCGTTACTAGTCCTGTCTTGATTCGGCGGCATTGTGGTATGAAGTGGCCCGGACCGACTTTACACATACGCTTACGCGAGACTTGTTCCAGCGCTTGACGTGCACTTGTTACATAAGGTGGTTAGCGGGTGTCTGTCTCTCGCACTTTAGTTGGATCTGGTTCGATGAAGAGGGTCCTTATGAAGGGTAAATAGAAATTGCCATATCACCGCTGTGGCTTTTGCGTAGGTAAGAAACGTTCTTGCTAGAAACCCATAGCAGCCACGTAAAACATGGAACAACAATTAGAGGACGGCTAACTTGTTTTTCCAGGGTATGCTATGTGATGTGATATGGCCAAAAGGATGTGATGAATTATATATGTGATGTATGAGATTGATCATGTTCTTGTAATAGGAAGCACGACTTGCATGTCGATGAGTATGACAACCGGCAGGAGCCATAGGAGTTGTCTTAACTTATTGTATGACCTGCAAGTCAATAAAAAAACGCCATGTAATTTCTTTACTTTATTGCTAACGGTAGCCATAGTAGTATAAGTAATAGTTGGTGAGACAACTTCATGAAGACACGATGATGGAGATCACGATAATGGAGATCATGTTGTCATGCCGGTGATGATGGTGATCATGCCGCGCCTCGAAGATGGAGATCAAAGGTGCAAGATGATATTTGCCATATCATGTCACTTTATGATTTGCATGTGATGTTTATCATGTTTACATGTTATTTGCTTAGAACGACAGTAGGATAAATAAGATGATCCCTCACTAAAATTTCAAGAAATGTGTTCCCCCTAAGTGTGCACCATTGCGAAGGTATGTTGTTTCAAAGCACCACGTGATGATCGCGTGTGATAGATTCCAACGTTTGCATAGAACGGGTGGAAGCCAGATTTAGACATGCGAAACACTTAGGTTGACTTGACGAGCCTAGAATGTACAGACATGGTCTCAGAACACGAGAGACCGAAAGGTCGAACATGAGTCATATAGTAGATACGATCAACATGGAGATTTTCACCATTGATGACTAGTCCGTCTCATGTGATGATCGGACACGGCCTAGTCGATTTGGATCATGTATCACTTATATGACTAGAGGGATGTCTGTCTGACTGGGAGTTCATTAAATAATTTGATTAGATGAACTTAATTATCATGAACTTAGTCTAAAATTGTCTTTACAATCTATCTTGTAGATCCAATGGCCCACGCTAATGTTGCCCTAAACTTCAACGCATTCCTAGAGAAAACCCAGCTGAAAGATGATGGAAACAACTATACGGACTGGGTCCGCAACTTGGGGATCATCCTCATAGCTTATAGGAAAGTGTATGTCCTAGAAGCACCGGTAGGTGACTGATGGGCCTCTAACCCCTCGTTGGTTACCCCAAGTGGAAGGTGTGAGATGCAGTGTTGTGGAAGTTTATCCCTTAGCAAAGATGCCAAGGATCGAATCCCCAGAGACTCCTAGGTTCAACAAGTAGGCGTCAACTTCTAAAGGCGCCAGATATTAGCAATCAACGTGGACGTGCACACAGATACAAATAACTTTGCTCCCAACGAGTACAGAGAGGTTGTCAATCCCTCCGGCCATGTAGTTCACAAAGGATTAAACGCAAATGATAGTAGTGATAGATAATGTTTGCAATAGTAAGTAATAGCGAAAATTAAATAGCGGATGTGATCAATGATGGTAATATGGACCGGAGTCTCATGATGTTCACTAGTGATGTCTCTCTCCCAAAAGACGATAAAACAGCTATGTGAGGTAAACGAATTACAGCTAGGCAATTGACAGGACCACGAACGCAAACCAATGCTGACTATATTGCAAGAAAGGTTGAGGTTCAAAGCATGGGCGGTACGCCAAAGTAAGTAGACCGAAATCCATCAATATCTACTACTAATCATCCACCTTGAGATATCTATCCAGAACATCTCGCTGGTATTAAGTTGCGAGCCCCACCCATAGTGTAAACTCAATGCAACAGACAACTGCATTAAAAGAGCTTTGCGTAAAGTAAACAATCCTTGCACCAGCGGGCACAAGCACCGTTGTTTTCCCCCTTGTGGCAACAACACATCCCCTAGACTCATGTTTCTGTCACTCAAACTAGTCATCGAGGGGCATGAACCCACAATCGAGCATAACGTTCCCTCTTGGAGTCACTACGTATTACTTGGCCAAAGAAATAAATAACAACGGAGAACATGCAAGAATTACTTATGAACATAAATATAAAAGAGGTAGATCAAATATATTACTCAAGAACAATCTGAACATAATCTCATAATCCATCGGATCCCAGCAAACTCATCATAGCAACAGCATAAGGATTACATATGTGCCTCGATCATGTAGGGCAACTCACGAGGACTAATTAGTGAAGCACAAGAATGGGAGGAGAACATCACATAGCTACTGCTCATGGACTCATGGTCCAAGGGAGACTACTCACAACTCATCCGGGAGGCGTCCATGGTGGTGGAGCGGCTCCCGATGGTGATCCTCCCCTCCGGCAGGGTGCCGGAAGAGTTCTCCTGGTGCTCTCGATCTTGGAAGCGGCGGCGGCGGCGGAATAGAGAGGAGATCGCGAAAAAGAGTTCCCGTCCCGAGGGTTTCGAAGGACGCTCTAAATATATGCCAAAGGGGGGCACCAGATGGGGCTCGGGGGGCCTAGGCG
>LR738711.1:921167764-921185220 GCA_902687465.1 Secale cereale | reverse complement strand
CCCCCCGGCGCGGCCCAGGGGGGGCGCCGCCAGGGCGCCTGGGGCCCTGGTGCCCCCCCCCGGCTGTACTTCGGGCGCAAGCTAGGTTCTGGAACGCTGATTTTTTATATAATTTTTCTGGATTTTTCCTGACAGTTCTCGTAATGTGAAAACCTGAAATACAAAAACAGCCGAAAACAGAAACTGGCACCGGGGTGCACTGGATTAGTAGGTTAGTCCAAATATGATCAAAAGTGTATGGAAGTGTATAAATATCATAGCAATATCACCCAAAAGTGGCATGGAGCAAGCAGAAATTATAGATACGTTTTGGACGTATCAACATCCCCAAGCTTAATTCCTGCTCTTCCTCGAGTAGGTAAATGATAACAAGAATAATTTCTGTGGTGACATGCTATTAACCATATAAGACTTATTCATAGTCATATGACAAAAGCTTACTGAGACAATGAATATATAGTAATTAAGTTGCCTCATGAGAAAATCACAAATGACTTAAAGTTTTTACAACATGAAACTGAAACATCAAATAGATTTGTAATGAACATGGTGTGCAAATATGATAAAGTGATATCTAGCTTGCCCCCTTTAGTGATGCAAAACATAAATGCAGGGGCACCTTCAAGGTTTACATGATGACTAGATACAATGATTTCAGAATAAACGATATCACAATCATGCAAAAGACAATGCTACTTTGGGACAATGCACATTACACTCAGAATGACAATCATGCTCTCAGTAGTTGGTGCTTGAAGAAAGAAGGTGGAGACTCAAAAAGTAAAAGAATGGTTATGTGCTAGAGCTTTTTATTTTGAAAACATAGAAGCAATTTTGTCAACGGTAGTAGTACTTCATATGTGTCATGCATAAGACATCCTATAAGTTGCAAGCCTCATGCATCGAATAACAATAGTGCTCGCACCTTGTCCTAATTAGCTCGAATTTCCATGGGTTATCATTGCATTACATATGTTTCAACCAAGTGTCACAAAGGGGTACCTCTATGCCACCTGTACAAAAGTCCAAGGAGATAAATCGCATTTGATTTCTCATTTTTGATAGATCTCAACTTGAGGACATCCATACCGGGACAACATAGAAAATAGATGATGGACTCCTCTTTAATGCATAAGCATATTCTCATAAGAGATTGAGGATTAATGTCCAAGCTAAAACTTCCACCATGATACATGGCTTTGGTTGGCGGCCCAATGTTCTTATCTAACAATATGCATACTCAACCATTCAACCCATGGCAAATCACCTTTACTTCAGACAAGACGAACATGCATAACAACTCACATGATATTCAACAAAAGTGTGACAGTTGATGGCGTCCCCAGAAACATGGTTACCGCTCAGCAAGCAACTTATAAGAAATAAGATACATAGGCAACATATTCTTTACCACAATAGTTTTTAAGCTACTTTCCCATGAGCTATATATTGCAAAGTTAGTTCGCTTAGTACAGGTGGAGGTTAGCAAAAGACTGGGAGCGACCAACTAAGAGAGCAATGACGGTCATAATCATGCAGAGCGACAAAGCAATATTGAATCAGGCATGGTAGTTATATCGCTACACAGAAATAAAAGATCATCAAGGCTTGACAGACTTTCTTTACAGTCTTTAATATGCGTGAGCATACGCCAAGTCAATCAAAATAAATTCTTGAAGGAAGATATTACTAAACCATACCACATCATAGGTAAACAAATCAAGTTGGTACTCCAATAACACATTGGGAATCCCCCAGCTATTTGTGATTAACCATAAGAAAACCTGAACTACTAAGCGTCATCATGCACGTAGCATCTTTATCATAGACATATTAACCAATGCAACGGAAGCAAACTCTCTTAATAAGGTGACCATGATAATTAAAGAGAGTTCAAGCAACCAACTAAACAAAAGCTCTTTGAAAAGATAAGCATGAATACTAAGAGCAGAGCATGATAGTAGCTATTAAAAGACAAAGAACACACACAGCAAAGATAGACATGAAAATTCTATGTTATGTTCTGGGTAGAAGTGGAGTGTGTTTCTCTCCCACATAAAGAACACTGAGTTCCGACTCGTTATGAAAAACTAAAAAGAAAACTAAAAGCAAGACGCTCCAAGCATAGCACATAACACATGAAGTGATAAAAATATAGCGGAACGAGAAGGGGATGCACGGGGGAATCCCCAAGCTTAGACGCTTGAGTCTCCTTGAATATTTCTTGGGGGTGCACGGGGGAATCCCCAAGCTTGAGCGCTTGACACTCCTGAATCTTTTTATCATCTTCCCTCGCACACTTGAAAACTCCCTTCATACATAACTCATCATAATCTGATTAGCGAGGTTAGTACCCTTAATAAAATAATTGCACCTTGCTGGAAATAAATATATTCTTGAAGTTCTACTGTTTCTCAAGATTGCCAAAAGGTTTTTGCAAAGAAAAAGCAAGCTCTTGATTTGCAAAATGAAGGAAAGGCAAAACAGGACAGAATCTGTGAAAAACAGAACAGCAGGTAGTAATTGATTTGTTCGGCGCACTTCTGCAACTCAAATCAAAAAACTCAGAACAGATGCACGAAAGACAATTTTATAGAGAACGCTGTCGAAAAAATTCAGACCAAAAAGATGATCTGGTGATCTTATACGAATTTTTCTATCCAAGGACAGAATCTGTTTCCTGGACAGCACCTCACAACTTTTGAACTTTCTAGCAATCAGAGGCTATACATGGCACAAATATGAAAAGCAAAGATACAATGATGATGCTACAGTAGTAAACAACATCAAGACACAACAAAAGCAAAATATAAAAATTTATTCATGTGGGCTGCCTCCCAAAAGCGCTTTCTTTTATGCCTTTAAGCTAGGCATAATGCATAGAGATCAAGTTTTATCAAGAGTAAAAGAATAGCTAGCCCGTATAACGGACTCAAAAGGTAATTTGACCTTCTTTCGAGGGAAGTGTTCCATCCCTTTATTGAGAGGAAACTGAAATTTTATATTACCCTCTTTCATGTCAATGATAGCACCAACGGTGCGTAAAAAGGGACATCCCAAAATAATTGGACAAGAAGGATCACATTCAATATCCATAATAGTAAAATCAACGGGAACATAATTATCATTGACAAAAATAAGAACATCGTCGATCCTCCCCAAAGGTTTCTGTCGGTGTACTAAGGTAGGGGTACCTCAGTACCCCAACTTGTGCACAGGACAGTAGCAGCTTCCCGCGGCAGGGCTTACCACGCGCTCGCCGGAGACCTTCCTGCTCCATACAAAACCATTCAAAAACAAAGTATACAAGACAGAAGATCAAGGCCCCGGCAAGTGGAGCTTGCCGGGAAGGCCGTTCCAGGCTCAAGATTACCTCACTCACGCAAGGCCCTGGCAAGAGGAGCTTCCTAGGAAGACTAGAAGATTCCATTACAGAAGACATGCATCGGCGCAACATGCGCCCCGGCAGGGCCCGGGGAGCGACAAGCTTCAGAGCCCGACAAGCTCCCGGGCCCGGCAAGGTCAAGATCCCGGCAAGGTGCTTGTCGGGAGAGTTGTGCTGTGTGCCCGCGCTCCAGCTCATCGAACCACGCGTCGCACTGGGGCCATTCCAGGGACGCGTGGCGGATGGCTGTGCAGCCTGGGGGACACGGTGGCACTCCACGGTGGTGAAGTCATCGCCATGGCAAACGGAGACGCAAGGGCGGGCGCTTTTGGGGTCGACGGCGACGGGCATTAAATGCTCTTGTCCCCCACTGTCAAAGTAGGTAGCGACCACTGTTCATCCACTGTTGCTCCACTATTCTCGCACTGTTACAACCACCACCTCTTTTACATTTTTACCCTTTCTCCTACGTTGACACCTGTCGGTGACCCCTTGCACTATAAAAGGAGGCCCATGCACAACGTAGAAAGGGTTCGGAACCTAGATCGCTCATAAGCTCGGTGTAGCTAGTTCTTCAAGCTCTCGAGCTCTCCAACTCAATACAAACCAAGCAGGAGTAGGGTTTTACGCGTCCATCGCGGCCCGAACCTGGGTAAACTGCCTGCGTGATCTCCACGATCTGCTCTTCGTGCTCCCTCCGCCATCTTACCGCACAAGCAAGGGGCTCCGGTCCCATAGGTGCTCGTGGTGGACAGTTTCCCCCGACATCTTTGGCGCGCCAGGTAGGGGGCGTCGAGGTTGTGCGAACCTGATCCGGCGTTCACGCGGGCGCATTCTTCATCAACCTCTCCGAATTCGTCAGCTTCATCAACAACAACACCATGGCCCCGAAGAAGAAGTTTTCGGAGGTCGGAGGCCCGTCTGCGTCTCATCCGCCACCACCAGAGCCAACGGTGGGCGGTGGAGACGCCGTCGGGAGGGTGGTCGCCGGCGAGGATACTCGCGGCGCCACCAAAACCAAGGACAGGACGGACGACCGAGCCTCGGTCTCCGTGGACGCGCCGCGTCCATCCCAGCAAACGACAACCCAGCAGCGCCATGCCACAGGAGGTGGCATCCGCCTGCTGGGCCAAGGACAAACCGGAGGTTCGCGGGACGCTCTGGGCCATCGTCCAGGCACGAGCAAGGCGCGGTCGCCGGGACGGGACCCTGCTCCTTCTAACGCCATTAGGAGTCCGAGCATATCCCGCTCCTCGCACCGCTCGCCCCCGCTCCCCTCCACTCCAGCAGAAGCGCTCGCAAGGGCGCAACTGCTCCTCGACTTCCCTCCAGCGGCAGACAAGGCCGAAGACTGGAGGGCCACCATCCAGAGCCTGATCGCCTTCGCCAACAACGACTCTCCACAGCAGCCGGCGACCTCGCGGCCGCGGCAAGTCGAGAAGACAAAGGCCGACGGCGACAAGACCGCCGGGGGTGCGACCACCGTGCACTCCCCGCCGCGGAAGCAGAAGACGCCGCCCCGCCGGAACAACGCCGACGACGGCTCCACGGCGTCGTCGGATCCGCGGGCTCGTCGGGACCAGCGCCAGGTCCTTGACGACCGGCGACAAGAAGACGCTCGGACAACGATCGAGCGCCGCCGAGAAGCTCGGCGACAATCAGACCAGAGAGCTGGGAACGCTGTCGACACGCGCGCGCCCGGTGAACCAGGCGACTTGCCGTATGCGGCAGGTTGCCCTGCGTTTACCCGTGAGCTGCGGCGCGTCCAGTGGCCCAGCATGAAGAACTTCAAGCCCGACGAAGAAGACGAAGACCAAGTCCGGCAAGTGCTCTGGGGCCCACTCCGGCAACCGCACCTCTTCGGAGTGCTGCGCTGCCGTCGAGGACGTTCCATCGAGCTCCACCGGCAAGTGTAAGAAGAGAATGGCCGCTCCTCCGGCAACCAAGAAGGTGTCCGCCAAGGAGGACGGCACTGGTGGTACCTTCACCATCAGTGCCACGCTTGACAGCAAATAGGAAAGCGCGCTCGTTGCCTTCCTGCGGGCGAATGTCGATGTGTTTGCCTGGCAACCATCTGACATCCCCGGTGTTCCCAGGAAGGTAATTGAGCACAAGCTTGCTGTTTGTCCTCATGCGCGGCCCGTCAAGCAGAAGGTGAGGAAGCTAGAAGAGCACTTTGAAGGTCTGCAGATGGAGCACGTCCCGAGAGCTCAGAATGACATTGCAGATGGCCTTTCAAAGTGTGCTTCGATGAAGTTACCTATGGAACCAGGGACCTTCTTGCTCAAGCTGACTCAACCATCCGTTACACCATCAATTGGGCAGTCCAAGAAGAGGAAGTTGGTCTCCGGCGACTACTTGCCGGCGGATCTTCCTGAAACCGCCGCCAAGGTCCCCAAGATCAACGACCAGAACGCTGAGGAACGGTCTGCTCCTGCAGATCCAAGGATCTGTGCAGTTGAAGCAAGTGTTCCCGACAAGCCTCGCCCCGGCGAGCTTGCCGGGGGACCATCGGCTCCGGCGGAGCCAGAGGTTCTCGCCGTAGAAGCTGAGGTCCCCGCAGCGGCCCTCATGCCTTTAGTCCTTGCCGTTGAGCCTCGGGCTCCGACATGGGCGCAGCAGATCGTCCATTTTCTGCAAACTGGAGAACTTCCCGATGACCCAGAAGAAATAGAGAAGATAACCAGGCAGTCAAGTATGTACCAGTTCGTAGATAACGAGCTGTACAGAAGGAGACTCAATGGTGTTAGATTGAAGTGCATATCCAGGGAAGATGGACAGAAGCTGTTGGCAGAAATACACGGAGGCATATGCGGCCACCACATTGGCGCAAGGGCGCTTGCCGGGAAAGCTTTCCGGCAAGGGTTCTTCTGGCAAGAAGCCCTCCAAGATGCAACTGCACTAGTAACCAAGTGTGAAGCGTGCCAGTTCCATGCAAAGCAGATTCATCAGCCAGCTCAAGCTCTCCAAACAATCCCTTTGTACTGGCCCTTCTCGGTCTGGGGGCTCGATATCCTCGGCCCCTTCCCCCGAGCCGTCGGGGGCTTTGAGTACTTGTACGTTGCGATCGACAAGTTCACAAAGTGGCCAGAAGTGGAACCAGTGAGAAAGGTGACAGCACAGTCAGCGGTCAGGTTCTTCAGGTCGATTGTTTGCCGTTTCGGAATCCCTAACAGGATCATCACCGACAACGGTACACAATTTACTAGTCGCACCTTCATGCAGTACGTCCAAGACCTTGGCGCCAAGGTCTGTTTCGCTTCTGTTGCTCACCCGAGGAGCAACGGTCAAGCGGAGAGGGCCAATGCTGAAGTGCTGCGCGGACTCAAGACAAGGACCTTTGACAGGCTGCGCAAGTGCGGAAGAAATTGGATAGAGGAGCTACCGGCGGCTCTTTGGTCAATCAGAACGACACCGAGTCGAGCCACCGGACAAACACCCTTTGCTCTAGTCTATGGAGCAGAGGCAGTTCTCCCCACGGAACTCGTATACGGATCTCCTCGAGTGCTCGCTTATGATGAGCTCGAGCAAGAGCAACTGCGACAAGATGATGCGTTGCTCCTCGAGGAGGAACGTCTCCAGGCTGCTGTACGAGCTGCTCGATACCAGCAAGCCTTGCGTCGCTACCATAGCCGCAAGGTCAAGGCCAGGAGTCTCGAGGAAGGCGACCTTGTTCTTCGGCGTGTTCAGTCCGCCAAGAATTCCAACAAGTTGACGCCGAAGTGGGAAGGCCCTTATCGGGTGAGACAAGTCACGAGGCCCGGCACTGTCCGTCTCGAGACCGAAGAAGTCTTACCGGTGAGCAACTCCTGGAACATAGAGCATCTTCGCAAGTTTCACCCATAAGGCGCGGTTGCCGTGATCCGCTCCGGCAACCACCTTTTGTACAAGCTTTGCCGCTGCTGCATGTAACCCTTTGTACAAAGCCGGGCGTAGACCCCGTGCATCAGGAAAGTTTTTGTGTTTTGCGCTATTTGCCTTTTACATGCTTTTCTCTGCTATTTGCATGTGTTATTTGGCATCTTGCGCAACGTACATATCCGGTAAGCATTAGCACGCTGAAAGGCCATATACTTGTTTCCCTCTTCTTTCTCCTTGCCTCTTAAGCAGAAGGAACGTTCCTCGCGCACAAGTTTGCCGGGGGGGGAAGGAGATGGAGGAGGAGCCAAGTGCTGTTCAAGAAAGAGAAGCCTTACCGAGAAGCAAGCGATATATGAAAGCTAAGTTATTAGAATTTGATCAGTTCAAATTTTTAATTTTAAGTTGTCTTCCTTGAACAATCACACTTTGTATGGAAAACCTGTGCGCGGAGGAACCTACCCGTAGCTAGCCGCACCCTTGTCTTGTTTCCGAGTACGCTCAACGATTTAAGTGAGCTGCGACAAGTGTCGCGCCCTTACTTCGTTTTCGAGTTCGCTCATCAAGCTAAGTGCGTTGCGACTAGTTGCGGCAAGGTTGCTTACCGGTAAGACCTTGGCCAGCAGGCTGCTCAGAGTCCAGCAGTCAGCGCTCGCGGCAAAGGCCCCTTGCCGGCAAGCTCCCTGGAAGCGTAGGGTGAAAAACGTACAAAGTAGATGACCAAGACAAGGAAGATAACATTGCACTGATTGATTAAAATAAGATAAATATCTTACAAAGGATAACTTGTCGCGATGATTAATGAGTTCATAACACCCTATGCAGCAACAAAAAGAGATAAAGATAAAGGAGGCCTAATCTACGCGGTCGCCCTCAATCCTGGAGATCTTGTTCACTTTGGCGATGATGTGGGCGAACTGCTCCTTCAGCGCCTCCATGTTCGCGTTGGCCGGCAAGCTGCGGAGAACGTTGGTGAGGTTTATGCCGGGATTGCGGTATACAATCTTCGTCAGCACACGCTCCAAGGTTCCCGTGCAGAGCCGGCGCGACTCCTCGGCCAGTTGCGCGGGGATCTTCTTCCGAAGATCTGCAAGAGCCGGCGCGATCCCCCTGAAGAAGAGGCTGAGCTTGGCGCTGTGAGGGAGGTTTGGGTCCGGAGAGTAGATGAGGTGCTCCAACTTCAGCACCAGCAGCTCCTGGTCGATGTTGGATGCAGAAGACACCAGGTCCTCGGTCCACACCTCGACGGTCCGGCGGAAGTTCTCGGCCGCAGTGTTGGCGCTCTCCACCAAGCTTCGCTCCTTGCGGAGCTCCTCCTTCAGCTTGGTTTCCCGGTCCCGGACGGCGTCGAGCGAGTCCTTCAACGTGGAAACCTTCAGCTCCAGATCCTCGATGGAGTCCTTGGCGGCCTTCAGCTCGTCGCCCTTCTTAGAGAGACGCACCTGGAGTTCGGAGTTGGTGTGGGCGTCCTTCTCGCGCTCTGTGTTGAGCGCGGTGACCCTCTCCACGCTCGCCTTCAATGACTCCTCCAGCTGCGCGACCTTGGCGGCAAGCTCCTCCTTGGCGGTCTCCGCGGCAGCCGCGGCGACTTTCGCCTCCTTCAGCAACCCGCCAAAGGCCTGCTCCCGAGCGGCAAGGTCTTCCTCGTGGGAGTCGAGGTTGACCTTCCGTTGGGCGAGCTCTCCTTCTCGCCGGGACAACTCCACCCCGGCAAGCCGCTGCTGCTCTTCGGCCTCGGCCTTCTCCAGCAACCATTCCTGGTACTCCCCGGCGAGCCTCTCGCGCTCCTCCGCCACCTCGCGGAGGGCAGCCTGGTTGGCGGCGCGGAGCTCCGCCGCGCGATTCTCCATCTCGACGGCGGCCTTGGCGGCAAGGGCCTCCCGAGAAGCAAGCTTCGCCTGCCTGGCCCGGTAAAGGGCCAGGAGCTGATGAAGCAGCTTCTCCTCCTCGGGCCCTTCGCTTCCGCCGGGCGCCTCGACGATCTTCAGGCCCGCGGAGGCGAGGACCTCTCCATCAAAAGCCTCGCCCTCCGCGGGGGCTCGCGACGAAGAACCCCACGGCACTTGGATGAAGACGCCGTTGGGAGCTTCAAGATAGTAGCCCGCCTGCTCCTTTTCGGCGGAGGGGTCGGCGGCCGGTGCAGCACTCGATGCTCCTGCCGCCTCCTGGCCGGCAGTGCGGTCGCCGTCCCCCTCCACGGCCGCTGCGTCTGCAGCCGGAGCGGTCTCCTCCGCAGCCGGCTCGGCGGCTCCCGCCGTGTCCTCGACGACAGGGGCGTCGCCGCCGCCGCCCTGCGCGCCCTCCTCCTCGATGACGATGACTTCCGTCTCCATCTGCTCGGGTGGAGGAGGATCTAGAAGAAGAAGAATAAGCAAAAGAAGTTCAAGCAAATATCCAAAAAGAGACGAGTCCAAGAAGGCAAAGTTACGGAACTTACCTTGGCGGACGTCGTCAGCGGCGGGCTCCCTCGCCGGGGAGCTCTGCCTTGGCAGAGTAGCCGCCCTCGCCGGGCTGCTCGCCCTTGGCGGGGTACTCGCCCTTGGCGGAGTACCCGCCCTTGGCGGAGCGCTCTCCCTTACCGGGGAGTTCGGCCTTGGCGGGGACGGCGGGGCCCGCGGCTCCTCGGGAGCGACCTCCGGACGCTCCTGGGCTTGCGGCTCCACCTCTGCACAAGACAATCAAAACAAGACACAAGCATCAGGATATTAGCACAAGACAAAACCTTCAAGCGCGCCCAACGAGCGGAAGTATGGAACCCAGACTTACGCTGGGGGCTGCGCTGTGGGCTGCTCCTCGGAGCAGCGCTCGGGTCCGGCAGGCTCGGCTCCGGCACGTCCCCTGTCGCCGCGACGGGCGAGTCGTCCGCGACTTCCACCACGGGCACCTTGGCCTTCTTCGCCGCTCGCTGGGCCAAGGTCCTAAAATCAAGACAAGAAACAAGATCAGCACCAACAAAAACCAAGATAATGTTAAAGAAGATGCAAAGCCTCGAGTTCTTACTCCTGTTCCTCCTCGTTGTCGTCGTCGCTCAAGGCGGAGAAGTCAAACTCCACCTGAGGCGCGTCCGCGCGGGGAGCAGGAGGCGAAGACTCCCTCGGGCGCTTGGCGGTCCCTGGGGCTGGGGGCTGCGAAGACCCAGCCCCTGTGGTAGCCGGGGCCCGGGGAGCGAGCGGAGCCGCCGCTCCGCTCTGTGAAGACTCCCTTCCGCTCGGCGCTGACTTGCGGGGCGCCTCTGCTGTGGCCTGCTTGCGGGGCGCCTCTGCTGTGGCCTGCTTGCGGGGTGCCTCTGCCGTGGCCTGCGTGCGGGCCGCCTCCGCCGTGGCTGGTGCGCCGGGCGCCCCCGTCGCAGCTTGACTCCCCCGGGAAGCTCGCGCTGCCCGGCGGGTTGGTTGTTGCCGGGGCGCCTGCGCCCTCGCCCCCGTCGCCGTCTTGCGGAGACGCTTCAGCGGAGAACGCCTAGTGCTTGCCTGGGGCGGGGAGGTCTCCGACGACGAGGAGAGGTCGTCGGCGTAGAGCCCCAGGGATCCGTCGGAGTCTTCGTCGGCCCCGGCGTCCTCCTCCTCCTCCTCCTCCCCGGCAGGCTTGCTGGGCCCAGCGCCCTGCACTGTGGCCTCTTTCCCTCCGGCACCTCCGCTCCCTCCGGCGCCTTTGTTTCCTCCGGCGGCTTTGCCTCTCGCCGCGGCCTCGGTCAAGATTCCCTGGATCCCGGAGTGCCTCAGGGAAGGGACCCCGGCGAGCTCGTCGGGAGGAACTTTCAGCAGCCTGCGGATCTCCGCCTCCTCTGCTTGGCAGGACGCTTCCGCAGCCTCTGCCTCCGCGGGCGAGAAGCCGAATTCCCCTGCCGCTGCGGCTGCAGCGGCCTCTTCAACCCGAGAAGCTATGTACGCTATCTCCTGGTCGGTGGTGTCCCGTGTCAGCTCCCGGACCACGTCCTTGTTCTTCGCCACCTCCACCAGGTTGTCGAAGAAGTTCAAGACGACGTCTGGCTTGGGCGGAATCCACGTGCGGTCGACGCCGTGCGAATCACACGCGGGCATCATGGCGCGAAGGGAGTCCCGGGCCGTGCTGTTGCAGAGAGGCACCACTCCCCGGGGACCCCTGAACCATTCTGGGTGGGCCGGGTCATGCTTAAATAGTTCCCGGACCATCCCCTTCAGCTCCAGCGACGTGAAGTTGAAGTTGAGCCCGGGGCGCAGCCTCATTATGTCCGCCGAGTTGCCGTAATCCAAGGCTGGCCTCTTCCTATCTTGAAGGGGGGCGATGCGGCGGCGGAGGAAGTCTGTGCCCACTTCTCCGACGGACAACCTAGCTACCCGAAGACGAAGAATCCTGATGAGGGCGACGTCGAGCTTGCTGTCGTCCGAATCCAGCTCGCTCCAGTCCCTGCCGCGCACGATGGGTGTTGTGCGCGGCGCGGAGAAAGATTGCGGCTGGTCCTCGACTATCCAACACCAGTCAGCACGCCACTCCTCCCACTTGCCGCGGAGCTCCCTCGGCAAGTAGGACTCCTTCTTGTTCAGACGAAAAACCCAAGATATTCCTCTGGAGAGGGGGGCGCCGGCCTCTGCTCTAGGGGTGAAGAAATGCCTAAACAGCGCTACGTTTGGGTATATCCCAATATAGTTTTCGCACATATGTGCGAAAACCGCCATCGTGAGGATGGCGTTGGGGGTGAAGTCAAGAAGGTGGAGGCCGTAGGTGTGCATTATATCGCAGAAAAAATCGGAAAAAGGGGGACAGAGGCCGCAGTGGAAGAAAGCTGCGAAGAAATAGTACCCGCCGGGGTAGTTGTCCTTGGCGGCGGCCGGATAGGCTCGGGTGTGGGGATGCGCCTTGGTCTTCTTGGCCCAGAACAAGTAATACTTGTTCCAGAGCTCCCGCGTGCTGAGCCTCGGCGAGAAGACAAGATTCCGCTTCCGCAACAAGGTAAGCCTCACCGCTTGCTCCGATTTCTCCTTCTTGGTCTTCTCCACCTTCGCCTTCTCGGCCTTCGGGGCCATGGCGGAGGCGGCGAGGGAAGGGGGACGAAGAGTCCGGCGGCACCGCAGATGCGGACGGCGGCGGAGGAGGTGTGGAGGCGGAGCGCGAAAGGGGATCTCTGGAGATGGAAGAAGAGGCAATGAAGGCGTAGGAGGGGAACCGCTCCTGCTTCTTCTGCTTTTATGGGGAAGTGGGGGGGGGCGTTTCGCTCTTTCCATTAAAAGAACGTGGCCACGTCCCATCCCACGACACCGCAATCGACGCGTGCCGTTACGGGGGGACGCGGCGGATGCGGAAGTGGATTCGGCGCGCCGTGGGCCGCGTGTGTCCGTGCACTGTTTTGGGCCTGGCCCAACAGTGCTCGGCACCGTGTGTGGCCCAGGCCCGGGGGCTCCTGTCGGTGTACTAAGGTAGGGGTACCTCAGTACCCCAACTTGTGCACAGGACAGTAGCAGCTTCCCGCGGCAAGGCTTACCACGCGCTCGCCGGAGACCTTCCTGCTCCATACAAAACCATTCAAAAACAAAGTATACAAGACAGAAGATCAAGGCCCCGGCAAGTGGAGCTTGCCGGGAAGGCCGTTCCAGGCTCAAGATTACCTCACTCACGCAAGGCCCTGGCAAGAGGAGCTTGCCAGGAAGACTAGAAGATTCCATTACAGAAGACATGCCTCGGCGCAACATGCGCCCCGGCAGGGCCCGGGGAGCGACAAGCTTCAGAGCCCGACAAGCTCCCGGGCACGGCAAGGTCAAGATCCCGGCAAGGTGCTTGCCGGGAGAGTTGTGCTGTGTGCCCGCGCTCCAGCTCATCGAACCACGTGTCGCACTGGGGCCATTCCAGGGACGCGTGGCGGATGGCTGTGCAGCCTGGGGGACACGGTGGCACTCCACGGTGGTGAAGCCATCGCCGTGGCAAACGGAGACGCAAGGGCGGGCGCTTTTGGGGTCGACGGCGACGGGCATTAAATGCTCTTGTCCCCCACTGTCAAAGTAGGTAGCGACCACTGTTCATCCACTGTAGCTCCACTATTCCCGCACTGTTACAACCACCACCTCTTTTACATTTTTACCCTTTCTCCTACGTTGACACCTGTCGGTGACCCCTTGCACTATAAAAGGAGGCCCATGCACAACGTAGAAAGGGTTCAGAACCTAGATCGCTCATAAGCTCGGTGTAGCTAGTTCTTCAAGCTCTCGAGCTCTCCAACTCAATACAAACCAAGCAGGAGTAGGGTTTTACGCGTCCATCGCGGCCCGAACCTGGGTAAACTGCCTGCGTGATCTCCACGATCTGCTCTTCGTGCTCCCTCCGCCATCTTACCGCACAAGCTAGGGGCTCCGGTCCCATAGGTGCTCGTGGTGGACAGTTTCCCCCGACAGTTTCTTTATGGAAGAATCAACGAGACGAACGCCAAAAGAACAAGAATCAAAAGGTTTCAATTTAAGCATATCATATATTCTTTTGGGCATAAAAGAGGTACTAGCACCAACATCACATAATGCATAACAAGAGAAGTCATTCAATTTAATTTTTATCATAGGATCCCAACCATCTTCTAGCTTTCTAGGTATGGAGGCTTCTACTCTAAGTTTCTCCTCCCTAGCTTTGATGAGAGCATTAGTGATATGCTCTGTGAAGGCAAGATTAAGCGTGATAGTGTGGGGATCTCTAGACATCTTGTGAAGGAAATCAATAACTTCGGTACGAGTGCAATTATCAAAATCAAGGTCACGAGCATCAAGTAAAGTGGTAGTGGTGCCCTTTAGGTTCACTTGTTTGGTAGTTTCTATAGTCATACCATCACCATTAATAGGTCCATTGGGACCAAGAGTACATTGGGTGCTAAGAGTTTGGATATCCTCAACAACTTGGATAGTAGCAACAGTGTGGTGGGTAGGAAGGCTCTTAATTCTATCTTCTTCCTCCCTTTCTCTAGCCCATCTCTCTTTAAGTTTAGCCATCATCCTAATGTTTTCATTAATTTGCACTTGAATAGCATTTATATGAGTGACTTCCCTCTCCTCAAGAGGAGAAGTTTTAATTTTTAGCATTTTACCTCATTGGCTAAATGGTCTACCTTAAAAGAAAGATCATCTAGTTTATGTAGTTTTTCTTCTACACTCTTATTAAAGGCTTTTTGGGTAGTGATGAAATCTTTAAGCATAGTCTCTAGTTCAGTAGTAGAGTTCTTGGTACTAGGATAAGCATTGTTGTTCCCATAAGAATTAGAGGGAAACGGTCTAGGATTGTTACCAAAATTACTCCTATAAGCATTGTTGTTAAAATTGTTTATAAAGATAAAATTCACGTCTACTTGTTCTTGAGCAATCAAAGAATTTAAAGGAACATCACGAGGATCAACAGTAGATTGCTTCGAAAGTAGAGACATGATCAAGTCAACTTTTTCATTTAGGGAGGAAATCTCCTCGACAGAGTTTACCTTCCTACCTGTTGGAGTGCGTTCGGTGTGCCATTGGGAATAGTTGGTCACCATCTCATCGAGAAGCTTCATGGCAGCACCAAGTGTAGTTGACATAAAAGTTCCTCCTAAGGCCGAATCTAACAAGTTCCGCGAGGTAAAGTTCAAGCCTGCATAAAAAGTTTGGATAACCATCCAAGTAGTCAAACCGTGCGTAGGGCAGTTCTTGATAAGAGATTTCATACGTTCCCAAGCTTGGGAAACATGTTCATTATCCAATTGTTTAAAATTCATTATGTTACTTCTAAGTTGGATAATTTTAGCAGGTGGATAGTATTTTCCGATAAAAGCATCTTTGCACTTGTCCCATGAATCTATGCTATTTCTAGGCAAAGACTGAAACCAAATTTTAGCTCCTCCTCTCAAGGAGAAAGGAAAAAGCTTAAGCTTAACAATATTACCATCTATTTCTTGGTACTTTTGCATATCACAAAGTTCAACAAAGTTGTTTAAGTGTAAAGCAGCATCATCTCCAGCATCGGAGAATTGATCTTTCATGACTAAGTTCAGTAAAGCAGGTTTAATTTCATATGAAGGTGCTGAAGTGGCAGGTGTAGTGATAGGTGTGCTGATAAAGTCATCGTTATTGTGACTAGTGAAGTCACACAACTTGGTGCTCTCGGTGGAACCCATAGTAGCAAGCAAGCAAGATAACTATTTTTATGATTTTCGATAAAAAGGTACTAAAGCAAAAACTGAAAGGTAAACTAACAAGACTAAAAAGCAAAGGTAAAAGATAGCTTCTTGGTGGCTCTTTTTTGTGAATCATTAATTCTATACCAAGCATCTTTCAAACTTTCCCCACCTCTTTGTTTAAAGGTGAGAACTTCTGCCTCGTCAAAGACAAATGGACCCGATATAATGACAACTAAAGAACAAGATAACTATTTTTGTGATTTTCGATAAAAAGGTACTAAAGAAAAAACTAAAAGGTAAACTAACAAGACTAAAAAGCAAAGGTAAAAGATAGCATGCAACTCCCCTATCCTGAAGAGTGGAGTCCCCGGCAACGGCGCCAGAAAAACTCCTTGATGGGCCTCTAACCCCTTGTTGGTTACCCCAAGTGGAAGGTGTGAGATGCAGTGTTGTGCAAGTTTTTCCCTTAGCAAAGATGCCAAGGATCGAATCCCCAGAGACTCCTAGGTTCAACAAGTAGGTGTCAACTGCTAACGGCGCCAGATATTAGCAATCAACGTGGACCTGCACACAGATACAAATAACTTTGCTCCCAACGAGTACAGAGAGGTTGTCAATCCTTCCGGCCTTGTAGTTCACAAAGGATTAAACGCAAATGATAATACTGATAGATAATGTTTGCAATAGTAAGTAATAGCGAAAAGTAAATAGCGGATGTGATCAATGATGGTAATATGGACCGGAGTCTCATGATGTTCACTAGTGATGTCTCTCTCCCAAAAGACGATAAAACAGCTATGTGAGGTAAACGAATTACAGCTGGGCAATTGACAGGACCACGAACGCAAACCAATGTTGACTATATTGCAAGAAAGGTTGAGGTTCAAAGCATGGGCGGTACGCCAAAGTAAGTAGACCGAAATCCATCAATATCTACTACTAATCATCCACCTTGAGATATCTATCCAGAACATCTCGCTGGTATTAAGTTGCGAGCCCTACCCATAGTGTAAACTCAATGCAACAGACAACTGCATTAAAAGAACATTGCGTAAAGTAAACAATCCTTGCACCCGCGGGCACAAGCACCGTTGTTTTCCCCCTTGTGGCAACAACACATCCCCTAGACTCATGGTTATGTCACTCAAACTAGTCATCGAGGGGCATGAACCCACAATCGAGCATAACGTTCCCTCTTGGAGACACTACGTATTACTTGGCCAAAGCAATAAATAACAACGGAGAACATGCAAGAATTACTTATGAACATAAATATAAAAGAGGTAGATCAAATATATTACTCAAGAACAATCTCAACATAATCTCATAATCCATCGGATCCCAGCAAACTCATCATAGCAACAGCATAAGGATTACATATGTGACTCGATCATGTAGGGCAGCTCACGAGGACTAATTAGAGAAGCACAAGAATGGGAGGAGAACATCACATATCTACTGGTCATGGACTCATGGTCCAAGGGAGACTACTCACAACTCATCCGGGAGGCGTCCATGGTGGTGGAGAGGCTCCCGATGGTGATCCTCCCCTCCGGCAGGGTGCCCGGAAGAGTTCTCCTGGTGCTCCCGATCTTGGAAGCGGCGGCGGCGGCGGAACAAAGAGGAGATCGCGAAAAAGAGTTCCCGTCCCGAGGGTTTCGAAGGACGCACTACTGGAATCAGCTACTTTGCCATCTGCCAGCTCTTTGCCGTCTGCTAGCGGACAACAAAGAAGCTCTTTGCCATCACCTACATAAAAGCAGACGACAAAGAACTGGCTGATGGCAAAGACCTTCTTTGCCATCAGCCAGTTCTTTGCCGTCCGCTAGCAGACAGCAAAGATTCTTTGCCGTCAGCTGGCGGACGGCAAAGAGGGAGGTGGCCCACACTAACGGGCTGATTAAGGAAAACCTAACGGGGCCCCTCTTTGCCGTCCGCTAGCCGACGGCAAAGAGTAAAAAGGCAGATGGCAAAGGGGGCGGACGGCAAAGAGGGGGGGTTAATAACGGCCGAGCCCCACCCCGCCCACCTCGATCTCGTTTCTTCCCCCTCCTCCCCGACGACCGCCGCCTCGCGCCGCAGCCCCCGCCACCCACTGCCGCCGTAGCCCCCGCCGCC
>LR738711.1:921117747-921160295 GCA_902687465.1 Secale cereale | reverse complement strand
CCCCCCCCCCGGCTGTACTTCGGGCACAAGGTAGGTTCTGGAACGCTGATTTTTTATATAATTTTTCTGGATTTTTCCTGACAGTTCTCGTAATGTGAAAACCTGAAATACAAAAACAGCCGAAAACAGAAACTGGCACCGGGGTGCACTGGATTAGTAGGTTAGTCCAAATATGATCAAAAGTGTATGGAAGTGTATAAATATCATAGCAATATCACCCAAAAGTGGCATGGAGCAAGCAGAAATTATAGATACGTTTTGGACGTATCAGTGACTCACCCTTTTTCCAAGCAACCCAGGGCATTATGAATGTTTGGCAGTCGTGTAGTGATGATTACTCCCTGGTTTAGTGTGGCATGCTTTACAGCTTAGAACCGGGGCTCCGATAGCGTTTTGAGCAACATGGAGCATATGAGATGTCCCAAGAGCGGAGAATGGTTTTCAAAGCTCATGCCCGGGTGGAGAGATATGAAGTCTACAATAAGTTCTTCAGTTGTAAGATGGAGGAAAATAGTTCTGTCAGCGAGCATATACTCAAAATGTCTGGATTGCACAACTACTTGTCTCAGCTAGGAGTTAATCTTCCAGATGACTTGGTCATTAATAGAATCCTCAAGTTGCTTCCACCTAGCTACAAGAGTTTTGTGATGAACTTCAATATGCAAGGGATGGAGAAGTCCATTCCTGAGTTATATTCGATGCTGAAATCAGCGGAGGTGGAGATCAAAAAGGAACATCAAGTGTTGATGATGAATAAGACCACTAATTTCAAGAAAGGCATGGGTAAGAAGAACTTCAAGAAGGACGACAAGGGAGTTGCCGCGCCCGGTAAGTCAGTTGTCGGGAAGAAGCCAAAGAATGGACCCAAGCCTCAGACTCAGTGCTTTTATTGCAAGGGAAATGGTCACTGGAAGCTGAACTGCCCCAAGTACTTAGCGGATAAGAAGGTCGGCAACGTCAAAGGTATATATGATATACATGTTATTGATGTGTACCTTACTACGCTTGTAGTAGCTCCTGGGTATTTGATACTGGCGCGGTTGCTCACATTTGTAACTCAAAAGAGGAGTTGTGGAATAAGCGGAGACTAGCGAAGGATGAGGTGATGATGCGCATTGGGAATTGTTCTAAGGTCGATGTCATCGCCGTCAGCACGCTACCTCTACATCTACCTTCGGGATTAGTTTTAAACCTCAATAGTTGTTATTTAGTACCAGCTTTGAGCATGAACATTGTGTCTGGATCTCGTTTGATGCGAGATGGCTAATCATTAAATCCGAGAATAATGGTTGTTCTATTCATATGAGAGATATATTTTATGGTCATGCGCCGCTGGTCAAGGGTTTATTTTTATTGAATCTCGAACGTGATGTTGCACATATTCATAGTGGGAATGCCAAAAGATGTAAGGTTGATAATGATAGTCCCACATACTTGTGGCACTACTACCTTGGTCATATGGGTGTCAAATGGATGAAGAAACTCCATGCAGATGGACTTTTGGAGTCTATTGATTATGAATCATTTGACACATGCGAACCATGCCTCCTGAGCAAGATGACCAAGACTCTGTTCTCCAGAACAATGGAGCAAGCAACCAACTTGTTGGAAATAATACATACTGATGTATGCGGTCCAGTGAGCTTTGAGGCTCGCGGTGGCTATCGTTATGTTCTCACCCTCACTGATGACTTAAGTAGATATGTGTATATCTACTTAATGAAACACAAGTTTGAGACCTTTAAAAAGTTAAAGGGAACAAGGTAGAGAATCAACGTGACAGGAAAATAAAGTTCTTACGATCTGGTCGTGGAGGAGAATATTTGAGTCACGAGTTTCGCACCCACTTAAGGAAATGTGGAATTGTTTCACAACTCACGCCGCCTGGAACATCTCAGCATAATGGCGTGTCCGAACGTTGTAATCGCGCTCGGATGTCTACTACGCAGCCTTCTTCTTGTAGACGTTGTTGGGCCTCCAAGTGCAGAGGTTTGTAGAACAGTAGTAAATTTCCCTCAAGTGGATGACCTAAGGTTTATCAATCCGTGGGAGGCGTAGGATGAAGATGGTCTCTCTCAAACAACCTGGCAACCAAATAATAAAGAGTATCTTGTGTACCCAACACACCCAATACAATGGTAAATTGTATAGGTGCACTAGTTCGCCGAAGAGATGGTGATACAAGTGCAATATGGATGGTAGATATAGGTTTTTGTAATAAGAAAAATATAAAAACAGCAAGGTAGCAAGTGGTAAACGTGAGCATAAACGGTGTTGCAATGATAGGAAACAAGGCATAGGGTTCATACTTTCACTAGTGCGAGTTCTCTCAACAGGGATAACATAATTGGATCATATTACTAGCCCTCAACATGCAAAAAAGAGTCACTCCAAAGTCACTAATAGCGGAGAACAAACGAAGAGATTATGGTAGGGTACGAAACCACCTCAAAGTTATTCTTTCTGATCGATCTATTCAAGAGTCCGTAGTAAAATAACACGAAGCTATTATTTACGTTCGATATATCATACAGTTCGGACTAGAATAACACCTTAAGACACAAATCAACCAAAACCCTAATGTCACCTAGATACTCCATTGTCACCTCAAGTATCCGCGGGCATGATTATACGATATGCATCACACAATCTCAGATTCTTCTATTCCACCAACACAAAGAACTTCAAAGAGTGCCCCGAAGTTTATATCGGAGAGTCAAGACGAAAACGTGTGCCAACGCCTATGCATAGATTCCCAAGGTCACGGAACCCGCAAGTTGATCACCAAAACATACATCAAGTGAATCAATAGAATACCCAATTGTCACCACATGTATCCCACGCAAGACATACATCAAGTGTTCTCAAATCCTTAAAGACTCAATCCGATAAGATAACTTCAAAGGGAAAACTTAATCCATTACAAGAGAGTAGAGGGGGAGAAGAATCATAAGATCCAACTATAATAGCAAAGCTCGCGATAAATCAAGATCGTGCCATCTTAAGAACACGAGAGAGAGATATCGAACACATAGCTACTGGTACATATATACCCTCAGCCCGGAGGGTGGACTACTCCCTCCTCGTCATGGAGAGTGCCGGGATGATGAAGATAGCCACCGGAGAGGGAACCCCCCCTTCGGCAGGGTCCCAGAACGGGTCGAGATTGGTTTTCAGTGGCAACAGAGGATTTCGGCGGCGGAACACCCGATCTAGGTTATTTTCCGAAGGGTTCAGTATTTATAGGAATTTTTGGCGTAGGTCTCACGTCAGGGGGGTCTCCGGGCTGTCCACGAGATAGGGGGGCGCCACCACTTGGGGTGGGCGCGCCCCCACCCTCGTGGGCAGACCGTGGCTCTCCTGGCCCAACTCTTTTATTTCGGGGGCTTCTTTTGGTCCAGAAAAAATCATCAAAAATTGGCTCGTCAATTGGACTCCGTTTGGTATTACTTTTTCTGTAAAACTCAAAAATAAGAAAAAAATAGAAACTGGCACTTGGCTCTGTGTTAATAGGTTAGACCCAACAGTCATATAAAAGTGTATATAAAAGACCATAAAACATCCTAGAAGGATAATATAATATCATGGAACAATCAAAAATTGTAGATACGTTGGAGAAGTATCACACTCTATTGGATATGGTGCGATCTATGATATCTCTTACCGATCTACCGCGATCATTTTGGGGTTATGCTTTAGAGACTTCCGCATTCACTTTAAATAGGGCACCGTCTAAATCTGTTTAGACGAAACCGTATGAATTATGGTTTGGGAAGAAACCTAAGCTGTCGTTTCTAAAAGTTTGGGGATGCGATGCTTATGTCAAGAAACATCAAGCTGATAAGCCTGAACCCAAATCGGAAAAGTGCGTCTTCATAGGATACCCTAAGGAAACTATTGGGTATTCCTTCTACATTGAATCCGAAGGCAAGATCTTTGTTTCCAAGAATGGATCCTTTCTAGAGAAAGAGTTTCTCTCGAAAGAAGTAAGTGGGAGGAAAGTAGTGCTTGATGAGGTAATTGTACCCCATCTTGAACCGGAGATTAGCGCAGCATAGGAAGATGTTTCTGTGGTGCATGCTGATACGTCCAAAACGTATCTATAATTTCTGCTTGCTCCATGCCACTTTTGGGTGATATTGCTATGATATTTATACACCTCCATACACTTTTGATCATATTTGGACTAACCTACTAATCCAGTGCACCCCAGTGCCAGTTTCTTTTTCGGCTGTTTTTGTATTTCAGGTTTTCACATTACGAGAACTGTCAGGAAAAATCCAGAAAAATTATATAAAAAATCAGCGTTCCAGAACCTACCTTGCGCCCGAAGTACAGCCAGGGGGGCCACCAGGGCCCCAGGCGCCCTGGCGGCGCCCCCCCCCTGGGCCGCGCCGGGGGGACGCCTGGGCCCCCCGAGCCCCGTCTGGTGCCCCCCTTTGGCATATATTTAGAGCGTCCTTCGAAACCCTCGGGACGGGAACTCTTTTTCGCGATCTCCTCTCTGTTCCGCCGCCGCCGCTTCCAAGATCGGGAGCACCAGGAGAACTCTACCCGGCACCCTGTCGGAGGGGAGGATCACCATCGGGAGCCTCTCCACCACCATGGACGCCTCCCGGATGAGTTGTGAGTAGTTTCCCTTGGACCATGAGTCCATGACCAGTAGCTATGTGATGTTCTCCTCCCATTCTTGTGCTTCACTAATTAGTTCTCGTGAGTTGCCCTACATGATCGAGGCACATATGTAATCCTTATGCTGTTGCTATGATGAGTTTGCTGGGATCCGATGGATTATGAGATTATGTTCAGATTGTTCTTGAGTAATATATTTGATCTACCTCTTTTATATTTATGTTCATAAGTAATTCTTGCATGTTCTCCGTTGTTATTTATTGCTTTGGCCAAGTAATACGTAGTGACTCCAAGGGGGAACGTTATGCTCGATTGTGGGTTCATGCCCCTCGATGACTAGTTTGAGTGACAGAAACATGAGTCTAGGGGATGTGCTGTTGCCACAAGGGGGAAAACAACGGTGCCTGTGCCCGCGGGTGCAAGGATTGTTTACTTTACGCAAAGTTCTTTTAATGCAGTTGTCTGTTGCTTTGAGTTTACACTTTGGGTGGGATTCGCAACTTTTCGATATTATTTACTATTGCAAACATTATCTATCACTACTATCATTTGCGTTTAATCCTTTGTGAACTACAAGACCGGAGGGATGGACAACCTCTCTGTACTCGTTGGGAGCAAAGTTATTTGTATCTGTGTGCAGGTCCACGTTGATGGCTAATATCTGGCGCCGTTAGCAGTTGACACCTACTTGTTGAACCTAGGAGTCTCTGGGGATTCGATCCTTGGCATCTTTGCTAAGGGAAAAACTTCCACAACACTGCATCTCACACCTTCCACTTGGGGTAACCAACGAGGGGTTAGAGGCCCATCAAGGAGTTTTTCTGGCGCCGTTGCCGGGGACTCCACTCTTCAGGATAGGGGAGTTGCACGCTATCTTTTACCTTTGATTTTTAGTCTTGTTAGTTTACCTTTCAGTTTTTGCTTTAGTATCCTTTATCAAAAATTACAAAAAAGTTTTATTTTGCCTTCCTGTTAGTAGTCCTATCTGTTTAGCTAAACATGTTAGGATATGGTGCTTTGGGGGAATCAGAAGTTCTAGATTTCCATCAAAGGGATGGAGAAAATATGAAGAAGGCATGGGATAGAATTTCTGATGCACATAGGAGAATTATTCCTTGGATACCTATAAAAATTGTGCTTAGGAATTTTTACCAGGGTCTTTTTAAATGGTGTAAACACTCTCTTGATATTATAGCCGAGGGAGATTTCCTAGAATGTGATGAAGCTAGAGCTGTTGAAATTTTACATTGTCTATCTAGTTACTTTGTTTATGATCATAATTTTGATACTGTCATAGATAGACTTGCTACTATTGAAAAGAGAATGGATGCTCTAGACTTAATGAAGGTAGAGAAACCCAAACCCAATAATAGAGATATTTTGGAAATAGATAATGACTGGGAGCCTCTTGTGAGGATTAGCATCTCTAATCAAGACTTCCTTGCTTATTGTGATATTGAATCTATGGTTTCTACTATGCCAAAAATTGTTCATGATTCTTTAAAATTTAACATGGATAGTTTACCATCTTATCATGAACATACTAATGGAGATATTTCTGAAATCCAGGGAAGAATAAAAGATGTGCCAGTTAAATTCCTTAAAGGGATTGCAATGGTTGATATCTTCATCATGGAGCCAAACCAAGGAAATATAGTGCTTGGAAGGGACTTCCTCCGAGCGGTAAAAGGCTTCATCGATATAGGTAAGGGACAAATCCGCTTACGCGGGAAAGCAAAAGGTGTGTACCCCTTTCCTAGAAGGAACAAGAGTGAACTTGTTGAGGAACCATATGAATCAATTTATAACTCCGATTATTATGATGGTTATTGATTCCTTTTTGCATTATGCCTAGCTTAAAGGCATAAAATAAAGCGCTTTTGGGAGGCAGCCCACATGAATAATTTTTTTGCTTTTGTTGTGTCTTGATGTTGTTTACTACTGTAGCATCATCATTGTATCTTTGCTTTTCATATTTGTGCCAAGTATAGCCTCTGATTGCTAGAAAGTTCAAAAGTTGTGAGGTGCTGTCCAGGAAACAGATTCTGTCCTTGGATAGAAAAATTCGTATAAAATCACCTGATCATCTTTTTGGTCTGAATTTTTTCGACAGAGTTCTCTATATAATTGTCTTTCGTGCGTCTGTTCTGAGTTTTTTGATTTGAGTTGTATAAGTGCCCCGAACAAATCAATTACTACATGCTGTTCTGTTTTTCACAGATTCTGTCCTGTTTTGCCTTTCCTTCATTTTGCAAATCAAGAGCTTGCTTTTTCTTTGCAAAAACCTTTTGGCAATCTTGAGAAACAGTAGAACTTCAAGAATATGTTTATTTCCAGCAAGGTGCAATTAGTTTATTAAGGGTACTAACCTCGCTAATCAGATTATGATGAGTTATGTATGAAGGGAGTTTTCAAGTGTGCGAGGGAAGATGATAAAAAGATTCAGGAGTGTCAAGCGCTCAAGCTTGGGGATTCCCCCGTGCACCCCCAAGAAATAATCAAGGAGACTCAAGCGTCTAAGCTTGGGGATGCCCCCGTGCATCCCCTTCTCCATCAACATTATCAGTTCGTCTTTCGTTCCACTATATTTTTATCACTTCATGTGTTATGTGCTATGCTTGGAGCGTCTTGCTTTTAGTTTTCTTTTTAGTTTTTCATAACGAGTCGGAACTCATCGTTCTTTATGTGGGAGAGAAACACACTCCACTTCTACCTAGAACATAACATAGAATTTTCATGTCTATCTTTGCCGTGTGTGTTCTTTGTCTTTTAATAGCTACTATCATGCTCTGCTCTTAGTATTCATGCTTATCTTTTCAAAGAGCTTTTGTTTAGTTGGTTGCTTGAACTCTCTTTAATTATCATGCTCACCTTATTAAGAGAGTTTGCTTCCGTTGCATTGGTTAATATGTCTATGATATAGATGCTACGTGCATAATGGCGTTTAGTAGTTCAGGTTTTCTTATGGTTAATCTCAAATAGCTGGGGGGTTCCCAATGTGTTATTGGAGTACCAACGTGATTTGTTTGCCTATGATGTGGTATGGTTTAGTAATATCTTCGTTCAAGAATTTATTTTGATTGACTTGGCGTATGCTCACGCATATTTAAGACTGTAAAGAAAGTCTGTCAAGCCTTGATGATCTTTTATTTCTGAGTAGCGATATAACTACCATGCCTGATTCAATATTGCTTTGTCGCTCTGCATGATTATGACCGTCATTGCTCTCTTAGTTGGTCGCTCCCAGTATTTTGCTAACCTCCATCTGTACTAAGCAGACTAACTTTGCAATATATAGATCATGGGAAAGTAGCTTAAAAACTATTGTGGTAAAGAATATGTTGCCTATGTATCTTATTTCTTATAAGTTGCTTGCTGAGCGGTAACCATGTTTCTGGGGACGCCATCAACTATCACACTTTTGTTGAATATCATTTGAGTTGCTATGCATGTTCGTCTTGTCTGAAGTAAGGGTGATTTGCCATGGGTTGAATGGTTGAGTATGCATATTGTTAGAGAAGAACATTGGGCCGCCAACCAAAGCCATGTATCATGGTGGAAGTTTTAGCTTGGACATTAATCCTCAATCTCTTATGAGAATATGCTTATGCATTGAAGAGGAGTCCATCATCTATTTTCTATGTTGTCCCGGTATGGATGTCCTCAAGTTGAGATCTATCAAAAACGAGAAATCAAATGCGATTTATCTCTTTGGACCTTTGTACAGGTGGCATAGAGGTACCCCTTTGTGACACTTGGTTGAAACATATGTAATGCAATGATAACCCATGGAAATCCGAGCTAATTAGGACAAGGTGCGAGCACTATTGGTATTCGATGCATGAGGCTTGCAACTTATAGGATGTCTTATGCATGACACATATGAACTACTACTACCGTTGACAAAATTGCTTCTATGTTTTCATAATAAAAAGCTCTAGCACATAACCATTCTTTTACTTTTTGAGTCTCCACCTTCTTTCTTCAAGCACCAACTACTGAGAGGATGATTGTCATTCTGAGTGTAATGTGCATTGTCCCAAAGTAGCATTGTCTATTGCATGATCGTGATATCGTTTATTCTGAAATCATTGTATCTAGTCATCATGTAAACCTTGAAGGTGCCCCTGCATTTATGTTTTGCATCACTAAAGGGGGCAAGCTAGATATCACTTTATCATATTTGCACACCATGTTCATTACAAATCTATTTGATGTTTCAGTTTCATGTTGTAAAACTTTCAGTCATTTGTGATTTTCTCATGAGGCAACTTAATTACTATAGATTCATTGTCTCAGTAAGCTTTTGTCATATGACTATGAATAAGTCCTATATGGTTAATAGCATGTCACCACAGAAATTATTCTTGTTATCATTTACCTACTCGAGGACGAGCAGGAATTAAGCTTGGGGATGTTGATACGTCCAAAACGTATCTATAATTTATGCTTGCTCCATGCCACTTTTGGGTGATATTGCTATGATATTTATACACTTCCATACACTTTTGATCATATTTGGACTAACCTACTAATCCAGTGCACCCCAGTGCCAGTTTCTGTTTTCGGCTGTTTGGTATTTCAGGTTTTCACATTACGAGAACTGTCAGGAAAAATCCAGTAAAATTATATAAAAATCGGTGTTCCAGAACCTACCTTGCGCCCGAAGTACAGCCCGGGGGGGCGGGGCACCAGGGCCCCAGGCGCCCTGGGGGCGCGCCCCCCAGGGACGCGCCGGGGGGCGCCTGGGCCCCCCGAGCCCCGTCTGGTGCCCCCCTTTGGCATATATTTAGAGCGTCCTTCGAAACCCTCGGGACTGGAACCCTTTTTCGCGATCTCCTCTCTGTTCTGCCGCCGCCGCCGCTTCCAAGATCGGGAGCACCAGGAGAACTCTTCCCGGCACCCTGCCGGAGGGGAGGATCACCATCGGGAGCCTCTCCACCACCATGGACGCCTCCCGGATGAGTTGTGAGTAGTTTCCCTTGGACCATGAGTCCATGACCAGTAGCTATGTGATGTTCTCCTCCCGTTCTTGTGCTTCACTAATTAGTCCTCGTGAGCTGCCCTACATGATCAAGGCACATATGTAATCCTTATGCTGTTGCTATGATGAGTTTGCTGGGATCCGATGGATTATGAGATTATGTTCAGATTGTTCTTGAGTAATATATTTGATCTACCTCTTTTATATTTATGTTCATAAGTAATTCTTGCATGTTCTCCGTTGTTATTTATTGCTTTGGCCAAGTAATACGTAGTGACTCCAAGGGGGAACGTTATGCTCGATTGTGGGTTCATGCCCCTCGATGACTAGTTTGAGTGACAGAAACATGAGTCTAGGGGATGTGCTGTTGCCACAAGGGGGAAAACAACGGTGCTTGTGCCCGCGGGTGCAAGGATTGTTTACTTTACACAAAGTTCTTTTAATGCAGTTGTCTGTTGCTTTGAGTTTACACTATGGGTGGGGCTCGCAACTTAATACCAACGAGATGTTCTGGATAGATATCTCAAGGTGGATGATTAGTAGTAGATATTGATGGATTTCGGTCTACTTACTTTGGCATACTGCCCATGCTTTGAACCTCAACCTTTCTTGCAATATAGTCAGCATTGGTTTGCGTTCGTGGTCCTATCAATTGCCCAGCTGTAATTCGTTTACCTCACATAGCTGTTTTATCGTCTTTTGGGAGAGAGACATCACTAGTGAACATCATGAGACTCCGGTCCATATTACCATCATTGATCACATCCGCTATTTACTCTTCGCTATAATTTACTATTGCAAACATTATCTATCACTACTATCATTTGTGTTTAATCCTTTGTGAACTACAAGACCGGAGGGATTTACAACCTCTCTATACTCGTTGGGAGCAAAGTTAGTTGTATCTGTGTGCAGGTCCACGTTGATTGCTAATATCTGGCGCCGTTAGCAGTTGACACCTACTTGTTGAACCTAGGAGTCTCTGGGGATTCGATCCTTGGCATCTTTGCTAAGGGAAAAACTTCCACAACACTGCATCTCACACCTTCCACTTGGGGTAACCAACGAGGGGTTAGAGGCCCATCACATGCACTGACTAGAGACAAAGTTAATGATGATGATCATGAAACTTCGGATCAAGTTGCTACTAAACTTCATAGGTCCACGAGCAGACGTTCCGCACCAGAGTGGTACAACAACCCTGTCCTGGAAAACTGTTGTTAGACAACGGTGAACCTTCGAACTATGAAGAAGCGATGGCGGGCCCGGATTCGAACAGATGGCTTGAAGCCATGAAATCCGAGATAGGATCCATGTATGAGAACAATGTATAGACTTTGGTGGACTTGCCCGATGATCGGAAAGCCATAGAGAATAAGTGGATATTTAAGAAGAAGACTAACACGGATGGTAATGTGATCGTCTCTAAGGCTCGGCTTGTCGCTAATGGTTATCGACAAGTTGAAGGAGTTGACTACGACGAGACTTTCTCACCCATAGCGATGTTCAAGTCCGTGCAAATCATGTTAGAAATTGCCTCATTTTACGATTACGAGATCTGGCAAATGGACGTCAAAACAACATTCCTCAATGGTTTCCTCAAGGAAGAATTGTATATGATGCAGCCGGAAGGTTTTGTCGATCCTAAGAATGCTAACAAGGTATGCAAGCTCCAGCGCTCCATCTATGGGCTGGTGCAAGCATCTCGGAGCTGGAACATTCGCTTTGATGAAGTGATCAAAGCGTTCGGGTTTATACAGACTTATGGAGAAGCCTGTATTTACAAGAAAGGGAGTGGGAGCTCTGTAGCATTTCTCATATTATATGTGGATGACATATTGTTGATGAGAAATGATATAGAACTTTTGGAAAGCATAAAGGCCTGCTTGAATAAGTGTTTTTCAATGAAGGACCTTGGAGAAGCTGCTTACATATTAGGCATCAAGATCTATAGAGATAGATCGGGACGCCTCATTGATATTTCACAAAGCACATACCTTGACAAGATATTGAAGAAGTTGAACATGGATCGGTCCAAGAAGGTGTTCTTGCCAGTTTTGCAAGGTGTGAGATTGAGCGCAACTCAATGCCCGACCTCGACAGAAGATAGAGAAAAGATGAGTGTCATCCCCTATGCCTCACACTACTGCAGCGTGCTGCTAATGTGACACCACGATCAGAGACCCTTCGACGAAACTGTGTGCGATGCCTTAATCGCAAACGGTGGTGTAAAAAACCCGTCAAAAAGATGCAAAACGTTTGCGATGGAGGATCCATCAAACACGGTTCAGATTTTAGTTGCGGATGCGATGCAGGGCATACGGTTCAGTTCAATAAACTACTTGCGATGAGGAGGAACAAAAGAAACGGGTATCCAGATGGAGGTGTGTGTGATATACAACATACGATGAACTGTTTGTGATTAGGCAACACAAACGAAACGGTCAGCCAGATGAAGGTGTGTGTGATATACGGCATGCGGTTCACTCGGATGAACTATTTGTGTTGAGACATGAGAACAGAAACGGTTCACCTTAACAAGATGTGTGTGATATGCGACAAACAGGTCTGTAATCAGAAATGTGCGTGAAGACCGATAATAACACAGATGGTTGCGGCTAATAAGACGTGTGTGTTGTGCGATGGATTGCATACAGAACAACAACATATATATATATATATATATATATATATATATATATATATATATATATATATATATATATATATATATATATGAGACACACACACACACACTTATAAGGACATGCTTGCATAACCAAATAACATCCACTTACATATATGGCTACTACAACCATGGCATTTGCACACAACAAAGTAAACTATTACATGCATAATTACATAGGTGGCTACTACACACATGACATTTCCACACACCAATAAAGTAAACTATATATTTCATGCATGATTAACTAGCATAAAAGATCATCTGATCATCATCTACTTCTTGTGACGCTTGCTCTACTTGTGGCTCGATCCGGGCTCGTCGATTTGGGTAACGAGGCACTTCCTCATGTCAACGATCCACCTGTGCATCTCGTAGCATGTGTACACGCTCTTGGCCATGAACCTGAGGTGAGGTTCATCCAGTTGCCGCATCCAGGCCCCGTGCCAAGATAGGGGACTTGTTCTCTGGGCATCATGCTTCATCTTTTCATAGTAGGGGTCGATGATGGCCGAGGTGAGTTCGACCAGGTAGTCCTTATTCATGCTGCCCCAAACCCTGTAGTGGTCACGGATTTCGACAAGGCTCTTGCAGGCTAAGCCCGTAACACTGAGCGCATTTACATCTTCTTTGGTTTCCACCGTGGTGAACTTGGAGTCGGTGTTGTTAACAAACCTGTTGAAACGATCGCAAGGCTCTATGGCCATGAAGTAGTAATAGATGAGGACATGATGGTGCACGCACAACTAGGTGACGACAACCTTCTGATCTATGCCGGGACGACCGACGGTGTATTGGAGGTCAATGCCGACCACCTTGTACTTGTCTTGAGCAAGCAACTGCTCAACGCTGTTGATGTAGTCGTCCACCACGGCCGGGTCGATGGTGTACACCACCAAGAGATCCATCTCCCTCGCGTGGGTCTCCCTATGCTCGCCGAACTCCATTGGAGCGCCGCTGGACATCCCCTCTCTATGTGTCATTGTGGGTGTGCTTGTTGTATTGTGGGGCGCGATCGAAAGGTTGTAAGCGAATAAGGTTATAATGGTCACGGGAATTAAAGTGGAAGCCGGATGGCCAGGAATATCAGTAGGACCTATATGGCAGTTCTAATTTGCAGCGCGCAACTCCATCGTGCCGCACGTAACTGCATCGCGTGGCAATGCGCGCGGTGCAACTGCATGCATATGGGGCCCACGACGTGATCGTGCACATGCCCAACCGCTGGCAGAGCGCACGCGGAGGGACGCGACCAGAGCGCTCCACGGTTGCCTCAACAGCGAGGAACCATATATATATGCACATAGCAATTGAACACACAAGGAAAAGTGGTCCACAAGCCGAGCGCGCCGACGGACGTGAGCAGAGCGCGCCAACGGACACGAGCAGAGTGCGTCGCGCCGCCTAACGGCGACACAGCGCGCTGCGGCGCTTAACGGTGAGCGGAGCTTGCCGATGGACGCGAGCAGAGGCCGGCACAGTGATACATGGCAAATAAGACGAACTGTGCGAGTGATGTCGGAGACATCAAACAGTAATCAGATTAGAGTTGCGTGTGCGATACGTGCCATACTGTTGATCCATCCGAGCTGTTTGTGATGGAATAAGCCGTGTGTGTTGCGGTCAAACGCTTGCTGGTATATAACCTTAAATTTGACCAAAAAAGTGTTAATGCATGTTACAAAAATTGTATAGCTGGATACTATGTTCAAATACGATTCCAATGATACAATCTTTGCGACATGCATTCGTATTTTATTAGTTAAATCCTACTTATAAACCAACATGGGGTATAGTAGGTAATTAATTTGAAAAAGTTTTTTATTAACCGTATTTGTATGTGTCCTTTCGTCCTCCTCTCGCACGTAAGCTTACGCAGCGCACGGGGGTGTTCTTTTGGCCAAATGGTGGCGCCAATCAACCGTCGGTGAGCCCGTTACCGCGCAACCTCGCAAGTTCCCACGCAAGCTTCACGCCCGATGATACGTCTCTAACGTATCTATAATTTTTTATTGTTTCATGCTATTATATTATCTGTTTTGGATGTTTAATGGGCTTTGTTATACACTTTTGTATTATTTTTGGGACTAACCTACTAACCCAAGGCCGAGTGCAAACTGCAGCTTTTTCCCTATTTCAGTGTTTCATAGAAAAGGAATATCAAACAGAGTGAAAATGGAATGAAACCTTCGCGAGGATCATTTTTGGAACAAACGTAACCCATAAGACTTGGAGTACACGCCAGCGAAGCCGCGAGGTGTCCACGAGGTAGGAGGGCGCACCCAGCGGGGGTAGGCGCACCCCCCACCCTCATGGGCCCCTCGTAGCTCCACCGACATACTTCTTCATCCTATATATACTCATATACCCTCAAAACATCCGAGTGCACCACGAAACCCTATTTCCACCACTACAAACCTCTATACCCGTGAGATCCCATCTTGGGGCCTGTTCTGGAGCTCCACCGGAGGGGGGAACCGATCACGGAGGGCTTCTACATCAACACCATAGCCTCTGCGATGAGTTGTGAGTAGTTTACCACTAACCTTCGGGTCCATATTTATTAGCTAGATGGCTTCTTCTCTCTCTTTGGATCTCAATACAAAGTTCTCCTCGATCTTCTTGGAGATCTACTCGGTGTAATTCTTCTTGCGGTGTGTTTGTCGAGATCCGATGAACTTTGGGTTTATGATCAAGATTATCTACGAACTATATTTGATTCTATTCTGAATTCTTATATGCATGATTAAAATATCTTTGCAAGTCTCTTCTAATTATCAGTTTGGTTTGGCCAACTAGATTGATCTTTCTTGCAATGGGAGAAGTGCTTAGCTTTGGGTTCAATCTTGCGGTGTCCTTTCCCAGTGACTGCAGGGGCAGCAAGGCACATATCGTATTGTTGACATCGAGGATAAAAAGATGGGGTTTATATCATATTACATGCGTTTATCCCTCTACATCATGTTATCTTGCTTAAGGCGTTACTCTGTTCTTATGAACTTAATACTCTAGATGCATGCTGGATAGCGGTCGATGTGTTGAGTAATAGTAGTAGATGCAAAATCATTTCGGTCTACTTGTCACGGACGTGATGCCTATATACATGATCATGACTAGATATTCTCATAACTATGCACTTTTCTATGAAATGCTCGATAGTAATTTGTTCACCCACCATAAAATTATGCTATCTTGAGAGAAGCCACTAGTGAAACCTATGGCCCCCGGTCTGTCTTCTATCATATTAATCTTCCATCAACTAGTTATCTTTACATTTTTATTTTGCAATCCTTAATTTTCAATCTATATAAAAATACAAAAAAATATTTATCTTACTATCTCTATCGGATCTCACTTCTGCAAGTGGCCGAGAAGGGATTGACAACCCCTTTATCGCGTTGGTTGCAAGGTTCTTATTTGTTTGTGTAGGTACGAGGGACTCGCGTGTAGTCTCCTACTAGATTGATACCTTGGTTCTCAAAAACTCAGGGAAATACTGACGCTACTTTGCAGCATCAACCTTTCCTCTTCAAGGGAAAAACAACGCAAGCTCAAGAGGTATCACCCAAGTCTGTGAAATCACCCAAAATCCCAATGCTTACCGGCCTGCTATAAAAACCCTCACGGTCGGCGAGTCATGCGTCGCATTTTCCCCTCCCTCTCCTTGTAGCTAATCACGTCTACTTCTCCCACAATTGCCAACGGCACCGGTCCGTCGTCGTCGCTCAGCCACTCCGTCGTCATCAGAGGACAGCTCCAGCTGGGAGGCTACACCGCGGCGGCGGCACAGTCCCTTGCGTATTGTAATGCGCGTGGCGTCCCTGTTGGGTGTCCGCAAAACACCCACCATGGCCATCACACGCTCTGCCACCGCGGCCCGAAGGCGGGAGGTCGTGGTCATGGCCGCCATCCCATTATCGGTAGGCGAGGCCGCCAGCCCACCATCGACTGCCGAGATAATCACCCGCTCCGCCACCGCCGCCCGAAGGAGGGAGGCAGAGCTGGAGGGCCGCACGTGCATTAGCGACCTTGCGTGCTACATCGAGTTCTTATGGGAGGAGGAGGAGCGCCTCCTCGAGCATGCAAAGAGGCTTACCGCAGCCGTGGCTGCAGCACACATCGACGTAGAGGCGATGAATCAGGAGATCTATGAGCAGTCTAGCCACTTCGAGAGGGACCGTCTGGAGCGGTAGTAGGCGTTCGAGCTGGTGAGCGTCGTTGAACGTGCAGCAGCGGCAAGCAACGTATTGCATTTCTATAGCTTGTCGGTAGGATCCTCCTCCTCCTCTGCCTCTTACTGAGTGTGCTCGACAGAGCAGAGGCTTCCAGAAGTAGCACAAAGCCCCTCCGTGGTAGTAGTAGTATTTTGGGTCTATTTTGTTCAGTTCATCTGACTATAGATGTGTGGTCGAACTGTACAACATACTTAAAATTAGCTAGTATATATAGTTGAACTAGCTATTTCAGTACGTGGTTGGCAACAATTGGGGAAAAGTTGGTCGGTTCAGCTATCGAGTTGAACTGTTTGTATAAATTAAGAACGACTACTTAATCTATGAATGAAATCTATACTTAATTACTGAATTTTAGTTGCAAAAATTAGATAGTGCTAGTGATTTCTAGCTGCATTTTTTGACAAATCGCAGTGTTACAAGGATCGACAAATGGCAACATTACTAGATCAACAAATTTAATTCTTTCATGTTTGACAAATGGCAACATACCTAATATGACAGATGCAAATTTTACCAAATTGTTTGTACGTGGTTGCACACAGGTCATCCAAAACAACCGTTTGCTTGAAGGGATGCACAAATCATGCGCTACGGATTTTTCCTTGACTTAAAGGGGAAGGCCATAGCTTTCACTTTGCATACGCGTGTTCTATCTGAAACGTTTGCGATCAAGAGCTGCAAAAATCTGCTCGGCAAATTTTCCCTTGGCTTCTTGGGGAAGCTATCGGTTTGCATACGAGTGTTCTAACTAAAACGTTTGTGATAATTGTTTTATATTTAAAAACGAAATTAAATTGCGGCTTGGGCGCCATTAATGGAGAGGATGTGAGCAAAGCGTGCAGCGATGGAAGTCAAAGGGCTCGCTTCCCGGTGAGCCTGCGTGGCATTTGAGATGTTACAGTGGCAGCTATTTGTTTCAAAATGCCTTTGTTGGTTGTTATTCGAGTGAGGCTTCTCTCAAAATGGACACAAAAAACACCACAACATGTCGGGTGCCATTCCATTATAGCATGCCAAGTTTCATGAATTTCATACGAGTTTTGGATTTACTAGAATTTAAAAATAAAGTATCTCAATGTTTTGCCGGCAATCAACAGTGCCCTGGTGTTTGAAATTCAATCACATTTCTTGCTTGGGACCTAAGCATGCCCCTAAGGACACATATTTGATTTTTCAACAAATTTATAAGCACTGGAGCTTGTGCATGTAGTTCAAATTTGAATTATGCACATGAATTGCCTAGAAAGCCCAGTTAAAGTATAAAAATGTCCGAACGAACCCCGAAAAATTCCAAAAGTAAACAAAACACTCCTGTTGTCCTATGTTGACACTCGAATTTTTTTGAAAGCAATAACAGGCAACGGATATCGTTTCGTCCCCAAAGATTGCATGTTCCCTACAGAAACCATCACGCTTGTTGTGAGAAGCTAAGGTTTGTGAGAAGCATATACCCAAACCTGCCCCAAATGGGACAAATTTTTTACCACGGCATGTTGATGCTGCTCCATGATAGCATGCCCAGTTTCATGAATTTCAGAAGAGTTTTGGATTTACTAGAATTTAAAAGCCTGTATCTCAATTTTGCAGCCGAGTGGCGGTGGCAGGGTGTTTGAAATTCATTCCCATTTCTTGCATGGGACATAAGCACGCAAGCAAGGACACATATTTGATTTTTCAACCAGTTTAGATGCACTTGAGAAGGTGCATGTGGTTCAAATTTGAATTATGCGCATAAAATGAGTGGGAAACCCAGTTAATGTAAAAAAATGTCCAAACGAACCCCAAAAAATTCCAAAATTGAACACAACACTCCTTTTGTTCTATGTTGATGCCGCTCCATGATAGCATGCCAAGTTTCATGAATTTCAGACAAGTTTTGGATTTATTAGATTTTAAAAACCATGTATCTCAATGTTTGTGGCCGAGTGGCGGTGGCACGGTGTTCGAAATTCACTCCCAATTCTTGCATGGGACCTAAGCATGCAACCAAGGACACATATTTGATTTTTCAACCAGTTTATATGCACTGAATAATGTGCATGTAGTTGAAATTTGTATTATGCGCATTAAAAGCCTAGAAAACCCAGTTAATGTATAAAAGTGTCCAAGCGAGCCCCGAAAATTTCTAAAATTGCACACAACACTCATGTTGTTCTACGTTGACACTCGAATTTTTTTGAATGCAATAAGAGGCAACGGATATCGTTTCTTCCCAAAGGTGGCACGTTCCCTGCCGGAACCATCACACCTGTTATGAGAAGCTAAGGTTTGTAAGAAGCTTATACCACCCGCCCCAAATGGGACTATTTTTTTACAAAGACATGTTGATGCCGCTCCATGATAGCATGCCAAGTTTCATGAATTACAGACGAGGTTTGGATTTACTAGAATTTAAATGTCATGTATCTCAATGTTTGCGGCCAAGTGGCAGTGGCAGGGTGTTTGAAATTCATTCCCATTTCTTGCATGGGACCTAAGTATGCAACCAAGGACACCGATGTGATCTTTCAACCAGTTTATATGCACTAGAGAATGTGCATGTAGTTCAAATTTGAATTATGCACATAAAATGCCTGGAAAACATAGTTAATGTATAAAAATGTCCAAACGAACCCCAAAAAATTACAAAATTGAACAGAACAAAAGGTGGCATGTTCCCTACCGAAACCATCACACTTGTTGTGAGAAGCTCTGGTTTGTGAGAAGCTCTGGTTTGTGAGAAGCTTATACCCAAACCTTCCCCAAATGGGACTTTTTTTTACCACGACATGTTGATGCCGCTCCATGATACCATGCCAAGTTTCATGAATTTCAGACAAGTTTTGGATTTACTAGAATTTAAAAACCATGTATCTCAATGTTTGCGGCCGAGTGACGGTGGCAGGGTGTTTGAAATTCATTCCCATTTCTTGCCTGGGACCTAAGCATGCAACGAAGGAAACGGATTTGTTTTTTCAACTAGTTTATATGCACAGGAGATTGTGCATGTAGTTCAAATTTGTATTATGCGCAGAAAATGCATGGAAAACCTAGTTAATGTATAAAAATAACCAAACGGACCCCAAAAATTCCAAAATTGAACACAACACTCCTATTGTTCTATGTTGACACTCGAATTGTTTTGAAAGCAATGATATCGTTTTGTCCCCAAAGGTGGCACGTTCCCTACCGAAACCATCACGCTTGTTGTGAGAAGCTCTGGTTTGTGAGAAGCTTATACCCAAACCTGCCCCATATGGGAGAAAATTTTTACCAACGCATGTTGATGCCGCTCCATGATAGCATGCCAAGTTTCATCAATTTCAGACGAGTTTTCGATTTACTAGAATTTAAAAAACCAGGTATCTCAATGTTTGCGGCCGAGTGACGGTGGCAGGATGTTTGAAATTCATTCTCATTTCTTGCATGGGACCTAAGCATGCAACCAAGGACATAAATTTGATTTTTGAACCAGTTTATATGCACTTGAGAATGTGCATGTAGTTCAAATTTGAATTATGCGCATAAAATGCCTGGAAAACCCAGTTAATGTATAACAATGTCCAAACGAACCCCGAAAAATTCCAAAATTGAACACAACACTCCTGTTTTTCTATGTTGACATTCGAATTTTTTTGAAAGCAATAAGAGGCAACAGATATCATTTCATCCCGAAAGGTGGCACTTTCCCTATCGAAACCATCACGCTTATTGTGAGAAGCTAAGGTTTGTGAGAAGCTTATAACCAAACCTGCCACAAATGGGACAAATTTTCTACCCAGGCACGTTGATGCCACTCCATGATAGCATGCTAAGTTTCATAAATTTCAAACGAGTTATGGATTTACTAGAATTTAAAAACCATGTATCTGTATGTTTGCGACCGAGTGGCGGTGGCAGGGTGTTTGAAATTCATTCCCATTTCTTGCATGTGACCCAAGCATGCAACAAAGGATACATATTTGATTTTTCAACCAGTTTAAATGCACTAGAGAATGTGCATGTAATTCAAATTTGAATTATGCGCATAAAATGCATGGAAAATCCATTTAATGTATAAACATCTCCGAACGTACCCCGAAAAATCCCAAAATTGAACACCAAATCCTGTTGTTCTATGTTGACACTCGATTTTTTTTGAAATCAATGATATCGTTTCGTCCCCAAAGGTGGCACATTCCCTACCGAAACCATCACGCTTGTTGTGAGAAGCTCTGGTTTGTGAGAAGCTTATACCCAAACCTGCCCCAAACGGGACAAAAATTTTACCAGGGCATGTTGATGCCGCTCCATGATAGCATGCCAAGTTCCAACATTTTCAGATGAGTTTTTGATTTACTAGAATTTAAAAAACCAGGTATCTCAATGTTTGCGGCCGAGTGACGGTGGCAGGGTGTTTGAAATTCATTCTGATTTCTTGCATGGGACCTAAGCATGCAACCAAGGACACAATTTGATTTTTCAACCAGTTCATATGCACTAGAGAATGTGCACGTAGTTCAAATTTGAATTATGGGCATAAAATGCCTGGAAAACCCAGTTAATGTATAAAAGTGTCAAAACGAACCCTGAAAAATTCCAAAATTGAACACAACACTCTTGCTGTTCTATGTTGACACTCGAATTAATTTGAAAGCAATAAGAGGCAACAGATATCGTTTCGTCCCAAAAGGTGGCACATTCCCTACCGAAACCATCACGCTTATTGTGAGAAGCTAAGGTTTGTGTGAAGGTTATAACCAAATGTGTCACAAATGGGACAACTTTTTTACCCTGGCATGTTGATGCCGCTCCATGATAGCATGCTAAGTTTCATGAATTTCAAACGAGTTTTAAGAACCATGTATCTCTATGTTTGCGACCGAGTGGCGGTGGCAGGGTGTTTGAAATTCATTCCCATTTCTTGCATGGGACCCGAGCATGCAACCAGGGACACATATTTGATTTTTCAACCATTTTGTATGCACTAGAGAATGTGCATGTAGTTCAAATTTGAATTATGCGCATAAAATGCCTTGAAAACCCATTTAATGTATAAAAATGTCCAAATGAACCCCGGTTTTTTTAAAAATGAACATAACACTCCTGTTGTTCCATGTTGACACTCGAATTTTCTTGAAAGCAATAAGAGGCAACAAATATGGTTTCGTCCCCAAACGTGGCACGTTCACTACCAAAACCATCACACTTGTTGTGAGAAGATCTGGTTTGTGAGAAGCTTATACCCAAACCTGCCCCAAATGGGACAAAATATTTACCACACCATGTTGATGCCGCTCCATGATAGCATGCCAAGTTTCATAAATTTCAGATGAGTTTTGGATTTACTATAATTTAAAAACCATGTATCTCAATGTTTCCGGCTGAGTGGCGGTGGCAGGATGTTTGAAATTCATTCTCGTTTCTTGCATGGGACCTAAGCATGCAACCAAGGACACAACTTTGATTTTTCAACCAGTTTATATGCACTTGAGAGTGTGCATGTAGTTCAAATTCGAGTTATGCGCATAAAATACATGGAAAACCAGTTAATGTATAAAAATGTCCAAATGAACAACAAAGTATTCCAAAATTGAAAACAACACTGCGGTTGATCTATGTTGACACTCAATTTTTTTTGAAAGCAATGATATCGTTTTGTCCCCAAAGGTGGCACGTTCCATACCGAAACCATCACGCTTGTTGTGAGAAGCTCTGGTTTGTGAGAAGCTTATACCCAAACCTGCCCCAAATGGGACAATTTTTTTACCACGGCATGTTGATTCCGCTCCATGATAGAATGCCAAGTTTCATGAATGTCAGACGAGTTTTGGATTTACTAGAATTTAAAAACCATGTATCTCAATGTTTGTAGCCGAGTGGCGGTGGCAGGGTGTTTGAAATTCATTCCCATTTCTTGCATGTGACATAAGCATGCAACCAAGGACACATATTTGATTTTTCAACCAGTTTATATGCACTAGAGAGTGTGCATGTAGTTCAAATTCAAAGTATGCGCATAAAATGCCTGGAAAACCTAGTTAATGTATAAAAATGTCCAAACGAACCCCGAAAAATTCCAAAATTTAAGACAACACTCATGTTGTTCTATGTTGACACTCGAAAATTTTGGAAAGCAATAAGAGGCAACAGATATCGTTTCGTCCCCAAGTGTGGCACGTTCCCTACCGAAACTATCACGCTTGTTGTTATAAGCTCTGGTTTGTGAGAAGCTTATACCCAAACCTGCCCCAAATGGGAATTTTTTTTACCTTGGCAGGTTGATGCCGCTCCATGATAGCATGCTAAGTTTCATGAATTTCAAACGAGTTTTGGATTTTCTAGAATTTAAAAACCATGTATCTCAATATTTGCGGCCCAGTGGCGGTGGCAGGGTATTTGAAATTCATTCTCATTTCTTGCATGGGACCAAAGAATGCCACCAAGGACTCAGATTTGATTTTTCAACCAGTTTATATAAACTGGAGAATGTCACTACTAGGGAAAACCTTGTACACAGAACTTTTCTAGTAGCGCTTGTTAAAATGTAGCTTTACTGGTACTTCGCAGTAGAGCGCACAGTGGAACAGCGCTATAGATACAGGCGTAGCAGTAGTGCGGCTTCATGGAAAAGCGCTGCTACTAAAATTCCCATGACTAAGCTGGTAGGCTACGAATAGTAGCAGCGATCTTAGGGAAACCGCGCTACCGCTAAGTTTATTGTAGCAGCGCATTTTCTTGGAAAAGTGCTGCTGCTAATGAAAATATAATAAAATGGAAAACAAATAGAAAAATAAATGAGAATAAAAGAAATAAAGGATGAAGGAAAAAATAAAAGAAAAATATAAATAAAAGAAAAATAAAAATAAAGGAGAAAGGCATAGCAGTAGCGTATGTTCATAACACGCGCTATAGATAATATAGCAGCAGCGCACGTTTTAGACCCCCGCTATAGAAAGGGAAAAGGAAATAAGAAAAGAAGATGAATATAAATAGCTATAGAAGTAGAGCATTTCACAAAACGCGCTATAGCTAGGTTAGCTATAGCGCGTTTTTCCTGCCAGCGCTACCGCAACGTTTGACTTAACCCGCGAGCGGTTTCCCTCTGCCCGGCCACCACTTCTCCCCCAAATGCCACACACTTCCCTGCCGTCTACCCACTTCGTAGTCGCCCCACTTCACCGCCATCTCCTGACGACGTTAACGCCCCCGGAGCCACCAGAGCCGCGCGCCATCTATGCCACCAGAGCCGTCCCCAACGCCACCGGAGCCGCACGGCCCCATTAATGCTACCGGAGCAGACCACTCCGCTACAAGAGCCACCCTCGACGCCCCTGCCTCCCGCGCCAGCACTGCCTCCCTCGCCAGCACCGGAGAAGCCCGTTCCTCCCTCGGCACCACCGGAGCCATCCTTTGTAAGCCCCCATCCCTCCTCTCTCTGTCATGCATAGCACAAATATTGGACAAGGAACTAGCTAGCTAGGTTAACTAGTTTACTTAGGTTAATTATCTAGATTAGTGCAAATTTTTAGTTAGGGCTTTGACAGAGAACTAACTAGTTTAACTAGTTTAATTAGGTTAATTATCTAGGTTAGTTCAAAAATTTATTTAGGGCTTTAACAGAGAACTAGCTCGGTTAACTAGTTTAATTAGGTTAATTATCTAGGTTAGTGAAAAAATTAGTTAGGGCTTTGACAGAGAACTAGCTAGGTTAACTAGTTCAGTTAGGTTAATTATCTAAGTTATTGCAAAAATCTAGTTAGGGCTTTGACAAAGAACTATAGCTAGGTTAACTAGTTTAATTAGGTTAATTATCTAGGAAAACTAGGTTAACTAACTAGGTTAACTAGGTAGGTTAATTAGGTTAATTAGGTTTGTTAGGTTAACAAGCATTTACCTAAGAATAAAAAATTGAATTGATGTTATATGATATATGTCGTTGATGTTCATTAGCATATTCCATTATTGCTGATTATATATTTTCCTTGAAGTGGTCATGTTATATCTTTTCACTGAAGTGGTTCGATTGTGCCCAAGTAACCTTTTGTTGTTTCTAGGGAATGAAGCTGAGTGGCCTATGTTTTGTCGTAATGTTGATTCATTTCTGTTCAGGCAAATTTCAGGTGCTCGATTTGTCCACTTTTTAGCAAAGGTCATGCCAAAATTTTCTGTGAATTTCGACATGACTTCTGCTACAAACTAGGACATATCGAGTGTCTGGGATTTCCCGCACCGGGAATGAATCAACGTTCCTGCAAAACAAATATGAAAAAACCCAAAAACAAATAGAACTTCCAGCAGCGAAGGAAACGAAGTTAGCAGCAGCACGCTCCTACCAGTAGCGCGGCCTAAATCACGGTGCTGCAGCTATTAGCAGTAGCGCTTTCTAGTGAAGAACGCTGCTGCGAAACAGCTATAGCAGTAGCGCGTGTGGGAGAGAGCTACTGGTATACGTTAGCTGTAGCATCGTATCAGTAGTGTAGGTACCCGCACTACTTGTACACCTAAAACCCGTGCTACTTCTAGGCTTTTCCCTAGTAGTGTGGGCATGTAGTTAAAATTTGAATTGTGCGCATAAAATGCCTGGAAAACCCAGTTAATGTACAAAAACGTCCAAATGAACCCTGAATAATTCCAATTTTTTTGACGACACACCTATAGTTGCATGTTCACAGCAGATAAAAGTTCTAACAATTCAAACACCATCCTTTGTAGCTGTGACCACATTATGTAATTAAAATCAAGACGATAAATCAAGTAGATCACACATAGTTTATTATCACCAACCATGTGTTGGAGCACTGTCGGTGTATAGTATGCCTATGGCTTACGCGAGAAGGTGCGTCGGCTACAGTCCACAGTCGGCGTGTCAAGCACACTAGCTCACTCCACAAATATCATTTCACTGTTTATTCGTCGCCGATGAAAGATGGGGACGTGGACCCACATCGTAAGGGCAACTTAGTCGGCCCACTCCAGCGAGAGCGCGGCCGAAGCCGCCAGGCGCGTGCTAACAAGCTTCGTGAGCGCGACCGCAGTCTGCGTCCGGGCGGCCAAGGCAGCCCCCAAACGGCCATTGTTGCTTCTTAGGTGGCGGGAGCAGCATCTGCCTTGGGGATAGCCACTGGCGAGAGCGGCACAGGAGCTGTCCGTTCTGTAGCGGCGGCCTTAGCCCTGATGGAGGCCACCCACTACCATGTCGAGGCCGTCAAAGCCCAACACGTGGCGGTCACCGCACAAATCGAACGAAGCTTCTCCGACAACAGTCGGCAACCCACGGTCGAAGAGCTGGCAATCACCAAGAGAGTTCGAGCAGCCGGTCATTCCTGCGCGGCATACCTTGCCATGACAGAGCCCGCCAGAGAGCAGGTCGTGGCCGCGGACGCCCAGCTCGTGGCGGCCTATGCCAAAGATATGGCGGACGCGGATGGTGAGATGATTGCCAAGTATGGTGCAATTGATGCCATGGAGCCCCTTCCATAGGAGACCGTCGGGCGCGAGCTGGACATGGAGGCTCCGGCGGAGATCGACGAGCACCAGCCGTAGTAGTGCTCTTTGTTTTGTTTAATTAAGAGCGCCGCTCTTTAATTTGTGAGAGTCATGTTTTGGTCAGCTTGCTTTGTTTAATTGCTGAACTTGCTCGATTAAGAAGTTAGTCTCCTTTGTGTACCCAAATTATGAAATGACGTGGATGACCACTGTAACCAGGGAAATTCGATCCAAATTTTTTTACATTCAAACTCAACACACACGAGTTAAGCTATCTGAATCGTTTGTGATGTTCACATATCGTACACAGTTATGAATAAGGGACCATGTCTGATGACACTTTGCGCGCCAGTTATTTTGCTGAAGCGATTCTAAATTTTTGGCTTCCGCGGAAATATCTATGTCCCCGCCCCTATCCCTTACCAAAAGCCACATTTCCCCTCTTTCCGCCTTCCTTTCCAAGTTGAAACCTTCACTCCTTGCTTGCAGTGCCGCCTCCTCCCCGGTGTCCCTCTGTCACGCTGCTCGGCCTCGCTTATCCAGGCCGGTAATCCACACCCGACCCCATCCTCCTCCTCCTTCCACATCACACATGCCCCGACCGCCGGCGTGAGCGCGACACCTTCCACCCAAATTTCCGACCCCGCCACCAAATAAGCGCCACCCTAAGCCATGGTGCACGCTGTATAACCAGGATCTCAATGAGCATTTGGCAGCGGAGAAGCAAATCATGACCGCATGCGCGGATAAGGTCTCGATGGCTGCCATTCGTGCCGACCCCCAGATCTTGGAGGAGCACCTCGCCGTCGATGCCACCGTTTAGACCTCGCGCGCCGATGTCGTAACGCGGTTGGATGCTTTAAACGGCAGTTCGTGGCATTTTCTCGAGGCCATTGTTTGCTAGCTCTACTGCCTTTCCTTAACAAATTCTAGTGAACTGTGCTATCTACTTTTACCATGCAATCTTCTGCTATAGTGTATATGTTCTATATGTCGTGCAATGTGGTGTTCAGTTAACTGCTTGGTTCAATTCTGCAAACGTGATGTTCAATTCTTCAGGGTGCAATATTTACAAGTTGTTAAGCATGCTTGGTTTGGTTAACTGTCTGATCTTCTATTATGAGTATGTTATATTATGCAATATGGTGCTCAGTTAACGTTTGGTTCATTTGTTGTGGTGTTTAGTTAACTGCTTGGTTCAATTCTGCAATGCGATGTTCAATTGTTGTGGCTGCATTCCGTTATTATATACCATGTGAGAAATAAATCGAATTTGACTGTACTAAATACATGAGAAACAAATACAATTGCTATATTTCCAAGTTGTTAAGCATGCTTGGTTTGGTTAACTGTCTTATCTTGTATTATGAGTATCTTATATTTTGCAATGTGTTGCCCAGTTAATGTTTGGTTCATTTGTTGTGGTGTTTAGCTAACTGCTTGGTTCAATTCTACACTGCGATATCCTATTATCGTGGGTAGAATTGTGTATTGTTGTGCATGTGAGGAATAAATGGAATTTAGCTGCACTTAATACATGAGAAACATATACAATTGCTATATTTCCTAGTTCTTAATCATGCTTGGGATAAATGGGTTTCCCATGTGGGTTGAATTAATCTGATGAATCTGCAATGTGCTTATTTTTCATCAAGATAATTTACTGATAGCATGCGAACCCTTACTTAACCCGATGACTAACTACCTTATATGTGTTGCAGGAAAACAAAGGTAAGCACTGAGGTTTACAATCGAGATTAGCACGTGCATGGTTCATTGTCTAATAGCACATTATTGTGCAATTGCATGAACCATTCTAATATTTTGGTTTTTAACAATTTGGTCTTGCTGATACGTCTCAAATGTATCTACTTTTCCAAACACTTTTGATATAGTTTTGGCCTCATTCTTGCATGATTTGGACTAAACTAACCCGGACTGACGCTGTTTTCAGCAGAGCTGCCTGTATGGTTTATTTGTGTGCAGGAAAACGGATTTTTAAGTATCTCAGAAATATCCACGAAAAATCACAGAAAATCCACGCACCCGAAGGAACCAGGAACCAGAAGTGGGGCCAGAGGGGGAACAGGGGGTGCCCAGGCGCCCTGTGGGCGCGCCCCCCCTGGGCCGCGCCGGGGGGGCGCCTGGGTGGGTCCCACACCCCCTAGTGCTCTACTTTACCTCATATTTTTACTCCCGACGCAGAAACCCCAGATCAGAAGTTCTTTCGCAGTTTTTCGTCGCGGAGCCGCCGCCACCCTCTGTTCTTCCTCGGGAGGGCTAATCAGGAGGCTGAATTGGCCTCCGGAGAGGGGAGATCGTCGCCATCGTCATCATCATCACCACTCCATCATCCCTCCATGACTTCTCCCTCCATGTGTGAGTAATTCCCCTGCTGTAGGCGAAGGGGATGGTAGGGATTGGATGAGTTTGATCATGTAATAGTTCGTCAGATTGTTGGGGGCATGTTGCCTATCATCTACTATGGTGTTTATCATCTTCGCTTCAATTTGTTATTCTTAATACTTGACACTTAGGGCCCGAGTGCCATGATTTCAGATCTGAACCATATGTGTTTGTATGAATATATTTGTGTTCGTGATCCTATCTATGAGTTGTTTGCACCTGTTACAGTTCGGAACCGGCGATCCCAAAAGTGACAGCTTGGGACACCAAAGGGGATGGTCCGTAGTTTGAGGATTACATGTATCCATTGAGTTCATTGCTTTGTTCCGGTGCTCTTTGCCAGGAGCACCTTAATATCCATAAGTTCCTTTTGGCCCCGTTCGTAGCGGGATGTTATGACAAAAGATGTTGTGCAAGTTCTTATTGCAAGCACGTACAACTACCTACGGGATACATGCCTAATGTTTGATATTTGCCTAGATGATCATTACTTTTCCGTGTGCCGTGCCCCAAGTTAGAATCTATCTCCTCCATGCAGTGCCCAACCATCCATCTCCCTAGCCTACAGTGTTTTAAACCTTGCTTGTCACTAGTTGCTACTTTTGCATTTACTACTGCTATTTACTTTTGCTGTTTACTTTTACTATTACTATCATCACTATCATATCACTGTTACCTCTTATCTTTTGTTGCAAATAAGTATATTTCAGGTGCGGTTGAATTGACAACTCAACTGTCAAAGCTTATAAATACTCTTTGGCTCCCCGTGTGTCGAATCAATAAATTGGGTTATTCTTACCCGCGAAGACTATCTCGATCCCTTACGGTTGAGGGTTATCAAGTGCCGTTTTCTGGCGCCGTTGCCGGGGAGCATAGCAATATTTACAAGTCTACTTGAGGTATCCTACCTGCTGTACTTTATCAACTATGGGTAAGAAAGGAGACCCCAAGGTTCCGATCTTACTATCCACTACAAGAAGAGGTACTGCTCTGGGCACTAGTGCTACACTTGATTCACCTTCCGTTATGAGTAAGTTCGCCTCACCACCACCACATGATGCTCCTACTGAATCTGTTACTATGTCTGATACTCTTGATGATGCTTCTACTACTTTTGATGATATTAGTTCGCTTGGTTATGCTCTTGAGAAACAAATTGCTGCTGCTGCTAAAAAATCTGGAATTGAACTTCCTGTTACTCGCTACCCTATTGGTGAAACTTATGATTATCCTGATTTGAGTAAACTCAAGGAGAGTCTCCTTGATGATGATTACTATATACTAGATGAAGATTTATGGAGGGAACTGACAGAGTTTTCCGGCTCTGACCCTGAAGCTATTAAGAAGTTATTTGAAAAACACTCTTTGAAGAACAAAACCGTTCCTAATCCTGAATTTGCTACATCTCCTATATGCATTGATGATCCTGATTATAATTTCTCTGTTGATCGTTCACTTATACCTATGGTTGAAGCTGACCCCTTTTATGGCAAAGAAAATGATGATGCTATTGCACACCTGACAAAACTCGGTGAGTTGGGTAGCCTGTTTACCACAGATGAGAAGATACGATACTTTTATGTGACCAAGCTTCTTCCTTTCTCCTTAAAGGAGGGTGCTAAAGCATGGTATGATTCACTCCCATGCGGTTCCATTAAGAGTCCTCAAGACTTAGCTCACTCTTTTGTTGATAAGTACTTTCCTGCTCACATGCAACATGCTGCTTTACAAAGAATTTATAACTTTAAACAGTTGCAGGATGAGTCCCTCCCTAAAGCTTGGGGGAGGTACTGCTGTCTGATTCGGGCTAGACCAGGACATGAAATCCCCAAGAATGAATTAATTGATATATTCTATGTCGTCTAACTGATGAATCCAGGTCCTATTTGGACAGTTGTGCTAGTTGTGTTTTCAGGAAAAGAACACCGGACGATGCGGAAGATTTGATGGGCAGGATTGCCAAAAACCATGAAGATTGGTCCGTCCCTGAACCACCTCCACCGACAAAGAAGAGGGGCATGTTTGTTCTGAGCCCCAAGGATATGCGAGAAGCAAAGAAGTCTATTAAAGAGAAAGGTATTAAAGCTGAAGACGTGAATAATCTAGCCCCTATTGAGAAGCTGTGTGAGCCTACCACTCACCCTCCTATGGTAGAGGTACACTCTCTTTTAGATTTCAACGCAAGTGACATCCCTCATGGTAAGCCTCCTGATCAATGTTTAGATGAGTTTGATAATTTTATTATGAAACAGAATCATTTTAATGAGAGGATAGAAAGTCAGTTGCATGATAATTCCCTTGCTATCTGTAACATCCCAAATTTTCAATTTGGAATGTTTTACAATTATTAGCTAAGCATCTATGCATTTTTTTTATTGAGTGTCATTTGGAAATTTCACACACATTTGAGTTTTATCTGACTTTGGATTCAACTTGTCATCTGAAATTTATTTCAAAAACCCCTGACAAGCACTTGTTCGAAAGTGTGAGAGGAGCTAACATGACACTCCAAAAAGTCAGAAGAAAACAATGCCGAAAGTTTTGAATTCAAATTTGAGTTTCTTTTGAATTTTGAGAAAAATGTGTTTTTATAAAAAGTTTTTATTTAGCCTCTGAAAAATAGTTCATCATGTAGGATTTATTTTTCTGATTTTTTTGATATATATATGTCCTATATAAAAATATTTTTTATTTTTCTCTTTTTATTTTTATTTTCCTTCTTGTCTATTTCAAAAAAAAAAAACAGCCAGGCCAGCGCTGCCTAGCCAAGCGCTAGCAGCAACCAGGCCAGCGAGCCCAGCTAGCTGCTAGCGAGAACATGGCCGAGCCAGCTGATCGCTCGAACTGCCCAGCCCCAGCGCGATCAGAGGCCAGAGCTCGCTCTCCCTCTCCCTCACGTAAGGTTCTCTCTCTGCCCCTGACGCCTGGACCCCATAGTTTTTTTTCTTCTTCTTCCTCCCACGAACGGACGAACACACAAACGTACGCATACACCCGAGACCCCTTCGTTTACAATTCATGGAAATAAATTCTCCAGTCCGTTTCCCTTCCAAGGAAGATGTCCTATAAATAGCCACGACCCTCCTCGACCGATTCAGACGAAAATCCCACGCCAAGTCCACCCCTACAACACGTACTCGACGTTCCAATCTCGCAGCAGAAGCTCCAGTTCATCGTCAGTTTCCGACGCCGGTGAGCCATCCCGAGCCCTATCCTTTTGGGTTACGACTTCTCTTGATCCCTATCATCGTTTTGACAAGGTTTTGTGTTCTCTCGCCATCTACAAAGGCCGTACCAAACTCCTTGTCTTCACCAGAGCACCCGGAGCACCAAGCTTCGCCGCTTCGTTCCATCGCCGTTCGTCGTCGCCGACCATCTCCGACTCCACCAGCGGACGAGCCAGTCATCAGTGCACCTCCTAGACACCTCCGCCATTTCCTAGGACCACCGGAGCTGCAGCCACCACCGCCCCCGACCTCCATCTCGTCACGTTTTAGCTCTCTGTAAGTACGTAATACACGTTCGTTCGTTTCAGTTAAAAAAAACGTTTTGTTGAGCTAGATCGGTTTTCTTCAGTTGATCGAACCGGCCTTCGGTTCTGATTTTTTTCTCTCTTTTAGCCGCAGCAAAGACCCCATCCAATCAGAGAGCGCCACTTGTCTCTGGCCGAATTTTTGTTTTTTTTTTCAGTAATTTTTCTAATCTCAGATTTTATATCAAATCTTGTTTCTAGTATATCTTTTAGTCTATAGATCTGATTTAGTTGATTCTTTTTCCTACGGGTTCGTAGAAATATCCTCTATCCAGAGAACCTAACGAAATATATTTTTGAAAATTTTAAAATTTGAATTCAAACAGATCTGAATTCAAACTTCGTTAGGCCATAACTTGAGTTTCGTAACTCCGTTTTGGGTGATTCATTTTGCAAATCGAAGCTTGTGACATGTACCTTCTGTTAAAACCAAAACCATTTATTTTTGTTGCTGTAAAAATTACATTCTATACAGAAACATTATTTTGGTGTTTTGGGAGTTTTTCAAAATCTTTTATTCGTTTTCTTTTTGATTCTTTGCTTGTATGCTTATGTATGTTATTGCTTGCTTACGCTAGGTCATCCGGAGTGCGAAGCTTGCTACTACGAATCTTTAGAGTTCAACGAACGTCAGCAAGGCAAGTTCACACTTTGATCATAAGTTTAAATACCCAGTTTTTACTATGCATTAGTTTCACCCTCAAAGATTGCATGAGTAGGATTGGGAACATGTGGTTATGCTATGTAGTTCGTTTTGTAGGAACCTATGACCTTTTATCACCCCGAGAAATATTCGTTATATCATATATTGCTTAGCCATGCTCGTAGACGGGGATTGGTATGTGTGATACATGCAAGTTGCGAGAGATAATAATTTTGGGACAACATAAGGTGGCAACTTTAATACACATCTGGGTGGATTGTTTGGGGCACCTGGAGAAACCAGTGCTTGCCCAAGGGGAATCCCGGAGTACCCGTGAGATTACCCTAGGTCTGCCACCCAGGCTCAAAGGGATCATAAGATATTTCATGCCTAGAAACTTCCATGTGCAGCCACAAGCCATTATGGGCTCTGGCATAGTTGAGTAAGTTGTGTGACCTCTTTCCGTGGTAGACTAGCTGATGTAGGGGAAAGTAGGTGTACCGGTCTACCCAGGGTTTGGCGGAAATACTTTAGAAAGACTATGTCTCGATCTTCCGATCATGGAGGTGGTCGAGTCTTGTGGGGAAAAGTGCGCAAACCTCTATAGAGTGTACAAACTAATCATGATTAGCCATGTCCCCGGTTACGGACAACTTGAGTATCTAGAAGTGAATTATTGGTTGATCTCATCACTTTATTTAATGAAATCATTGGGTTATTAAAAACTTGGGAATTTTGGGATTGAGTTGGAGGAACCTTCTCAATAATGGCATTTTAATTTTGCAGTAAATAAAAATTTATTCCTTTGTTGTAGGGTAAAATTGGCTTTATGCAAACATTAAACTTAGAGCCTCCACCAGCTAAATTTGCATATAGAAATAGTCTTTTTCTTTATTATTATTTCTATGGTGTGACATTGCCAGCATATTCCATGTGCTGACCTACACGGCTGCAACATCTCATGTTGCAGAATTTTCCGACGAGAAGTAAAGGTGCGATAGGTCGTTGTTCTGCACTCAGTTTGCCGTGGAGTTGATGGACTCATTTTACTTTTGATGCTTCCACATTTATTTTATCCAGATGGCCTTTGGCCATATTATTGTAATAAATACTCTTTTGAGGACCTCGATGTAATAAAGTGTGTGATTGAACTCTGTTATAATTCATCGAGTACTGTGTGTGTCAGCATACCGATTCAGGGATGACACTTAAGCACAGAGACTTCGATCCATTTGGATCGGGTCGCTACAAGATGGTATCAGAGCACACACTGACTGTAGGACGCGACCACTAGGAAATGGAAAACCATAGGAAGAAAACTCTATTTTACCACTTCCTTATATATCCGTTGGTTTGTACTCTTCTCTATTCATTTCTATCTCTTCTCTACTTCAATTCAATAGTTGTTGAACCCCGTGACCAAGTTGCTCAGCTGATGAGACCAAGACCCATGAAGACAACATTGACGAAGAAGAAGAAGCTAGAGTTGACTTTGATTTGAGAAGATTTAGTTCAGATCACCACAACCAAATTTAGTCCAACGAATGGTTGCGGTAGTATGAAGAGATCATATCTCTTGTGGATATGACCTTACCTGTAGGTTTTGCTTGTGTGGTGTGATTTGTGTGAATTGCTTGATTTGAAGTTTTATTGCTATCATAAGCATATGGGTAGTGATTTCTCTCATTAGGCCCTTATTCTATTCTAATTTCTCATCCACTCTAAACCTAATAGATGCCTCCGAGACGTGACCCGGAATTTCCGCCAGAACTTACCAAGTTGATCCAGAACCAGAATGCCCTCATGCAGCTACTCATCCAGAATCAGAACCAGAACAAGAACAACAACCCACCGCCGCCACCCCCGGTCGACAACCTTACCCGTTTCCTGAAGTTGAACCCACCCGTGTTCTCTAGCAGCACGGAGCCGATCGTCGCAGATGACTGGCTTCGCAAGATCGGAAGGGAGCTGACCACCGCATGATGTACTGACGCTGATAAGGTGCGCTTTGCCGCACATCAACTGGATGGACCAGCAGCTTCGTGGTGGGAGAATTACACCACCACATTCCCCATAGCAAATGTGACTTGGGATCTGTTCCAACAGGCGTTTCGTACTGCACATGTTTCAGCCGGAGCTATGAGTCTGAAGAAGCGTGAGTTCCGCAACTTACGCCAGGGTAATCGTTCTGTTGGTGATTATGTGGAGGAATTCAGCAAGTTATCCAGGTAATGTCCCGGAGACATGGTTGATGATGCCGCTAAGCAGGAGAAATTTCTTGAGGGACTAAATGATGATCTGGGACTTCAGTTGACTGTGGCTACCTTTAACAATTATCAAGAGTTGGTTGACAAGGCTCTTATTCTGGAAGGCAAGCAGCAGCAGGTGGAAAAGCGCAAGAGGAAGTACGGACAGGGAAAGTACAACTCTGGAGTTCAGCAGAAGCCCCGCTATACCCCGTACTCGGGAAATAATGGATCAGGATCTGGCAAGTATGGTGGACACACTCACCATAACCATGGAGGACATTCACATCATGGAGGGAATGGACACAACCATAGCCATACGAATGGCAATGGAAACGGAGGAAACAACAATCAGCATCACTCCAACCCCGCTACACCGACAAAGAAGGATCTGAGCCACATTACCTGTTTCAAGTGCGGGAAGACCGGACACTACGCCACCGAATGTCCCGAGGCGAAGAACGGGAATGGCAATGGAAGCTCTGGAAAGAAGCCAAATCCTTTTACCAGAGGTCAGGTGAACCATGTCAATGTGGAGGAAGTTTATGACCAGCCTGACGCCGTTGTTGGTAAGTTCTTGATTAATTCATTTACAGCCCTTGTTCTTTTTGACACTGGTGCATCGCATTCATTCATATCAAGGGGGTTTGCGGATAAGTTTAAGTTGCCGACCGTAGCCCTTAAAACACCAATGTTAGTGAGTTCCCCAGGAGCAGAGAACATGGCTAGTCGGGGATGTTTGCAGTTGCCCATGACCGTAGGGAGACACATTTTCCCCACATACCTCATCAACCTAGAATCACAAGGATTGGACGTAATTCTAGGCATGGACTGGCTATCCAAGTATGAAGGGAATATTGATTGTTCTAGTAAGTCAATTCTTCTCACCACCCCAGAGGGGAAACGGATCAAGTATGTGTCGAGGCATACACCAAGGAGGACTCAAGTGAATTCTCTTTCGGGAGTTGTTCAGGAAGAAGTACCAGTTGTGAAGGATTATCCCGATGTTTTTCCGGAGGAACTACCAGGCATGCCACCGGATCGAGACACAGAGTTTTTGATCGAATTGGTGCCAGGCACCGGAACAATATCCAAGAGACCGTACCGGATGCCCGCAAATGACCTGCAGGAAATTAAGAAGCAGATTAAGGAATTATTGGAGAAAGGTTATATTCGACCGAGTTCATCACCTTGGGGAGCCCCAGTGCTTCTAGTTGAGAAGAAGGATGGATCCTTGAGAATGGTTGTGGATTACCGTGCGTTGAATGAGGTGACGATCAAGAACAAGTACCCTCTGCTGATGATCAATGATTTGTTTGACCAACTACAAGGAGCAAAAGTTTTCTCAAAAATCGATCTTCGATCTGGATATCACCAGCTGAAGATTCGAGAACAGGATATACCCAAGACAACCTTTACCACGAGATATGGGCTTTATGAGTATACAGTCATGTCTTTTGGTTTGACTAATGCCCCTGCCTATTTTATGAATATGATGAATAAGGTATTCATGGAGTTCTTGGATAAGTTTGTTGTGGTATTCATTGATGACATATTGATTTACTCAAAGAATGAAGAAGAACACAAGGAACATTTGTGCTTGGTTCTTGAGAAGCTCAGGGAACATCAATTATACGCAAAGTTCAGCAAGTGTGAATTCTGGTTGAAGAAAGTTGGATTTCTCGGACATGCTATATCAGGGGAAGGAATAGCAGTGGATCCTTTGAAAGTTGAAGCCGTCACCGAATGGAAGGCACCCACCTCAGTCGGAGAGATTCGCAGTTTCCTTGGACTTGCAGGATATTACCGAAGATTTATTGAGAATTTCTCCAAGATCGCAAAGCCCATGACAGAGTTATTGAAGAAAGACACCAAGTTTAATTGGACCGAAGAATGTGAGGCTAATTTTCAAGAGTTGAAGAAACGTTTGGTCACAGCCCCAGTGCTTATTCTTCCGAATATACGCAAAGATTTTCAGGTATATTGCGACGCTTCTCGTCAGGGACTTGGAGGTGTTCTTATGCAAGAAGGAAGAGTTGTTTCATATGCCTCACGTCAACTTCGACCCCATGAGCGGAATTATGCCAAACATGATTTGGAGTTAGCAGCCGTAGTGCATGCGCTCAAGACCTGGAGGCATTTTCTTATTGGAAATCATTGTGATGTTTACACGGATCACAAGAGTTTGAAATACATCTTCACGCAAAAGGAGTTGAACCTCAGGCAGAGAAGATGGTTGGAGCTCATAAAAGATTATGACATGAAATTGCACTATCACTCAGGAAAGGCCAATGTTGTGGCAGACGCATTGAGCCGCAAGAGTTATGTCAATACCCTCATAGCAGGAGGATTACCTCAATAGTTAATTGATGATCTCAGACATCTTCGATTGGAGATAGTACCACGAGGTTTTGTTTCTGCAATGGAAATTCAATCCACCTTGGTGGGAAAGATTCGAGAAGCCCAGAAGTTAGACAAAGGTATTGCAGAAATAAAGGAAAGGATGAACCAAGGAAAGGCAGAAGGATTTCGTGAGGATGAACACGGAACCTTATGGTTTGAGCAGCGTATTTATGTGCCAAATGACACAGAGATCAGGAAGTTGATTCTTCAGGAGGCTCATGATTCGCCTTATTCGATACACCCAGGAAACACCAAGATGTATTTGGACTTGAAGGAAAGTTTCTGGTGGACAGGTATGAAAAAGGATATTGCCGAGTATGTCGCAGTATGTGATGTATGTCAAAGGGTTAAGGCAGAGCACCAGAAACCAGCAGGATTACTTCAACCTTTGCCGATACTGGATTGGAAGTGGGACAAGCTTGGCATGGACTTCATTACAGGATTACCCAAGACCCGATCAGGCTATGATTCTATTTGGGTAGTAGTTGATCGCTTGACCAAGGTAGCTCACTTCATCCCCGTGAAAACCACATATACAAGTGCTAAATTGGCCAAGATATACATGACCAGGATCGTATGTCTGCACGGAGTTCAGAGGACCATCGTATCAGATAGAGGAACACAATTTACCTCAAAGTTTTGGCATCAGTTACACGAAACTTTGGGTACCAGGCTAGAGTTCAGTACAGCCTTTCATCCGCAAACAGATGGGCAGACCGAGAGAGTCAATCAGATTCTAGAGGACATGTTGAGAGCTTGTGCGCTAGATTATGGATCTAGTTGGGATGATAATTTGCCATACGTAGAATTCTCATATAACAATAGCTATCAAGCTAGTTTGAAGATGGCCCCTTTCGAAGCTTTGTACGGAAGGAGGTGCAGGACACCATTAATGTGGGATGGAGTTGGAGACCGTAAATTATTTGGTCCCGACCTTATCAGAGATTCGGAGGAGAAAGTCAAGTTGATCCGTGACAGACTTAAGATAGCCCTATCTAGACAGAAGAGTTATGCCGATACTAAACGCAAGGAAGTAACTTATGAAGTCGGAGATATAGCATATCTTCGTGTGTCTCCACTTCGAGGAGTTAAACGGTTTGGAGTTAAAGGCAAACTAGCACCACGATTTTTGGGGCCATACAGAATTTTGGAACGCATGGGTGAAGTTGCCTACAAGTTGGAATTACCCGAAGCCTTGTCAGGAGTTCATGATGTGTTTCACGTTTCCCAGTTGAAGAAGTGCCATGCAGAGATGGCTGATATTCCTTTGAGAGATACAATTCCACTAGAAGCCATACAGTTGGATAGTGATCTGACCTATAAGGAGAAGCTCGTCAAGATTCTCGAAACAACAAGCAGGGTTACCCGCAGCAAGGTCATTAAATTTTGCAAGGTTCAGTGGAGTCACCATACCGAGGAGGAAGCAACCTGGGAACGCGAAGAAGATCTTCGACCGGATCACCCACACCTTTTTGCTAGCCAACCCGAATCTCGAGGGCGAGATTCATCTTAAGGGGGGTAGGTTTGTAACATCCCAAATTTTCAATTTGGAATGTTTTACAATTATTAGCTAAGCATCTATGCATTTTTTTTTATTGAGTGTCATTTGGAAATTTCACACGCATTTGAGTTTTATCTGACTTTGGATTCAACTTGGCATCTGAAATTTATTTCAAAAATCCCTGACAAGCACTTGTTCAAAAGTGTGAGAGGAGCTAACATGACACTCCAAAAGCAGAAGAAAACAATGCCGAAAGTTTTGAATTCAAATTTGAGTTTCTTTTGAATTTTTAGAAAAATGTTTTTTATATAAAGTTTCTATTTAGCCTGTAAAAAATAGTTCATCATGTAGGATTTATTTTTCTGATTTTTTTGATATATATATGTCCTATATAAAAATATTTTTTATTTTTCTCTTTTTATTTTTTTTCCTTCTTGTCTATTTCAAAAAAAAAGCAGCCAGGCCAGCGCTGCCTAGCCCAGCGCTAGCAGCAACCAGGCCAGCGAGCCCAGCCAGCTGCTAGCGAGAACATGGCCGAGCTAGCTGATCGCTCGAACTGCCCAGCCCCAGCGCGATCAGAGGCCAGAGCTCGCTCTCCCTCTCCCTCACGTAAGGTTCTCTCTCTGCCCCTGACGCCTGGACCCCGCAGTTTTTTTTCTTCTTCTTTCTCCCACGAACGGACGAACACAGAAACATACGCGTACACCCGAGGCCCCTTCGTTTCCAATTCATGGAAATCAATTCTCCAGTCCGTTTCCCTTCCAAGGAAGATGTCCTATAAATAGCCACGACCCTCCTCGACCGATTCAGACGAAAATCCCTCGCCAAGTCCACCCCTACAACACGTACTCGACGTTCCAATCTCGCAGCAGAAGCTCCAGTTCATCGTCAGTTTCCGACACCGGTGAGCCATCCCGAGCCCTATCCTTTTGGGTTACGACTTCTCTTGATCCGTATCATCGTTTTGACAAGGTTTTGTGTTCTCTCTCCATCTACAAAGGCCGTACCAAACTCCTTGTCTTCACCAGAGCACCCGGAGCACCAAGCTTCGCCGCTTCGTTTCATCGCCGTTCGTCGTCGCCGACCATCTCCGACTCCACCAGCGGACGAGCCAGTCATCAGTGCACCTCCTAGACACCTCCGCCATTGCCTAGGACCACCGGAGCTGCCGCCACCACCGCCCCCGACCTCCATCTCCTCACGTTTTAGCTCTCTGTAAGTACGTAATACATGTTCGTTCGTTTCAGTTAAAAAAAACCGTTTTGTTGAGCTAGATCGGTTTTCTTCAGTTGATCGAACCGGCCTTCGGTTCTGTTTTTTCTCTCTTTTAGCCGCAGCAAAGACCCCATCCAATCAGAGAGCGCCACTTGTCTCTGGCCGAATTTTTGTTTTTTTTTCAGTAATTTTTCTAATCTCAGATTTTATATCAAATCTTGTTTCTAGTATATCTTTTAGTCTATAGATCCGATTTAGTTGATTCTTTTTCCTACGGGTTCGTAGAAATATCCTCTATCCAGAGAACCTAACGAAATATATTTTTGAAAATTTTAAAATTTGAATTCAAACAGATCTGAATTCAAACTTCGTTAGGCCATAACTTGAGTTTCGTAACTCCGTTTTGGGTGATTCTTTTTGCAAATCGAAGCATGTGACATGTACCTTCTGTTAAAACCAAAACCATTTATTTTTGTTGCTGTAAAAATTACATTCTGTACAGAAACATTATTTTGGTGTTTTTGGAGTTTTTCGAAATCTTTTATTCGTTTTCTTTTTGATTCTTTGCTTGTATGCTTATGTATGTTATTGCTTGCTTACGCTAGGTCATCCGGAGTGCGAAGCTTGCTACTACGAATCTTTAGAGTTCAACGAACCTCAGCAAGGCAAGTTCACACTTTGATCATAAGTTTAAATACCCAGTTTTTACTATGCATTAGTTTCACCATCAAAGATTGCATGAGTAGGATTGGGAACATGCGGGTATGCTATGTAGTTCATTTGGTAGGAACCTATGACCTTTTATCACCCCGGGAAATATTCGTTAGATCATATATTGCTTAGCCATGCTCGTAGACGGGGATTGGTATGTGTGATACATGCAAGTTGCGAGAGATAATAATTTTGGGACAACATAAGGTGGCAACTTTAATACACATCTGGGTGGATTGTTTGGGGCACCTGGAGAAACCAGTGCTTGCCCAAGGGGAATCCCGGAGTACCCATGAGATTACCCTAGGTCCGCCACCCAGGCTCAAAGGGATCATAAGATATTTCATGCCTAGAAACTTCCGTGTGCAGCCACAAGCCATTATGGGCTCTGGCATAGTTGAGTAAGTTGTGTGACCTCTTTCCGTGGTAGACTAGCTGATGTAGGGGAAAGTAGGTGTACCGGTCTACCCAGGGTTTGGAGGAAATACTTCAGAAAGACTATGTCTCGATCTTCCGATCATGGAGGTGGTCGAGTCTTGTGGGGAAAAGTGCGCAAACCTCTGCAGAGTGTACAAACTAATCATGATTAGCCGTGTCCCCGGTTACGAACAACTTGAGTATCTAGAAGTGAATTATTGGTTGATCTCATCACTTTATTTAATGAAATCATTGGGTTATTAAAAACTTGGGAATTTTGGGATTGAGTTGGAGGAACCTTCTCAATAATGGCATTTTAATTTTGCAGTAAATAAAAATTTATTCCTTTGTTGTAGAGTAAAATTGGCTTTATGCAAACATTAAACTTAGAGCCCCCACCAGCTAAATTTGCATATAGAAATAGTCTTTTTCTTTATTATTATTTCTATGATGTGACATTGCCATCATATTCCATGTGCTGACCTACACGGCGGCAACGTCTCATGTTGCAGAGTTTTCTGATATTTTTTCAAAAAAAAAAATTTCAATTTTTATTTCAGAATTGCTACAGGTGCGCCACTGATATTGCTACAGGTGCCCCACTAGTAACAAATTTTTTTTTCAAATTTTTTTCCAGAATTTTTTTTTTCAATTTTTTTTTTAATTTTGGCGGGAATTTTTTTTTCCTTAATCTCGGGTCACTATGGCTTAATCTGGGGTAAATATGGCTTAATCTCGGGTCAAATCGCACTCCGTGGTCAAACTTCCCAGAAGGTCACCCATCCTACACTACTCCAGCCCAAGCACGCTTAACTTCTGAGTTCTATCCAACCCCAGCACCAGCTCACTTAGCAGGCACTTGTTGATATATCTATCATATTAATCCTATTAAACCTTGTTAATGTCTGGGAGTTTGTTCATGTTCATGAGTGTGATGAAATTTTGAAAAAATATTTCAAACTTCCCGGTCATTTTACATATCATATTTTTCAAAAAAACTATTTTTTTTCAAAAAAACATTTTTTCAAAAAAAACCATTTTTTTCCCAAAAAACATTTTTTCAAAAAAAAATATTTATTCCAAAAAAAATAGTTTTTCAAAAAAAAAAACTATATTAGTGGCGCACCACGCCCACGGTGCGCCACTACTATTTTTGAATTTTTTTGAATCTAGATCTTAAAAGCCCCGTATCTTTTATTCAGTTAGGTTTTTGGGGATTCTAAGAATCTTCAACGGGGTTCCCCCCGTTGAATTCGGATGTAACTTTTCGAGTAGATGCTTTTTCATATAAAAAACTTTTTCATCGGAGTTCGTATGCAAAAGTTATGCCCATTTTACAAATTCTCGAGAGATTTTGCAAAAAAAGTCGAAATTCATGTTTGTAAATTTTGCTAACAACTAGACCACAAATCACATTGGAATCTTTTTTTTTTTTTTGACATTTCTATCATTTTCTTTTATTTATTTTTTTAACTGAAAAGGCGGTCCAC
>LR738711.1:921095911-921117695 GCA_902687465.1 Secale cereale | reverse complement strand
ATTTTCTTTTATTTATTTTTTTAACTGAAAAGGCAGTCCACAGGGGGGGGGTGCATTTGGTGAAAATGCGTCCCAAGTTACCAGTGACGCACCCCTTCACTGGTGCGCCACTAGTAGCCGGGAATACTAGTGGCGCACCAGTGAAGGGGTGCGCCACTGCTATGGTTTTTTTTTGGACCACCATGCCCAGCCTTACCAGTGGCGCACCAGGGCAAGGTGCGCCACTACTATCAAAAATAGTAGTGGCGCACCTTGTCCTGGTGCGCCACTGGTAAGCCTGGGCATGGCTGGTTACTGTTCAAAAACATAGTAGTGGCGCACCCCACACCTGGTGCCCCACTAGTAATGTCACTATTAGTGGAGCACCTGTTTGTGGTGCGCCACTGCTATATAGTAGTGGCGCACCACATCTCTGGTGCGCCACTAATAGTGATATTACCTATAGCCTTTTTTCTAGTAGTGAGATGATCATTACTTTTCAGTGTGCCGTGCCCCAAGTTAGAATCTATCTCATCCATGCAGCGCCCAACCATCCATCTCCCTAGCCTACAGTGTATTAAACCTTGCTTGTCACTAGTTGCTACTTTTGCATTTACTACTGCTATTTACTTTTGCTGTTTACTTTTACTATTACTATCATCACTATCATATCACTGTTACCTCTTATCTTTTGTTGCAAGTAAGTATATTTCAGGTGCGGTTGAATTGACAACTCAACTGTCAAAGCTTATAAATACTCTTTGGCTCCCCGTGTGTCGAATCAATAAATTGGGTTATTCTTACCCGCGAAGACTATCTCGATCCCTTACGGTTGAGGGTTATCACTTGCACATGTAGGTCATGCTGTCAGAGGTTTTGACCCGCTGTTTGACCCTTTTGCATATGGGGAAATGAGTTGTCCATGAATATCAATCAAGTCAAGAAACTCAGAAAGATTGTTTTGTTAAAGCAATTAGCGACAAAAAACAACAAGATCTTTGTCTGCACAATGAAGAAGACATCAGTTCACAACAGGATGGTACTAACTGTTATACCTTGCCTTTTTATTCCTTTGCCCCGTTTCCAATATAGAGAAGATATTTATGCAGATCCTTGTTTTTAGGCCTTTCCAAAGAAGTTCACCGATGATTACCTCTCAAACAACATGTATGGTCAGGAGGCGAGGAAGGTATTCATACAACACCCACGGTTCAATATTGAAGTGTTCCTGAAGAGGACGAAGGATGGACGGTCAATCATCCACAGGCACTGGCCTAAACTTACAAAGACATTCAACATCAATGAGGGCTCAATATTTTCCTTCTGCTTCAGTAGGTTTCCAGATGAGATACCTCTGTCTATATACCATCTATGTTGCTAATTTTGAAAGGTTATAGATGTTGTATGTGAAACTTGGTCCTGGTGTAGTCGTGTAATGGGATAGCTGAGTGTTGAAGCTATATGATGTTGTACTCTGATGTATGTTAATTATGAAAATGGAATATATTGTGTGGTTAATATGAAATGTCAATTAGATTACTAAATGGATTATGAATAATCGGATAATTAGCCTGCTAATTGGGTTTTTCTATTGCAAATGGTTATTGAGAAAACACCGTGTCCGATGCATTCAATAGCGCACTCAGTTTGTAGGAATAAACCGTGTTAGATTAATAAACAATCACACACAGCGTCTGTCAGGACCGGGTTTTCGGGATATTAATTTCCTAAAAAAACGGACCTTGTGCTCACCAGCCCCAGGATTACTGTTAGCTGATGAGGCACCAACTTGTTACAGAAACTCCAAGGAAAATACAAGATATGTAGTACAAGACCATTTTGTCCTGTGAGTACAACACAAGGTTTCTAGTGACTGATGGCGGAAGCGGTTCGTGGTTCTTCGGTGACTATGGGATTCCATTTCCCATGGGAACAGCTGACCAGGTTAACTCCTATCTTCGCGGGGCTGCTATATCCATTCTGTGTAGGTTCCGGGGCTGCCATCGCATCATTCCTTCCCACGCAAGGAATCTGGCCAAGACAATAGCCAGGGACAAGCCAGTGAGTACTTTGAATGTACTCGCAAACCTTATGAAAATGGGTGAGATATAATCATGCTTGAGAATAATGGATGAATACTATGATACGAATGATATGACAGTCCATATGGCAAGCAGGTCATTTGTATAAAAAGGCATATGCAATCAGGGAGTGATAATAAGATAAAAACCGAGCATGCCACAGTCGGGCGTCTGAGCGACACCACATAAAGGGCTTACAAAAAAAATATCAAGAATCCCACAGTCGGGCGTCTGAGCGACACCATAGAAAGGGCTTATAAAGGAAAGCAATAACAAGCATGCCTTAGTCGGGCGTCTGAGCAACACCACAGAAAGGGCTTATGTAAATAAGGAATGGTAAACATGCCACAGTCGGGCGTCTGAGCGACACCATAGAAAGGGCAAGCATAAATAACAAATAGTAAACATGCCACAGACGGGCGTCTGAGCGACACCACAGAAAGGGCTTATAAGGAAAAATAAATAACAAGAATGCCACAGTCGGACGTCTGAGCGACATCACGTAAAGGGCTTATAAGTAGAGTGGATAACAGCAAATATCCAGGAGGTAGAACCGTCCCAGGGATACTCATTCATTCGAATAACACAAATGGTTAGTTAACAATAATAATCATGATCACCATATGTCATAGGTCATAATCAGTGTTCTGGTTTTAGTAGTTTCTCCTCCAAAGACCGACACTAAGACCGACACTCGACCCATCACAGACTGTAGTCCTTAACCATGGACACGGCTATTCGGATAGATTTGGTATCTCGGCAGAGGGTGTACTCTTTACCCACGAGAAACGGTTTTCTTTAGTCCATCAGACTAATACCATCTACGGCCTTTTGGTCGAAAACCTGCCTGACTTGCACACACCAGCTTAGCTTTACTTGTGTCTGGAATCACCCACGACACCTGTCAAACAAACTCTGAGTGGGGAGGCTACAACCTCGCGTAGCATGGGACCAAATTTCTATTGCGCGCTCTAAGGGGTGCCCCCCTCTCGGTCCCAACAGGAAACACCCATGCCCCCGGACCAGGTGGCATGCCTACCGGATGCAGCCGGTATCTTCCACCATGGCCTCTCTGTATGGTGTGTGCTAGGCCAGGGGTTGACACTTACTGAACCGTACCCTACCTGCGGCAGGGACAAGTGGTAGCACATAACAAGTATGGGGGTTACTGGAACAAGACTCGATCTACGGTCGACTCAGGAGGTTTCAACAATACTCATGATTTCTCATGACCGATATATTTCACAACAACAGTCGGAATCACCATCCGTCATGCCTTACCAAGCCATACCGGACTCCACCGTCCCGACGGGGAGCTAGTGACATGCCCGCATCTACACAAGACCGCGACTTTCACGGCTTCCTTCCGTTAGGCATGAAAGTCATACGAAGGGGATCACCGTCATGCATACGAATTATTCTCAACAAGTGTTTACCTCATGCACTCATGGGAACGATCATATCATCACATATGAAATAAAATGAACGCATTCATATTGTTGCAATTGTGTCAACAAGAACCGCATGCAATAAACCACGCTTCAAAAGTGCTTGCCTTCAAGTAGAGGGGAGGAGAAATGCATTCCAACAATTTTTGGAAGTTTTCTCCCTCTTCCAAATCGTAAATGAAATAATATGAAATCAATACATAGACTCAAAACAGCCCAAAAAATTTGTCTGGAAAATTTTCATCTAAATATGAAAATAAACTAGACAATATTTGGGAAACAACATAAAAAGAATCAAGTCGTTTGGATTAATATTTCAAAAGATACCGCCAGTCGAAGTTTAGTCAAATCTGTTTTTAGAATAAAACAGAAATACGAAAATGTTTCGATTAGAATACACTTTTGGAGTAGGGGAGACGTACTTCTGAGGTTTACGCCTTCACTTATGCATGCGTGGACTGGCGTTGTCTCGCTGACAAAGGGCCCAGGGGGGGCCCACTGGTCAGGTTTGACCAGTCGCCCCTGCCTCCTTCTTCCTCTGGCCGAACCGATGCGCGGCTCCGGCGATCAACGCCGGCGAACAGCGGCTCCTCGAGGGCATCCAAGGGCGGGGATGGATCCGCCAGACTGGGGTGGTCCACCCGGTGGTCGAGGGGGCGACAGAGGTGGAGGAAAACACCGGCGATGAGCTTCGCGGCGGACGGCGGCCTCGTGTGGAATTGGGGCTTCACACTACGGTGGTTCCCGAGCTAGTTTGAGATGATGGGCGGCTACGCTGGGTCATTGGTGGTCGAATGGTGGCGTTGGCTGGATGGGAGGGGCTCGGGTTGCGACAGATTGGACTGGAGTGCGGCGGCGGCCGTACTCGCCGGAGATGGAGAAGAAAACTTCCCCTGGACGATTGGCTGCTACGGGGTTGCTCTGCGTGGTGGCTAGTGACTGTCTGAGGTTGCGGAGATGCTCGGGGCGTCCTTAAATAGGTGGGCAATGGCGGTTCCGCGGCGGACGGGGATAAGATCGCCAGCGACCGCCATTCTGTAGCTTAGGGCGACGTGGCAGCGACGCGCGCTAGGGGACGAACTCGTGGATGATCTGGAGCTGCTCCAGGGGGCAGGTGGCGAGTGCTGGAGGCTCGGGCGGGGCTGTCCACGGCAGGGGCTGCTATGGCCGCCCGCTAGCTGCCGCGGCCGACGTGACGGCGGCATTGTAGGGTTCCAGTGTCGTCTCTATGGTGGGGGAGAGGGCAGGCATACAGGCAGTGCGAGTGCAGCGGCCAGAACGGGCGCGGGGAGTCGGCAGAGGGACGCGGCGGCTTGGTGCGCGCGCGTGCAAAACGTGCGCTCTGGGCGCGCCCAGAGCATGCACGTGAACTGCTCGACAGAATGCCAGAGCATGCCACAGGGCTTGGATAATGCTGGGCATTAGCAGGGCTAGGTTAGAGGCTTAAGGGAGATTAGTGGACATGCCAGCATGTATGGAGGGGCAAGGTCACACTACAAAGTAAAGATCATGCCAAACCTGGCCATGCACCTCAGGTGTTTGACAAAATGCTAGAGGTCACTAGGCAACTCTTGGGGTGGCCAAAGTTTCCAGATCAGAGTCTCTTTAGGTGAATGAGATGATGGCAAAGCTAGTTGGGCAAAACCAGAAACTTGCTAGTGCAAGTTTTGCAAATCTTCAGTTCTGGATAGAAAGTGAAGGGCATTGTTTCGTGGATCTAAAATCTTCCAATGGGTCCATTCTTCTGGGTTTAAGGGTTTTACAGGATGGCCTAGAAGTAGGAAAAGGAATCATAGTTAGGGGGAAAGGTTAAATGGTGGTTGATGTACAAATCACCATGCTGGACCAGAATGGAAATGAGGCTGTTCCATTGAAATATTCCAAAGGACCTAAATGGGTTTTTGCATAAAGTTGAGTAACATACTCCTATGAACATCCCATAATTTTGGTGGAATCTCTAAAGAAATATTTAATGGGGTTGTAGTGCAAAACTGCCCACTGGACCAGATTTGAAATCTTGATGTGGAGCTCGAAATATTAGATGAATAAAATATATGCTTGCAAAAAAGTGGTCTAACAACATCACATGACATCTCCAATTTTTGGTTGGAATTCTATATGAACCTATCAAAGGGTTGCAGTACAATAAGGGCCTAAAAATTAAGGGAAATCATTCCTAGAGAGAAGAAAATTAGGGGGGGGGTGGTTATATAATTAATTCTACTGATAACTGAAAAGTTAAAAGGAGGGAATAAGAGAGTCTAACACAAGGGTTGGAAAGTTATCACTAGTGGTAGGAACTCCAACACAACAGGAACATCCAGCAAAAATTGCAAAATTTTAATTATCTGACAAAATTTTAATTATTAAAACATGGTCAAATTTTTGGGGTTGTTAAAACACTACCCCCCTTAAGAAAAAATCTCGCCCTCGAGATTTGTTAAGGGATGCTATAACATCTTCTACTGCCAAAATTAACCGCTCTGCTAAAGCAAATAAGTGCCACTACAGTGCATGTGCAATAAGTGGTGTAAACTGCAGTGTTAAACACTGGCGCGGCATGGAAAAATCTACGGTCGTGGAAAACGAGATACTTCTACTCTGGGCTATAGTAAATTTAGAAACGGTATTTCTAAATTTTCAAATACGCTGGTTGCACCCCAGAGCATAGTGCTCTCACTGGCTGACAGGTAGGCACTGGACCCACTGTCAGTCTCTTCTTCTACCTCTGGTTCTCTCTCCTCCTCTCTCCCGCGCGCTTTCCCGCGCTTTCTCCATCTGCGACGGCTAGCTCGTAGGGCATCTAGGCCGTACCTCCGTAGTGCACGGCGCGCTAGCTGTCGGTGCAGCGTGCACTCATCTCGCGGGCCAGCGTGCTGTCAGCACTGCTTGCGGATTTGCTTCCGAACATCGGCAGCCGAGCGACGAGCGGTGCTGGTGGACTCCGCCCACCGTACACCGATCTCGAGCTATAAAACAACCGAGGTGCTCCTTCTTCCTCCTCACACCTGGCCTCGCTTCTTCTTCTTTCTTCTTCTCCTCCATTCGTGTTTGCAGGAGCTCGGGTCGAGGCTCTAATGGCGGAGGTGATGCCGGACAGGTGCATGATCCTAGTGTGTGTGGGGTTGGCGGCATTGCTGGGGGCATCCGTGCTTTTGTGCGCGATGATCCTCTACGATCGTCATGATGCGGCGGCTCGAGTGCTAGCTCTTCGCGGCGGCGGCGATCACGAGGATTAGGCGTGGGTGTCGGGTGCTAACGGTGGTTAGTGCGCGGTAGGCAACTAGTGTTTGAATAAACTCCCACGAGTTTCTCCTCAAGAGACTGTGGTGCGTCGGAGGGGTGGTTAATTTGATGAAGCGGGTGTATGTGGACTAGCAACTTAGTGTACTGTGTGGAGAGGCCGGAGTTGTAAGTCTGCTGTTGCGGTGTTGCGCGATGAGGTAAAATATCTACGTTATGCAGAGAGATATGTTGCAACAACTCAGGGAAGATTAATTAACACACGATACGACACACAGCTCACATTCATAAAAAGATACGGGGATAACCACATAGCTGTTATGCCTAAAACATAAACGGTAAATGGACAGGGTCCTGAGAAAAGGTCTCTGGTGCTGGGGGTTACTCTTCTTCTATCGGTGGAAGCGGGTTGACTAGTCGATGAATTAGTTTCTCCTGCCCGGGCCTCAGTGGTCTGCCGATGGCGATCCGAGGATTTAAATCGGCGAGGCTCTGGAGATAACCCATTATCCGCTGGGTCAGACGCTCTTGCGCGATGACATACTGCATAAGGTTGGCTAGCACTTGGTCTCTCTCTATTCGCCCACCAGGAAAAGATGCTGCTTCTCCCGGTGTTGCACGGCTTGGAAAGTAATAATACCCTCGTTCGCTGGCATAGGGCACCGCGAAGCGGAGGCGAGCAAGCGCTTCACAAGCGGCAGCCTCTATGGCCATCTGGGGAGTTGGCATGGATTTCCCCATGAAGGAAACCTCTGTAGGGTCTTGGTTTGGGTTTGCGGGCGGGATGTGTACCACCGCCCAATATTTCGAGGTGGATGGTGTGATCCTCGATTTGAGGAGCTCATACTGGGGTGGACGGGTAGCACTCATGGTACTGCAGGTAACATCCCACAATATCTTTAAGAAGCTACCTGGGGATGCCTCTAGGGTTCTCAGATAGATACTAGGGATCGGCATGGTGAAGGAAATGGCTGTGAGAGCAGGGCACCAGGTGAGGGATGTTTGGTAAGGTCACGGTGTGTCCTTTTATATAGCAACCGGGCTGGTTTATAGAATCATAGTGAGGAGCAGCTATATTGCTGGTTTCGCTTTAAGGGGTCGGGGTCAATGCTACAGGTATTCATGTCTCGCTAAGTGACATGTTTCTGTAGGGGTTGTCGGTGAGGTGCTCTGGAAATTACACCTGAGGAAAGAAAAAAAAATGCATTCGTACACTGACATAACTGTGCACAGTTGCTATAAGAGCGCAACAGTAAACTGTATATACATATCGGCATACAGGTTACATCACCACGGGGTGTGGACATGATAAAGCTTGTTACTACTCGGGTGACTTAATCAACCTCGTTTATATCCAAACGTCCTTTCCTTGTGGACGCTGAAGCTTCTCCAAGAGCTTCATCGTTGTTGCTGGCTGCAGGTGGCTGAGGGGGTGCTGGGTCGGGGCAGTGATGACGTCCCTCGCGCGGATTGCTGGCCACAATCCTGTTGGAGCGTGCGCCAAACAGGCGACGCATCACCTCTGGAGACACCGGGGCATTTTGGTCAATGACCGAGGCAGGCCTCAAGGACTCGATTGGTTGTTCGAAAAACACGACTGGGTTGTCGGTGCCGGACTCGTCCCCTCCTTTTGCCGGGGCTCGGCGAAGCAGTTCTCCACGAGCTGCGATCAGATCAAGAGTGATTTGATCGAACAGTTCCTCTAGCACACTAACATAGCGTACCAGATGCAATAATGCAGGATCTGTCTCGTGGTCTCCGCTCGCAACTCGGGGAGGCCTACCATACCCGTTACGGCTGGGGTAGTAGTAAAATGAGCGACAGTTAACCCTGGGCGATAGGTGCCGGAGTTGAACTATAGCTTCTCGAGCAGCTAGCTGGATAGCTTGCGGCTCAAAGGAAGTTGTCCTTCTAGTGAACCTGTAGGGGCGTTCTGGCGATAGACCCCTACCATAGATGTGTACAATGGCACAGAATTGACGGCTTTCACCGCCCATGGAGTCTTGGTACACAACATATTCTGGGGGCTCTTCTAACGCAAAGGCACGACGGGTGAGGTTTGCGAGCACGGTCACAAAACCTCCAAGGTTGGTTGCTGTGGTTTCATTGTGAACGATGGGTCCTGGCATTTTAGCTCGGTCTGGGGTAGAGGCTGAGTTGGGTTGGGGGCTAGCGCGCCCTATTTATAGGAAAGGACCGAGTCTTCCTTCGCATGCTTGCGAAGGGAACTGTTTAGGTGTCGGTCACTGGCGGTGATCGACAGACTTGACTGATAGGTTGGGCACCGACTACCAAAGGTGTCGGCCCTCTGTGCGGGTATCTTATGCGAGAAGCTTGGCCGCGGTTAGGATATGGTCTGGTGTGGTGGTTAACCTAGGTTTTTTTTGACCTGGCTAAGATAGGATTAGCCAACGGTCAGCCTGGCTCTGATACCAAGTTTGTCAGGACCGGGTTTTTGGGATATTAATTTCCCAAAAAAATGACCTTGTGCTCACCAGCCCCAGGATTACTGTTAGCTGATGAGGCACCAACTTGTTACAGAAACTCCAAGCAAAATACAAGATATGTAGTACAAGACCATTCTGGCCTATGAGTACAACACAAGATTTCTAGTTACTGATGGCGGAAGCGGTTCGTGGTTCTTCGGTGACTATGGGACTCCATTTCCCATGGGAACAGCTGACCAGGTTAACTCCTATCTTCGCGGGGCTGCTATCTTCATTCTGCGTAGGTTCTGGGGCTGCCATCGCATCGTTCCTTCCCACGCAAGGAATCTGGCCAAGACAATAGCCAGGGACAAGCCAGTGAGTACTTTGAATGTACTCGCAAACCTTATGAACATGGGTGAGATATAATCATGCTCGAGAATAATGGATGAATACTATGATAAGAATGATATGACAGTCCATATTGCAAGCAGGTGATTTGTATAAAAAGGCATATGCAATTAGGGAGTGATAATAAGATAAAAAGCGAGCATGCCACAGTCGGGCGTCTGAGCGACACCACATAAAGGGCTTACAAATAAAATAAATAACAAGAATGCCACAGTCGGGCGTCTAAGCGACACCACAGAAAGGGCTTATAAAGGAAAGCAATAACAAGCATGCCTCAGTCGGGCATCTGAGCGACACCACAAAAAGTGCTTATGTAAATAAGGAATGGTAAACATGCCACAGTCGGGCGTCTGAGCGACACCACAGAAAGGGCTTGTATAAATAGTAAACATGCCACAGTCGGGCGTCTGAGCAAAACCACAGAAAGGGCTTATAAGGAAAAATAAATAACAAGAATGCCACAGTCGGACGTCTGAGCGACATCACGTAAAGGTCTTATAAGTAGAGTAGATAACAGCGAATATCCAGGAGGTAGAACCGTCCCAGGGGTACTCATTCATTCAAATAACACAAATGGTTAGTTAAACAATAATAATCATGATCACCATATGTCACAGGTCATAATCAGTGTTCTGGTTTTAGTAGTTCTCCTCTGAAGACCGACACTAAGACCGACACTCGACCCATCCCAGATTGTAGTCCTTAACCATGGACACGGCTATTCGAATAAATTTGGTATCTCTGCGGAGGATGTACTCTTTACCCACGAGTAACGGTTTTATTTAGTCCATCGGACTAATACCGTCTACGGCCTTTTTGTCGAAAACCTGCCTGACTTGCACACACCAGCTTAGCTTTACTTGTGTCTGGAATCACCCACGACACCTGTCAAACAAACTCTGAGTGGGGAGGCTACAACCTCGCGTAGCATGGGATCAAATTTCTATTGCGCGCTCTAAGGGGTGCCCCCCTCTCGGTCCCAACCGGAAACACCCATGCCCCCGGACCAGGTGGCATGCCTACCGGATGCAGCCGGTATCTTCCACCATGGCCTCTCTGTACGGTGTGTGCTAGGCCAGGGGTTGACACTTACCGAACCGTACCCTACCTGCGGCAGGGACAAGTGGTTGCACATAACAAGTATGGGGTTACTGGAACAAGACTCGATCTACGGTCGACTCAGGAGGTTTCAGCATTACTCATATGATTTGTCATGACCAATATGTTTCACAACAATAGTCAGAATCACCATCCGTCATGCCTTACCAAGCCATACCGGACTCCACCATCCCGACGGGGAGCTAGTGACAAGCCCGCATCTACACAAGACCGCGACTTTCACGGCTTCCTTCCGTTAGGCATGAAAGGCATACGAAGGGGATCACCGTCATGCCTACGAATTATTCTCAGCAAGTGTTTACCTCATGCACTCATGGGTACGATCATATCATCACATATGAAATAAAATGAACACATTCATATTGTTGCAATTGTGTCAACAACAACCGCATGCAATAAACCAGGGTTCAAAAGTGCTTGCCTTCAAGTAGAGGGGAGGAGAAATGCATTCCAACACTTTTTGGAAGTTTTCTCCCTCTTCCAAATCCTAAATGAAATAATATGAAATCAATACATAGACTCAAAATAGCCCAAAAAAGTTGTCTGGAAAATTTTCATATAAATATGAAAATAAACTAGACAATATTTGGGAAACAACAGAAAAGAATCAAGTCGTTTGGATTAATATTTAAAAAGATACTGCCAGTCAAAGTTTAGTCAAATCTGTTTTTAGAATAAAACAGAAATAGGAAAACGTTTCGATTGGAATACGCTTTTGGATTAGGGGAGACGAACTTTTAAGGTTTACGCCTTCACTTATGCATGTGTGGACTGGCGCTGTCTTGCTGACAGAAGGCCCAGTGGGCCCACTGGTCAGGTTTGACCAGTCGCCCCCGCCTCCTTCTTCGTCTGGCCGAACAGATGCGCGGCTCCAGCGATCAACGCCGGCGAACGGCGGATCCTCGAGGGCATCCGAGGGCGGGGATGGATCCGCCAGACTGGGGCGGTCCTCCCGGTGGTCGAGGGGGCGACGGAGGTGGAGGAAAACACCGGCGACGAGCTTCGCGGCGGACGGCGGCCTCGGGGGGAATTGGGGCTTCGCACTACGGTGGTTCCCGAGCTAGTTTGATATGATGGACGGCTCAGCAGGGTCATGGGTGGTCGAATGGTGGCGTTGGCTGGACGGGAGGGGCTCGGGTTGCGACGGATTGGACTGGAGTGCGGCGGCGGCCGTACTCGCCGGAGATGGAGAAGAAAACTTTCCCTGGACGATTGGCTGCTACGGGGTTGCTCTGCGGGGTGGCTAGTGACTGTCTAAGGTTGCGGAGATGCTCGGGGCGTCCTTAAATAGGTGGGCAATGGCGGTTCCACGGCGGCCGGGGACAAGATCGCCGGCGACCGCCATTCTGTAGCTTAGGGCGACATGGCGGCGACGCGCGCTAGGGGACGAACTCGCGGATGATCTGGAGCTGCTCCAGGGGGCAGGTCGCGATCGCTGGAGGCTCGGGCGGCACTGTCCACGGCAGGGGCTGCTGTGGCCGCCCCCTAGCTGCCGCGGCCGACCTGACGGCGGCACGGAGGGGTTCCAGTGTCGTCTCTGCAGTGGGGGAGAGGGCAGGCTTGCAGGCGGTGCGAGTGCAACGGCCAGAACGGGCGCGGGGTGTCGGCAGAGGGACGCGGTGGCTCGGTGCGCGGACGTGCAAAACGTGCGCTCTGGGCGCGCCCAGAGCACGCACGTGAACTGCTCGACAAAATGCCAGGGCATGCCACAGGGCTTGGATATGGCTGGGCATTAGCAGGGCTAGGTTAGAGGCTTAAGGGAGATTAGTGGAAATGCCAGCATGTATGGAGGGGCAAGGTCACAGTACAAAGTAAAGATCATGCCAAAACTGGCCATGCACCTCAGGTGTTTGACAAAATGCTAGAGGTCACTAGGCTACTCTTGGGGTGGCCAAATTTTCCAAATCAGAGTCTCTTTAGGTGAATGAGATGATGGCAAAGCTAGTTGGGCAAAACCAGAAACTTGCTAGTGCAAGTTTTGCCAATCTTCAGTTCTGGACAGAAAGTGAAGGGCATTGTTTCATGGATCTAAAATCTTCCAATGGGTCCATTCTCTGGGTTTAAGGGTTTTACAGGATGGCCTACAAGGAAAAGGAATCATAGTTAGGGGGAAAGGTTAAATGGTGGTTGATGTACAAATCACCATGCTGGACCAGAATGGAAATGAGGTTGTTCCACTCAAATATTCCAAAGGACCTAAATGAGTTTTTGCATAAAGTTGAGTAACATACTCCTATGAACATCCCATAATTTTGGTGGAAGCTCTAAAGAAATATTTAATGGGTTTGTAGTGCAAAACTGCCCACTGGACCAGATTTGAAATCTTGATGTGGAGCTCGAAATATTAGATGAATAAAATATATGCTTGCAAAAAAGTGGTCTAACAACATCACATGACATCTCCAATTTTTGGTTGGAATTCTATATGAACCTATCAAAGGGTTGCAGTACAATAGGGGCCTAAATATTAAGGGAAATCATTCCTAGAGAGAAGAAAATTAGGGGGGTGGTTATATAATTAATTCTACTGATAACTGAAAAGTTAAAAGGAGGGAATAATAGAGTCTAACACAAGGGTTGGAAAGTTATCACTAGTGGTAGGAACTCCAACACAACAGGAACAGAAAGGTCCTGAAATTAAAAGTAACATCCAGCAAAAAATGCAAAATTTTAATTATCTGACAAAATTTTAATTATTAAAACATGGTCAAATTTTTGGGGGTGTTACAGCGTCCTCTTGAAAACTGTTTGCGTTAGTTCACCTGGCGCAAACGTTTACCACATAAAAACTTTGTGTGATGGACAGCCTTTGTCACAGAGTTTCTTCTACGCACCATGTGTGATGCATTCAATGATGCAAACGATAAAATTATTAATATCGTGTGCAATGGCAACGCTATCACAAAATATTTAACGGGACAAATTGTGTGTGATGTACATGTGAACGGAAACGTTTTCCTTGGAGCGGCTGTGTGGGATGTACATATGATACGTCCAAAACGTATCTATAATTTCTGCTTGCTCCATGCCACTTTTGTGTGATATTGCTATGATATTTATACACTTCCATACACTTTTGATCATATTTGGACTAACCTACTAATCCAGTGCACCCCAGTGCCAGTTTCTGTTTTCGGCTGTTTTTGTATTTCAGGTTTTCACATTACGAGAACTGCCAGGAAAAATCTAGAAAAATTATATAAAAAATCAGCGTTCCAGAACCTACCTTGCGCCCGAAGGACAGCCGGGGGGGGCACCATGGCTCCAGGCGCCCTGGCGGGGCGCCCCCCCCCCCCCTGGGCCGCGCCGGGGGGGCGCCTGGGCCCCCCGAGCCCCGTCTGGTGCCCCCCTTTGGCATATATTTAGAGCGTCCTTCGAAACCCTCGGGACGGGAACTCTTTTTCGCGATCTCATCTCTGTTCCGCCGCCGCCGCCGCTTCCAAGATCGGGAGCACCAGGAGAACTCTTCCCGGCACCCTGCCGGAGGGGAGGATCACCATCAGGAGCCTCTCCACCACCATGGACGCCTCCCGGATGAGTTGTGAGTAGTCTCCCTTGGACCATGAGTCCATGACCAGTAGCTATGTGATGTTCTCCTCCCGTTCTTGTGCTTCACTAATTAGTCCTCGTGAGCTGCCCTACATGATCGAGGCACATATGTAATCCTTATGCTGTTGCTATGATGAGTTTGCTGGGATCCGATGGATTATGAGATTATGTTTAGATTGATCTTGAGTAATATATTTGATCTACCTCTTTTATATTTATGTTCATAAGTAATTCTTGCATGTTCTCCGTTGTTATTTATTGCTTTGGCCAAGTAATACGTAGTGACTCCAAGAGGGAACGTTATGCTCGATTGTGGGTTCATGCCCCTCGATGACTAGCTTGAGTGACAGAAACATGAGTCTAGGGGATGTGCTGTTGCCACAAGGGGGAAAACAACGGTGCTTGTGCCCTTAGTATTCATGCTTATCTTTTCAAAGAGCTTTTGTTTAGTTGGTTGCTTGAACTCTCTTTAATTATCATGATCACCTTATTAAGAGAGTTTGCTTCCGTTGCATTGGTTAATATGCCTATGATAAAGATGCTACGTGCATAATGGTGCTTAGTAGTTCAGGTTTTCTTATGGTTAGTCTCAAATAGCTGGGGGATTCCCAATGTGTTATTGGAATACCAACTTGATTTGTTTGCCTATGATGTGGTATGGTTTAGTAATATCTTCCTTCGAGAATTTATTTTGATTGACTTGGCGTATGCTCACGCATATTTAAGACTGTAAAGAAAGTCTGTCAAGCCTTGATGATCTTTTATTTCTGAGTAGCGATATAACTGCCATGCCTGATTCAATATTGCTTTGTCGCTCTGCATGATTATGACCGGCATTGCTCTCTTAGTTGGTCGCTCCCAGTCTTTTGCTAACCTCCACCTATACTAAGCAGACTAACCTTGCAATACATAGCTCATGGGAAAGTAGCTTAAAAACTATTGTGGTAAAGAATATGTTGCCTATGTATCTTATTTCTTATAAGTTGCTTGCTGAGCGGTAACCATGTTTCTGGGGACGCCATCAACTGTCACACTTTTGTTGAATATCATGTGAGTTGCTATGCATGTTCGTCTTGTCTGAAGTAAGGGTGATTTACCATGGGTTGAATGAATATGCATATTGTTAGAGAAGAACATTGGGCCGCCAACCAAAGCCATGCATCATGGTGGAAGTTTTAGCTTGGACTTAATCCTCAATCTCTTATGAGAATATGCTTATGCATTTAAGAGGAGTCCATCATCTATTTTCTATGTTGTCCCGGTATGGATGTCCTCAAGTTGAGATCTATCAAAAACGAGAAATCAAATGCGATTTATCTCCTTGGACCTTTGTACAGGTGGCATAGAGGTACCCCTTTGTGACACTTGGTTGAAACATATGTAATGCAATGATAACCCATGGAAATCCGAGCTAATTAGGACAAGGTGCGAGCACTATTGGTATTCGATGCATGAGGCTTGCAACTTATAGGATGTCTTATGCATGACACATATGAAGTACTACTACCGTTGACAAAATTGCTTCTATGTTTTTAAAATAAAAAGCTCTAACACATAACCATTCTTTTACTTTTATGTTAAAGCACCAACTACTGAGAGCATGATTGTCATTCTGAGTGTAATGTGCATTGTCCCAAAGTAGCATTGTCTTTTGCATGATTGTGATATCGTTTATTTTGAAATCATTGTATCTAGTCATCACTTAAACCTTGAAGGTGCCCCTGCATTTATGTTTTGCTTCACTAAAGGGGGCAAGCTAGATATCACTTTATCATATTTGCACATCATGTTCATTGCAAATCTTTTTGATGTTTCAGTTTCATGTTGTAAAACTTTCAGTCATTTGTGATTTTCTCATGAGGCAACTTAATTACTATAGATTCATTGTCTCAGTAAGCTTTTGTCATATGACTATGAATAAGTCCTATATGGTTAATAGCATGTCACCACAGAAATTATTCTTGTTATCATTTACCTACTCGAGGACGAGCAGGAATTAAGCTTGGGGATGTTGATATGTCCAAAACGTATCTATAATTTCTGCTTGCTCCATGCCACTTTTGGGTGATATTGCTATGATATTTATACACTTCCATACACTTTTGATCATATTTGGACTAACCTACTAATCCAGTGCACCCCAGTGCCAGTTTCTGTTTTCGGCTGTTTTTGTATTTCAGGTTTTCACATTACGAGAACTGTCAGGAAAAATCCAGAAAAATTATATAAAAAATCAGCGTTCCAGAACCTACCTTGCGCCCGAAGTACAGCCGGGGGGGGGGGGCACCAGGGCCCCAGGCGCCCTGGCGGCGCGCCCCCCCTGGGCCGCGCCGGGGGGGCGCCTGGGCCCCCCGAGCCCCGTCTGGTGCCCCCCTTTGGCATATATTTAGAGCGTCCTTCGAAACCCTCGGGACGGGAACTCTTTTTCGCGATCTCATCTCTGTTCCGCCGCCGCCGCCGCTTCCAAGATCGGGAGCACCAGGAGAACTCTTCCCGGCACCCTGTCGGAGGGGAGGATCATCATCGGGAGCCTCTCCACCACCATGGACGCCTCCCGGATGAGTTGTGAGTAGTCTCCCTTGGACCATGAGTCCATGACCAGTAGCTATGTGATTTTCTCCTCCCGTTCTTGTGCTTCACTAATTAGTCCTCGTGAGCTGCCCTACATGATCGAGGCACATATGTAATCCTTATGCTGTTGCTATGATGAGTTTGCTGGGATCCGATGGATTATGAGATTATGTTCAGATTGTGCTTGAGTAATATATTTGATCTACCTCTTTTATATTTATGTTCATAAGTAATTCTTGCATGTTCTCCGTTGTTATTTATTGCTTTGGCCAAGTAATACGTAGTGACTCCAAAAGGGAACGTTATGCTCGATTGTGGGTTCATGCCCCTCGATGACTAGTTTGAGTGACAGAAACATGAGTCTAGGGGATGTGTTGTTGCCACAAGGGGGAAAACAGCTGTGCTTGTGCCCGCGGGTGCAAGGATTGTTTACTTTACGCAAAGTTCTTTTAATGCAGTTGTCTGTTGCATTGAGTTTACACTACGGGTGGGGCTCGCAACTTAATACCAGCGAGATGTTCTGGATAGATATCTCAAGGTGGATGATTAGTAGTAGATATTGATGGATTTCGGTCTACTTACTTTGGCGTACCGCCCATGCTTTGAACCTCAACCTTTCATGCAATGTAGTCAGCATTGGTTTGCGTTCGTGGTCCTGTCAATAGCCCAGCTGTAATTCGTTTACCTCACATAGCTGTTTTATCGTCTTTTGGGAGAGAGACATCACTAGTGAACATCATGAGACTCCGGTCCATATTACCGTCATTGATCACATCCGCTATTTACTTTTCGATATTATTTACTATTGCAAACATTATCTATCACTACTATCATTTGCGTTTAATCCTTTGTGAACTACAAGGCCGGAGGGATTGACAACCTCTCTGTACTCGTTGGGAGCAAAGTTATTTTTATCTGCGTGCAGGTCCACGTTGATTGCTAATATCTGGCGCCGTTAGCAGTTGACATCTACTTGTTGAACCTAGGAGTCTCTAGGGATTCTATCCTTGGTATCTTGCCAAGGGAAAAACTTCCACAATACTGCATCTCACACCTTCCACTTGGGGTAACCAACGAGGGGTTAGAGGCCCATCAAGGAGTTTTTCTGGCGCCGTTGCCGGGGACTCCACTCTTCAGGATAGGGGAGTTGCATGCTATCTTTTACCTTTGCTTTTTAGTCTTGTTAGTTTACCTTTTAGTTTTTTCTTTAGTACCTTTTTATCGAAAATCACAAAAATAGTTATCTTGTTCTTTAGTTGTCATTATATCGGGTCCATTTGTCTTTGACGAGGCAGAAGTTCTCACCTTTAAACAAAGAGGTGGGGAAAGTTTGAAAGATGCTTGGTATAGAATTAATGATTCACAAAAAAGAGCCACCAAGAAGCAACCTACTACTATCTTGCTTAGAAATTTTTATGTTGGAATTACTTCTTGGAATAGGTTTATTCTAGATACTGCTATCAATGGGAATTTCCTAGAGGCCCCAGTTTGGGAGTCTCTTAGTATTATTGAAAATCTTGTTGGGAATCTCCCTGTTGTTAGCATTCGAGAGGACATCACCCTAGCTCACATTATGAAAAAACTTGAAAAGATAGAGCTAGAGATGCCAAGCATTAATAAGATGAATGAGTTGGATCGTAAGATCCAAGGGAATTTGAATAGACTTGATAGCTCCATGTATAAAATTTTCAAAATTTTGGAGACCGTCAAATCCCCTGACTTGTACTCTTCTAGGATAGACAAGATTGAGGAAATATTTGATACCTTAGGAACTACTTTCTCCTCGATCAAAACCAAAAAGGTAGAAACTCCGGCAAAGAGGGAGCCTAAGTTCGTTCACATCCCAAAGGCTCCCCGTTCTAAAAGTAATCCATCTATCGCCAAAGGGGTTGAAACTGTAAAGACTTTGGAAGAAACACCTCTCTGTAATGAATTTATAAATGAATCTTCCCTAGACTTTTATCCTTTTGGACTTCTACCTAGAAGTATCTCTATGAGGCCTTTATTTGGAAGTCCTCTTAAGACTAGTTGTATTATTGAAGAGCTTTTTGATGATCTTGATGATGGTTCAATTGATACAACTTGACCTATATGCATTATGCCTAGCTTAAAGGCATAAAAGAAAGCGCTTTTGGGAGGCAGCCCACATGAATAAAAATTTTATTTTGCTTTTGTTGTGTCATGATGTTGTTTACTACAGTAGCATCATCATTGTATCTTTGCATTTCATATTTGTGCCAAGTATAGCCTCTGATTGCAAGAAAGTTCAAAAGTTGTGAGGTGCTGTCCAGGAAACAGATTCTGTCCTTGGATAGAAAACTTCGTATAAAATCACCAGTTCATCTTTTTGGTCTGAATTTTTTCGACAGCGTTCTCTATATAATTGTCTTTCGTGCGTCTGTTCTGAGTTTTTTGATTTGAGTTGCAGAAGTACCCCGAATAAATCATTTACTACCTGTTATTCTGTTTTTCACAGATTCTGTCCTGTTTTGCCTTTCCTTCATTTTGCAAACCAAGAGCTTGCTTTTTCTTTGCAAAAACCTTTTGGCAATCTTGAGAAACAGTAGACCTTCAAGAATATTTTTATTTCCAGCAAGGAACAATTATTTTATTAAGGGTACTAACCTCGCTAATCAGATTATAATGAGTTATGTATGAAGGGAGTTTTCAAGTGTGCGAGGGAAGATGATAAAAAGATTCAGGAGTGTCAAGCGCTCAAGCTTGGGGATGCCCCCGTGGACCCCCAAGAAATATTCAAGGAGACTCAAGCATCTAAGCTTGGGGATGCCCCTGTGCATTCCCTTCTCCATCAACATTATCAGTTCGTCTTTCGTTCCACTATATTTTAATCACTTCATGTGTTATGTGCTATGCTTGGAGCGTCTTGCTTTTAGTTTCCTTTTTAGTTTTCCATAACGAGTCGGAACTCAGCTTTCTTTATGTGGGAGAGAAACACGCTCCACTTCTACCTAGAACATAACATAGAATTTTCATGTCTATCTTTGCTGTGTGTGTTCTTTGTCTTTTAATAGCTACTATCATGCCCTGCTCTTAGTATTCATGCTTATCTTTTCAAAGAGCTTTTGTTTAGTTGGTTGCTTGAACTCTCTTTAATTACCATGCTCATCTTATTAAGAGAGTTTGCTTCCGTTGCATTGGTTGATATGTCTATGATAAAGATGCTACTTGCATAATGGTGCTTAGTAATTCATGTTTTCTTGTGGTTAGTCTCAAATAGCTGGGGGATTCCCAATGTGTTATTGGAGTACCAACTTGATTTGTTTGCCTATGACGTGGTATGGTTTAGTAATATCTTCCTTCAAGAATTTATTTTGATTGCTTGGCGTATGCTCACACATATTTAAGACTGTAAAGAAAGTCTGTCAAGCCTTGATGATCTTTTATTTCTGAGTAGCGATATAACCACCATGCCTGATTCAATGTTGCTTTGTCGCTCTGCATGATTATGACCGTCATTGCTCTCTTAGTTGGTCGCTTCCAGTCTTTTGCTAACCTCCACCTGTACTAAGCGGACTAACTTTGCAATACATAGCCCATGGGAAAGTAGCTTAAAAACTATTGTGGTAAAGAATATGTTGCTTATGTATCTTATTTCTTATAAGTTGCTTGCTGAGCGGTAACCATGTTTCTGGGGACGCCATCAACTGTCACACTATTGTTGAATATCATGTGAGTTGCTATGCATGTTCGTCTTGTCTGAAGTAAGGGTGATTTGCCATGGGTTGAATGGTTGAGTATGCATATTGTTAGAGAAGAACATTGGGCCGCCAACCAAAGCCATGTATCATGGTGGAAGTTTTAGCTTGGACATTAATCCTCAATCTCTTATGAGAATATGCTTATGCATTAAAGAGGAGTCCATTATCTATTTTCTATGTTGTTCCGGTATGGATGTCCTCAAGTTGAGATCTATCAAAAACGAGAAATCAAATGCGATTTATCTCCTTGGACCTTTGTACAGGTGGCATAGAGGTACCCCTTTGTGACACTTGGTTGAAACATATGTAATGCAATGACAATCCATGGAAATCCGAGCAAATTAGGACAAGGTGCGAGCACTATTGGTATTCGATGCATGAGGCTTGCAACTTATAGGATGTCTTATGCATGACACATATGAAGTACTACTACCGTTGACAAAATTGCTTCTATGTTTTCAAAATAAAAAAAAGCTCTAGCACATGACCATCCTTTTACTTTTATGTTGAGTCTCCACCTTCTTTCTTCAAGCACCAACTACTGAGAGCATGATTGTCATTCTGAGTGTAATGTGCATTGTTCCAAAGTAGCATTGTCTTTTGCATGATTGTGATATCGTTTATTTTGAAATCATTGTATCTAGTCATCACTTAAACCTTGAAGGTGCCCCTGCATTTATGTTTTGCTTCACTAAAGGGGGCAAGCTAGATATCACTTTATCATATTTGCACATCATGTTCATTGCAAATCTTTTTGATGTTTCAATTTCATGTTGTAAAACTTTTAGTCATTTGTGATTTTCTCATGAGGCAACTTAATTACTATAGAATCATTGTCTCAGTAAGCTTTTGTCATATGACTATGAATAAGTCCTATATGGTTAATAGCATGTCACCACAGAAATTATTCTTGTTATCATTTACCTACTCGAGGACGAGCAGGAATTAAGCTTGGGGATGTTGATACGTCCAAAACGTATCTATATATTCTGCTTGCTCCATGCCACTTTTGGGTGATATTGCTATGATATTTATACACTTCCATACACTTTTGATCATATTTGGACTAACCTAATAATCCAGTGCACCCCAGTGCCAGTTTCTGTTTTCGGCTGTTTTTGTATTTCAGGTTTTCACATTACGAGAACTGCCAGGAAAAATCTAGAAAAATTATATAAAAAATCAGCGTTCCAGAACCTACCTTGCGCCCGAAGGACAGCCGGGGGGGGGGGGGGGGG
>LR738711.1:921068735-921095819 GCA_902687465.1 Secale cereale | reverse complement strand
CCCACCTGGGCCGCGCCGGGGGGGCGCCTGGGCCCCCCGAGCCCCGTCTGGTGCCCCCCTTTGGCATATATTTAGAGCGTCCTTCGAAACCCTCGGGACGGGAACTCTTTTTCGCGATCTCATCTTTGTTCCGTCGCCGCCGCCGCTTCCAAGATAGGGAGCACCAGGAGAACTCTTCCCGGCACCCTGCCGGAGGGGAGGATCATCATCGGGAGCCTCTCCACCACCCTGGACGCCTCCCGGATGAGTTGTGAGTAGTCTCCCTTGGACCATGAGTCCATGACCAGTAGCTATGTGATGTTCTCCTCCCGTTCTTGTGCTTCACTAATTAGTCCTCGTGAGCTGCCCTACATGATCGAGGCACATATGTAATCTTTATGCTGTTGCTATGATGAGTTTGCTGGGATCCGATGGATTATGAGATTATGTTCAGATTGTGTTTGAGTAATATATTTGATCTACCTCTTTTATATTTATGTTCATAAGTAATTCTTGCATGTTCTCCGTTGTTATTTATTGCTTTGGCCAAGTAATACGTAGTGACTCCAAGAGGGAACGTTATGCACGATTGTGGGTTCATGCCCCTCGATGACTAGTTTGAGTGACAGAAACATGAGTCTAGGGGATGTGCTGTTGCCACAAGGGGGGAAAACAACGGTGCTTGTGCCCGCGGGTGCAAGGATTGTTTACTTTACGCAAAGTTCTTTTAATGCAGTTGTCTGTTGCATTGAGTATACACTACGGGTGGGGCTCGCAACTTAATACCAGCGAGATGTTCTGGATAGATATCTCAAGGTGGATGATTAGTAGTAGATATTGATGGATTTCGGTCTACTTACTTTGGCGTACCGCCCATGCTTTGAACCTCAACCTTTCTTGCAATGTAGTCTGCATTGGTTTGCGTTCGTGGTCCTGTCAATTGCCCAGCTGTAATTCGTTTACCTCACATAGCTGTTTTATCATCTTTTGGGAGAGAGACATCACTAGTGAACATCATGAGACTCCGGTCCATATTACCATCATTGATCACATCCGCTATTTACTTTTCGATATTATTTACTATTGCAAACATTATCTATCACTACTATCATTTGCGTTTAATCCTTTGTGAACTACAAGGCCGGAGGGATTGACAACCTCTCTGTACTCGTTGGGAGCAAAGTTATTTGTATCTGTGTGCAGGTCCACGTTGATTGCTAATATCTGGCGCCGTTAGCAGTTGACACCTACTTGGGGTTAGAGGCCCATCAACATACGAACGGAAACGTTTAGCGAGGACTGACTGTGTGGGATGTACTTGCGACCGGAAACAATTTCGCCGTATAATTGTATTTTTCTTAGCTCTACTATACGTATTTCCGTATTTGAGCGCTCGCCGGTCGCACATGACCTCATTTTGCGGAGTGTATGTGCCAGGAGGGCATATCCCCGACAGTTTCTGGGTCGTGTGGGAAGGACCCCCCCCCTTCACCCACACTCACTTGGCGAAGGTTCCGAAGGCTGTCGCGGAAAGGCGTTAAAAACCGTTTATTTAGCAGCTCGCTGTACTAGTGCCAGCCATAGGCTCTATTATGTATGACATGCTGTGTACCAGACCTAATGTGAACCTTGCCATAAGTTTGGTATGGAGGTACCAAAGTGTTCCCGGAATGGAACACTGGACAGCGGTCAAGAATATCCTGAAGTACCTGAAAAGGACTAAGGATATGTTTCTCGTTTATGGAGGTGCCGAAGAGCTCGTCGTAAAGGGTTACATCGATGCTAGCTTCAACACAGATTCAAATGACTCCAAGTCACAAACCGGATACGTGTATATTTTGAATGGTGGGGCAGCCATCTAGTGCAGTTGCAAGCAAAGCGTCGTCGCGGAATCTACATGTGAAGGCGAGTGCATAGCTACTTCGGAAGCAGCGCAGGAAGGAGTCTGGATGAAGGAGCTCATCAACAACCTAGGAGTGATTCCCAATGCGTCAGGCCCGATGACTCTCTTATGTGACAACACTGGAGCTATTGCTATTGCCAAGGAGCCCAGGTTTCACAAGAAGACCAAGAACATCAAGCGCTGCTTCAACTCCATTCGTGGTTATATTCAAGATGGAGACATAGATATTTGTAAAGTACATACGGATCTGAATGTCGCAGATCCATTGACTAAACGTCTTGCACATGCAAAACATGATCAGCACCAGAACTCTATGGGTGTTCGATTCATCACAATGTAACTAGATTATTGACTCTAGTGCAAGTGGGAGACTGTTGGAAATATGCCCTAGAGGCAATAATAAAATGGTTATTATTATATTTTCTTGTTCATGATAATTGTCTATTGTTCATGCTATAATTGTTTTAACTGGAAACCGTAATACATGTCTGAATACATAGACCACAACATGTCCCTAGTGAGCCTCTAGTTGACTAGCTCGTTGATCAATAGATGGTTGTTGTTTCCTGACCATGGACACTAGAAGTCGTTGATAACGGGATCATGTCATTAGGAGAATGATGTGCTGGACAAGACCCAATCCTAAGCATAGCACAAGATCATGTTGTTCGCTTGCTAGAGCTTTTCTAATGTCAAGTATCATTTCCTTAGACCAAGAGATTGTGCAACTCCCGGATACCGTAGGAATGCTTTGGGTGTATCAAACGTCACAACGTCACTGGGTGACTATAAAGGTGCACTCCAGGTATCTCCGAAAGTGTCTGTTGGGTTGGCACGAATCGAGACTTGGGTTTGTCACTCTGTATGACGGAGAGGTATCTCTGGGCCCGCTCGGTAATGCATCATCATAATGAGCTCAATGTGACTAAGGATTTAGTCATGGGATAATGTGTTACATAACAAGTAATGAGACTTACCGGTAACGAGATTGAACAAGGTATGGGGATACCGACGATCGAATCTCGGGCAAGTAACATACCGATGGACAAAGGGAATTGTATAAGGGATTGATTGAATCCACAACATCGTGGTTCATCCGATGAGATCATCGTGGAACATGTGGGAGCCAATATGGGTATCCAGATCCCTCTATTGATTACTGGCCAAAGAGGTGTCTTGGTCATGTCATGGTTCCCGAACCCGTAGGATCTACACACTTAAGGTTCGGTGATGCTAGAGTTGTAATGGGAATTGTATGTGGTTACCGAAATTTGTTCGGAGTCTCGGATGAGATCCCGTACGTCACGAGGAATTCTGAAATGGTCTAGAGGTGAAGATTTATATATGGTAAGGCCAATTTCAGTTGTCGAAAAAGTTTTGAGGGTTATCAGTATTGTACCGGGACCACCGAATGGGTTCTGGGGTCCACCGGGAGGGGCCATCTGCCCCGGGGGACCAAGTGGGCTGAATATGGGAGGAAACCAGCCCCCTAGTGGGTTGGTGCACCCCCACAAGGGGCCCAAGGCGCCTAGGGTTAAAACCCTGGGAGTGGGGGCGCCCCCACCAACTTTGGGGCCAGCACCCCCCTTGGCCGCCACCCCCCTCTAGATGCATCTAGGGGGCCGGCCCCCTCTCCCCTTCACCCTATAAATAGAGGGGGTTGGAGGGCAGCCATACCTCAGCCCCTGGTGCAGCCCTCCCCCTCCTACACCTCCTCCTCCTCCGTTGACCTTGGCGAAGCTCTATTGGAGAACCACGAGCTCTACCGCCACCAAGTCGTCGTGCTGCCAGAGTTCTCCCTCAACTTCTCCTCCACCCTTGCCGGATCAAGAAGGAGGAGACGCCCCTGGGTGATACGTCTCCAATGTATCTATAATTTTCGATTGTTCCATGCTATTATATATTCTATTTTGGATGTTTAATGGGCTTTATTATATACTTTTATATTATTTTTGGGACTAACCTACTAACCCAAGGCCCAGTGCAAATTGTTGTTTTTTTCCTATTTCAGTGTTTCGTAGAAAAGGAACATCAAACGGAGTCCAAACGGAATGAAACCTTTGGGAGAGTTATTTTTGGAACAATATCAACATGAAAGACTTGGAGTACACGCTAGGAAGCGGAGGAGGTGGCCAGGGTGTAGGCGCACCCCCACTCTCGTGGGCCACTTGTTAACCCCCCGACGTGCCTCTTCAGCCTATATATACTATCATACCCTGAAACATCAAAGCAACAGACGAAACCCTAATTCCACCGCCGCATCCTTCTGTTCCCGTGAGATCCCATCTTGCGGCCTGTTCCGGAGCTCCGCCGGAGGGGGGATCGATCACGGAGGGCTTCTACATCAACACCATAGCCTATCATAATGAGTTGTGAGTAGTTTACCACAGACCTTCGGGTCCATAGTTATTAGCTAGATGGCTTCTTCTCTCTCTTTGGATCTGAATACAAAGTTCACCTCGATCTTCGAGGAGATCTATTCGATGTAATCTTTTTGCCGTGTGTTTGTCGAGATCCGATAAATTGTGGGTTTATGATCAAGATTATCTTTGAACAATATTGGATTCTTTTCTGAAATCTTTTATGTATGATTATAATATCCTTGCAAGTCTCTTCGAATTATTGGTTTGGTTTGTCCTACTAGATTGGTAGTTCTTGCAATGGGAGAAGTGCTTGGCTTTGGGTTCAATCTTGCGGTGTCCTTTCCCAGTGACAGTAGGGGCAGCAAGGCACATATAGTATTGTTGCCATCGAGGATAAAAAGATGGGGTTTATATCATATGCTTGAGTTTATCCCTCTACATCATGTCATCTTGCTTAAGGTGTTACTCTGTTCTTATGAACTTAATACTCTAGTTGCATGCTGGATAGCAGTCGATGTGTGGAGTAATAGTAGTGGATGCAGAATCATTTCAGTCTATTTATCCCAGACGTGATTCCTGTATATAATGATCAAGCCTAGGTATTCTCATAACTATGCGCTTTTCTATCAATTGCTCGACAGTAATTTGTTCACCCACCGTAGAATTTTGCTATCATGAGAGAAGCCACTAGTGAAACCAATGGCCCTCGGGTCTATCTTTATCATATTAGTTTCCCGTCAACATGCCAATTTTTTTCGCCGTTGCTTTACTTTGCTTTATTTACTTTTTCTTTATACCAAAACTACCAAAAATATTATCTTATCATATCAATCATATCTCACTTTCGTAAGTGACCGAGAAGGGATTGACAACCCCCTTTATCACGTTGGCTGCGAGGCTCTTATTTGTTTGTGCCTTGGTTCTCAAATACTGAGGGAAATACTTACGCTACTATGCTGCATCACCCTTTCCTCTTCGAGGGAATACAACGCAAGCTTCTGAAGTAGCAAGAAGAATTTCTAGCGCCATTGCCGGGGAGATCTACGCAAAAGTCATATACCAAGTACCTATCACAAACCCTTCTCCCTCACATTACATTATGTGCCTCTCATTTTCCTCCCCCCCCCCCCACTTCGCCCTAGCCGTTTTATTCTCCCTTCTTTTTCTGTGTGTTTACCGTTCGCTTGACTCTTGTTTTCTTGTGTGTTGGATTGCTTGTTCGTCACTATGGCTCAAGACAATACCAAATTGTGTTAATTTTCCAATACCAACAATAATGATTTTATTAGCACTCCGATTTCTCCTATCTTAGATGCTGAATATTGTGAGATCAATGATACTCTGTTAAATCTTGTCATGAAAGATCAATTTTCTGGCCTTCCTAGTGAAGATGTCGCTACCCATCTAAACAACTTTGTTGATTTGTGTGATATGTTAGGTTTCCATGAACTTGACGATTGTTATTTAAATTTGCATCTTGCGGATTCTACCATTAAGAAACCTATGGGCATGATTAATGATGTTCTTATTGTCGCAAATAGGAATTTTGTGCCCGTAGATTTCATCGTTCTTGATATAGATTGCAATCCTACATGTCCTATTATTCTTGGTAGACCATTCCTTAGAACAATTGGTGCAATTATTGATATGATGGAAGGAAATATTAGATTCCAATTTCCGTTAAGGAAAGGCATGGAACACTTTCCTAGAAAGAAAATCCAATTACCTTATGAATCTATTATGAAAGCCACTTATGGATTGCCTACCAAAGATGGCAATACCTAGATCTATTCTTGTATCGTGCCTAGCTAGGGGCGTTAAACGATAGCGCTTGTTGGGAGGCAACCCAGTTTTATTTTCTTTGTTTTTGCTTATGTTTAGGAATAAATATTGCATCTAGCTTCTATTTAGATGTGGTTTTGTGTTTTAATTAGTGTTTGGGCCAAGTAGAACCTTTGGGAAGACTTGTGTGAAGTTTATGCGATCATGCAGTAAAAAACAGAAACTTTAGCGCTCACGAGATTAGCTACCAATTTTCACCGGAGAGTGCTTTTTAGTTGATTCTTTTTGCAGATGATTAATAGACAAATTCCTCACGTCCACCAATTTATTTCAATTTTTTAGAATTACAGAAGTATTCGAAAGTTACACATTGCTACACACTGTTCTGTTTTTGACAGATTCTGTTTTTCGTGTGTTGTTTGCATATTTTGATGAATCTATGAGTAGTATCGGGGGGTATGAATCATAGAGAAGTTGGAATACAGTAGGTTTAACACCAATATAAACAAAGGATGAGTTCATGAAAGTACCTTTGAGTAGTGGTCTGTCTTCTTATACTAACAGAGCTAACGAGATTTTTGGCTAAGTTTTGTGTTGTGAAGTTTTCAAGTTTTGAGTAAGGATTTGATGGACTATGGAACAAAGAGTGGCAAGAGCCTAAGCTTGGGGATGCCCAAGGCACCCCAAGGTAAAATTCAAGGACAACCAAAAGCCTAAGCTTGGGGATGCCCCGAGAAGGCATCCCCTCTTTCGCCTTCATCTATCGGTAACTTTACTTGAGACTATATTTTTATTCACCACATGATATGTGTTTTGCTTGGAGCGTCATGTATGATTTGAGACTTTGATTTTTAGTTTACCACAATCATCCTTGCTGGAATTTATTAGAATACTCTAAGTGCTTCACTTATATCCTTTGAGCTAGATAGTTTTGCTCTAGTGCTTCACTTATATCTTTTAGAGCATGGTGTTGGTTTTATTTGGTAAAATTATTGATCTCTCATGCTTCACTTATATCTTTTTGACAGTCTCTTAGAACAGCATGGTAATGTGCTTTGGTTATAAAACTATTCCTAATATGATAGGCAACCAAGATGAGTATAGTAAAAACATTCATAAAAGTGCATTGAATATTATGAGAAGTTTGATACTTGATGATTGTTTTGAGATATGAGGATAGTGATATTAGAGTCATGCTAGTGTAGTAATTGTGAATTTGAGAAACACTTGTGTTAAAGTTTGTGATTCCCGTAGCATGCACGTATGGTGAACCGTTACGTGATGAAGTTGGAGCATGATTTTTTTATTGAGTGTCATCCTTTGTGTGGAGGTCGGGATCGCGCGATGGTTAACTCCTACCAACCCTTCCCCTAGAAGCATGCATTGAATACTTTGTTTTGATGACTGGTAGATTTTTGCAATAAGTATATGAGTTCTTTATGACTAATGTTGAGTCCATGGATTATACGCACTCTCACCCTTCCACCATTGCTAGCCTCTCTTTTACTGCGCAACTTTCGCCGGTACCATACAATCACCATATACCTTCCTCAAAACAGCCACCATATCTACCTATCATGGCATTTCCATAGCCATTCCGAGATATATTGCCATGCAACTTTCCACCGTTTCGTTCATATGACACGCTTCATCATTGTGATTCACATAGAGTTATATTTTGTTCTAGCTTCGAGTTGTAAGTAAATAAAAGTGTGGTGATCTTCATTACCAGAGCATTGTCCCAGTGAGAAAAGAATGATGGAGACTATGATTCCCTTCCAAGTCGGGATGACACTCCGGACGTAAGAAAAGAAAAAAAGGAGGCCATAAAATAAAAAAAGAGAAAAGATAAAAGGGCCAAAGAAAAAAAAGAGAAAGAAAAAAATGAGAGAAAAAGAGAGAAGGGACAATGTTACTATCCTTTTTCCACACTTGTGCTTCAAAATAGCACCATGACCTTCATGATAGAGAGTCTCTTGTTTTGTCACTTTCATATACTAGTGGGAATTTTCATTATAGAACTTGGCTTGTATATTCCAATGATGGGCTTCCTCATATGCGCTAGGTCTTCGTGAGCAAGCAAGTTGCATGCACACCCACTTAGTTTCTTTTATTAAGCTTTCATACACTTATAGCTCTGGTGCATCCGTTGCATGGCAATCCCTACTCACTCACAATTATATCTATTGATGGGCATCTCCATAACAGATTGATGCGCCTAGTTGATGTGAGACTATCTTCCTCTTTTGTCTTCTCCACAACCACCACTCTTTTCCACATAGTGCTATATCCATGGGTCACGCTCATGTATTGCGTGAAAGTTGAAAGGTTTGAAAAAATTAAAGTGTGAAACAAATGCTTGGTTAAAACCGGGGTTGTGCATGATTTAAATATTTTGTGTGATGACCTACTAACCAAAGGCCTAGTGCAAATTGCTGTTTTTTTGCCTATCTGAGTGTTTCTCAGAAAAGGAATATCAAACGGAGTCCAAACAGAAAGAAACCTTCGGGAGAGTTATTTTTGGAACAATATCAACACGAAAGTCTTGGAGTACACGCCAGGAAGCGAAGGAGGTGGCCACGAGGGCAGGGGCGCTCCCCCCACCCTCGTGGGCCACCTGTTGACCCCCCGACGTGCCTCTTCAGCCAATATATACTCTTATACCTTGAAAACATCGAAGCAACCACTACTACAAAAAGGGCTGTTAATGGCGCACCGGTTTTGCCCATTAATGGCGCACTACCGGTGCGCCATTACTAGCACGCCATTAGTAGTTGGATACTAATGGCGCACCAGAGCACCTCTGGTGCGCCATTAGTATGCCATATACTAATGGCGCACCAGTGGCGCGCACTACGTAGAAGTGCGCCATTAGTATTTTTTTTCAAATTTTTTTTTTCAATTTTTTTTTATTTTTTTCCTTAATCTCAGATCATTATGGCTTAATCTCAAGTCAAATTGCACTCTGTGGTCAAACTTCCCATAAGGTCACCCATCCTCACACTACTCCAGCCCGAGCACGCTTAACTTCGTAGTTCTATCCAACCCCAGCACCAGCTCACTTCACACGCACTTGTTGATATATCTATCATATCAATCCTATTAACCCTTCTTGATGTCTACGAGTTTGTTAATGTTCATGAGTATGATGAAATTTTGAAAATATATTTCAAACTTCCCGGTCATATTACGTATCATATTTTGGAAAAAAAATTATAAAATTTTTTTTCGAAATTTTTTTCTTTTCTTTTCTGTTACTAGTGGCGCACCTAGCAAACGGTGCGCCATTAGTAAGTTTGAATTTTTCTGAATTTTTTTGCCTGTAGATCTTAAAAGCCCCGTAACTTTTTTTCTGTTAGGTTTTTGGGGATTTAGAAAATGTTTAACGGGGTTCCCCCGGTTAAATTTGGATGTAACTTTTCGAGTAGATGATTTTTCATATAAAAACTTTTTAATCCGAGTTCGTATGCAAAAGTTATACCCGTTTTACTAAATTCCAGAGATATTTTGCAAATAAAGTCCAAATTCATATTTGTAAATTTTCCCAACAAGTAGACCACATATCACATGGGAAACTTATATTCTTTTATTTTTTTGACATTTACATCATTTTCTTTAATTTATTTATTAACTGAAAAAGGCGGTCCACGGGGGGGGAGGGGTGTGCAGTAATGGCCAAGTTACTAATGGCGCACCGTGGTGGTGGTGCGCCATTAGTAGTTCAACTACTAATGGCGCACCACCACCACGGTGCGCCATTAGTATTTTTTGAAAAATAAAATAAAAAAAATTAAAAACAAAATATGAAAAAAATTACTAATGGCGCACCGTGGGAGTGGTGCGCCATTAGTAAGTTGAACTACTAATGGCGCACCACTCCCTCGGTGCGCCATTAGTATTTTTTGAAAATAAAATAAAAAAAATAAAAACAAAATATGAAGAAAAAAATACTAATGGCGCACCGTGGTAGTGGTGCGCCATTAGTAAGTTCAACTTACTAATGGCGCACCACTACCACGGTGCGCCATTAGTATTTTTTGAAAATAGAATTAAAAACAAAATTTAAAAAAATTTTACTAATGGCGCACCATGGATGTGGTGCGCCATTAGTAGTTGAACTACTAATGGCGCACTACCCACTGGTGCGCCATTAGTAGTTTTGAGAAAAATATGAAAAAAAAAATTGTTACTAATGGCGCACCACGTCAACGGTGCGCCATTAGTATTTGGATACTAATGGCGCACCAACACATGGTGCGCCATTAGTATATACTAATGGCGCACCGCAAGTCTGGTGCGCCATTAGTGTCAATTCCATCTATAGCCCTTTTCCTGGTAGTGAACAAACGAAACCCTCATTCCACCGCCGCAACCTTCTGTTCCCGTGAGATCCCATCTTGGGGCCTTTTGATACGTCCAAAACGTATCTATAATTTCTGCTTGCTCCATGCCTCTTTTGGGTGATATTGCTATGTTATTTATACACTTCCATACACTTTTGATCATATTTGGACTAACCTATTAACTCAGTGCACCCCAGTGCCAGTTTCTGTTATCGGCTGTTTTTGTATTTCAGGTTTTCACATTACGAGAACTGCCAGAAAAAATCCAGAAAAATTATATAAAATATCAGCATTCCAGAAGCTTCCAGGCACCCGAAGCACAGCCGAAGGGGGTCCACCAGGGCCCCAGGCGCCCTGGTGGCGCCGCCCCCTGGGCCGTGCCGGGGGGGCGCCTGGGCCCCCCGAGGCTCGTCTGATGCCCACCTTTGGCATATATTTGAAGCGTCTCCCGAAACCCTCGAGACGGGAACTCTTTTTCGCGATCTCATCTCTGTTCCGCCGCTGCCGCCGCTTACAAGATCGCGAGCACCAGGAGAACCCTTCCCGGCACCCTGCCGGAGGGGAGGATCACCACCGGGAGCTTCTCCACCACCATGGACGCCTCCCGGATGAGTTGTGAGTAGTCTCCCTTGGACCATGGGTCCATGACCAGTAGCTATGTGATGTTCTCCTCCCGTTCTTGTGCTTCACTAATTAGTCCTCTTGAGCTGCCCTACATGATCGAGGCACATATGTAATCCTTATGCTGTTGCTATGATGAGTTTGCTGGGATCCGATGGATTATGAGATTATGTTCAGATTGTTTTTGAGTAATATATTTGATTCACCTCTTTTATATTTATGTTCGTAAGTAATTCTTGCATGTTCTCCGTTGTTATTTATTGCTTTGGCCAAGTAGTAGGTAGTGACTCCAAGAGGGAACGTTATGCTTGATTGTGGGTTCATGCCCCTCGATGACTAGCTTGAGTGACAGAAACATGAGTCTAGGGGATGTGCTGTTGCCACAAGGGGGAAAACAACGGTGCTTGTGCCCGCGGGTGCAAGGATTGTTTACTTTATGCAAAGTTCTTTTAATGCAGTTGTCTGTTGCTTTGAGTTTACACTATGGGTGGGACTCGCAACTTAATACCAGCGAGATGTTCTGGATAGATATCTCAAGGTGGATGATTAGTAGTAGATGCAGATGGATTTCGGTCTACTTACCTCGGCGTACCGCCCATGGTTTGAACCTCTACCTTTCTTGCAACATAGTTAGCATTGGTTTGCGCACATAATTATGTCAATTGCCCAGCTGTAATTCGTTTACCTCACATAGCGGTTTTATCGTCTTTTGGGAGAGAGACATCACTAGTGAACATCATGAGACTCCGGTCCATATTACCATCATTGATCACATCCGCTATTTACTTTTATGTTTTTACTTACTATTGCAATTATACCTATCACTATTATCACTTGCGTTTGATCCTTTGTAAACTACAAGGCCGGAGGGATTGACAACCTCTCTGTAAGTTATTTGTTTCTGTGTGCAGGTCCACGTTGATTGCTAATATCTGGCGCCGTTAGCAGTTGACACCTTCTTGTTGAAACTGGGAGTCTCTGGGAAATTGATCCTTGGTATTGCCAAGGGAAAACTTCTGCTACACTGCATCTCAAACCTTCCACTTGGGGTAACCAACGAGGGGTGAGAAGCCACCTAGCAAAGCAATTTCTCGCGCCGTTGCCGGGGACTCCACTCTTCAGGATAGGGGAGTTGCACGCTATCTTTTAGCTTTGCTTTTAGTCTTGTTAGTTTACCTTTCAGTTTTTGCTTTAGTATCTTTTATCGAAAATCACAAAAATAGTTATCTTATTCTTTAGTTGTCATTATGTCGGGTCCTTTTGTCTTTGACGAGGCAGAAGTTCTCACCTTTAAACAAAGAGGTGGGGAAAGTCTGAAAGATGCTTGGTATAGAATTAATGATTCTCAAAAAAGAGCCACCAAGAAGCAACCTACTACTATCTTGCTTAGAAATTTTTATGTTGGAATAACCTCTTGGAATAGGTTTATTCTAGATACTACTATCAATGGGAATTTCCTAGAAGCCCCAGTTTGGGAGTCTCTTAGTATTATTGAAAATCTTGTTGGGAATCCCCCTGTTGTTAGCATTCAAGAGGACATCACCCTAGCTCACATTATGAAAAAACTTGAAAAAATAGAGCTAGAGATGCCAAGCATTAATAAGATAAATGAGTTGGATCGTAAGATCCAAGGGAATTTGAATAGGCTTGATAGCTCCATGCATAAAATTTTCAAAACTTTGGAGACCGTCAAATTCCATGACTTGGACTCTTCTAGGATAGACAAGATTGAGGAAATCTTTGATACTCTAGGAACTACTTTTTCCTCAATCAAAACCAAAAAGGTAGAAACTCCGGCAAAGAGGGAGCCTAAGTTCGTGCACGTTCCAAAGGCTCCCTGTTCTAAAAGTAATCCATCTATTGCCAAAGGGGTTGAAACTATAAAGACTTTGGAAGAAACACCTCTCTTTGATGAATTTATAAAAGAATCTTCCCTTGACTTTTATCCTTTTGGTCTTCTCCCTAGAAGTATCTCTATGAGGACTTTATTTGAAAGTCCTCTTAAGACTAGTTGTATTATTGAAGAGCTTTTTGATGATCTTGGTAATGGTTCAATTGATACAACTTGATCTCTATGCATTATGCCTAGCTTAAAGGCATAAAAGAAAGTGCTTTTGGGAGGCAGCCCAATGAATAAATTTATTTTGTTTTTGTTGTGTCTTGATGTTGTTACTACTGTAGCATCATCATTGTATCTTTGCTTTTCAATTTTGTGCCAAGTATAGCCTCTGATTGCAAGAAAGTTCAAAAGTTGTGACGTGCTGTCCAGGAAATAGATTCTGTCCTTGGATAGAAAAGTTCGTATAAAATCACCAGATCATCTTTTTGGTCTGAATTTTTTCGACAGCGTGCTCTATATAATTGTCTTTCGTGCGTCTGTTTTGAGTTTTTTGATTAGAGTTGCAGAAGTGCCCCGAAAAAATCATTTACTACCTGATGTTCTGTTTTTCACACATTCTGTCATGTTTTGCCTTTCCTTCATTTTGCAAACCTAGAGCTTGCTTTTTCTTTGCAAAAACCTTTTGGCAATCTTGAGAAATAGTAGAACTTCAGGAATATCTTTATTTCCAGCAAGGAACAATTATTTTATTATGGGTAGTAACCTCGCTAATCAGATTATGATGAGTTATGTATGATGGGAGTTTTCAAGTGTGCGAGGGAAGATGATAAAAAGATTCAGGAGTGTCAAACGCTCAAGCTTGGGGATGCCCCCATGAACCCCCAAGAAATATTCAAGGAGACTCAAGCGTCTAAGCTTGGGGATGCCCCCGTGCATCCCCTTCTCCATCAACATTATCAGTTCGTCTTTCGTTCCACTATATTTTAATCACTTCATGTGTTATGTGCTATGCTTGGAGCGTCTTGCTTTTAGTTTCCTTTTTAGTTTTCTTTAGCTTTTTCATAACGAGTCGGAACTCAGCTTCTTTATGTGGGAGAGAAACACGCTCCACTTCTACCTAGAACATAACATAGAATTTTCATGTCTATCCCTGATGTGTGTGTTCTTTGTCTTTTAATAGCTACTATCATGATTAGCTCTTAGTGTTCATGCTTATCTTTTTAAAGAGCTTTCGTTTAGTTGGTTGCTTGTACTCTCTTTAGTTATCATGCTTATCTTATTAAGAGAGTTTGCTTCCGTTGCATTGGTTGATATGTCTATGATAAAGATGCTACGTGCATAATGGCGCTTAGTAGTTCATGTTTTCTTATGGTTAGTCTCAAATAGCTGGGGGATTCCCAATTTGTTATTGGAATACCAACATGATTTGTTTACCTATGATGTGGTATGGTTTAGTAATATCTTCCTTCGAGAATTTATTTTGATTGACTTGGCGTATGCTCACGCATATTTAAGACTGTAAAGAAAGTCTGTCAAGCCTTGATGATCTTTTGTTTCTGAGTAGCAATATAACTTCCATGCCTGATTCAATGTTGCTTTGTCGCTCTGCATGATTATGACCGTCATTGCTCTCTTAGTTGGTCGCTCCCAGTCTTTTGCTAACCTCCACCTGTACTAAGTGGACTGACTGCTTGTGCATCCAAATTCTTTTATACCAGTTATGCCATATGAGTCCACCATACCTTCCTACATGGTATTTACCTACCATTCCTAACGGAGACTTGCATGTACCATCTCGAAATTATTCAAAGAAAAATGCATTCCTATTTTGTGCCTCTGTTGTAAGTTCATGAGGAAGTAGTGGTTAATTCATGATCTTTTTAAGATTGGACAAGCTTCATCCCGGGATTGCATGTATAATGTGCAAACCCATAATACGAGAAGGAACTGGCATTGAGTGCGCCCGGCTCAAAATTAATATAACAAACAAACCCTCCTTCACGCTTTGTTCATGAGAAATCAGAAAACTTTGGCAGTGATAAACAAAGGAGATTAAGAGGATGTGATCGTCCTCATTCGGGAGCCGTTCCTCGAAACTTGTCCATCTCAAGAAGTGATTGGGTTATCTGCTAGCATTCGTTGACGAAACATGCATGATCAAAAAAATTTATTACCTCTGTTTTAAAACCAAGAGCTCCGGTACATGTTTTGTCTTTGTTTCCAACTACGGGTTTTCAACCTTGCCAGCAAAAGCCACGGTTCGAGAGTCTCCACCTTCTTTTAAAATCACCAACTACTGAGAGCATGATTGTCATTCTGAGTGTAATGTGCATTGTCCCAGAGTAGCAGTGTCTTTCGCATGATTGTGATATCGTTTATTCTGAAATCATTGTATCTAGTCATCACTTAAACCTTGGAGGTGCCCCTGCATTTATGTTTTGCTTCACTAAAGGGGGCGAGCTAGATATCACTTTATCATATTTGCACATCATGTTCATTACAAATCTATTTGATGTTTCAATATCATATTGTAAAACTTTCAGTTCTTCGTGATTTTCTCATGAGGCAACTTAATTACTATAGATTCATTATCTCAGTAAGTTTTTGTCATTTGACTATGAAAAAGTCCTATATGGTTAATAGCATGTCACCACAGAAATTATTCTTGTTATCATTTACCTACTCGAGGACGAGCAGGAATTAAGCTTGGGGATGTTGATACGTCCAAAACGTATCTATCATTTCTGCTTGCTCCATGCCTCTTTTGGGTGATATTGCTATGTTATTTATACACTTCCATACACATTTGATCATATATGGACTAACCTATTAACTCAGTGCACCCCAGTGCCAGTTTCTGTTTTCGGCTGTTTTTGTATTTCAGGTTTTCACATTACGAGAACTGCCAGAAAAAATCCAGAAAAATTATATAAAAAATCAGCGTTCCAGAAGCTACCAGGCACCCGAAGCACAGCCGGAGGGGGGCCTCCAGGGCCCCAGGCGCCCTGGTGGCGCGCCCCCCTGGGCCGCGCCGGGCGGGCGCCTGGGCCCCCCGAGGCTCGTCTGATGCACCCCTTTGGCATATATTTAAAGCGTCTCCCGAAACACTCGAGACGGGAACTCTTTTTCACGATCTCATCTCTGTTCCGCCGCCGCCGCCGCTTCCAAGATCGGGAGCACCAGGAGAACCCTTCCCGGCACCCTGCCGGAGAGGAGGATCACCACCGGGAGCTTCTCCACCACCATGGACGCCTCCCGGATGAGTTGTGAGTAGTCTCCCTTGGACCATGGGTCCATGACCAGTAGCTATGTGATGTTCTCCTCCCGTTCTTGTGCTTCACTAATTAGTCCTCGTGAGCTGCCCTACATGATCGAGGCACATATGTAATCCTTATGCTGTTGCTATGATGAGTTTGCTGGGATCCGATGGATTATGAGATTATGTTCAGATTGTGTTTGAGTAATATATTTGATTCACCTCTTTTATATTTATGTTCGTAAGTAATTCTTGCATGTTCTCCGTTGTTATTTATTGCTTTGGCCAAGTAGTAGGTAGTGACTCCAAGAGGGAACGTTATGCTTGATTGTGGGTTCATGCCCCTCGATGACTAGCTTGAGTGACAGAAACATGAGTCTAGGGGATGTGCTGTTGCCACAAGGGGGAAAACAACGGTGCTTGTGCCCGCGGGTGCAAGGATTGTTTACTTTACGCAAAGTTCTTTTAATGTAGTTGTCTGTTGCTTTGAGTTTACACTATGGGTGGGACTCGCAACTTAATACCAGTGAGATGTTCTGGATAGATATCTCAAGGTTGATGATTAGTAGTAGATGCAGATGGATTTCGGTCTACTTACCTCGGCGTACCGCCCATGCTTTGAACCTCTACCTTTCTTGCAACATAGTTAGCATTGGTTTGCGCACATAATTCTGTCAATTGCCCAGCTGTAATTCGTTTACCTCACATAGCTGTTTTATCGTCTTTTGGGAGAGAGACATCACTAGTGAACATCATGAGACTCCGGTCCATATTACCATCATTGATCACATCCGCTATTTACTTTTCCGTTTTTACTTACTATTGCAATTATACCTATCACTATTATCACTTGTGTTTGATCCTTTGTAAACTACAAGGCCGGAGGGATTGACAACCTCTCTGTACTCGTTTGGAGCAAAGTTATTTGTATCTGTGTGCAGGTCCACGTTGATTGCTAATATCTGGCGCCGTTAGCAGTTGACACCTTCTTGTTGAAACTGGGAGTCTCTGGGAAATCGATCCTTGGTATTGCCAAGGGAAAACTTCTGCTACACTGCATCTCAAACCTTCCACTTGGGGTAACCAACGAGGGGTGAGAAGCCACCTAGCACCTGTTCCAGAGCTCCGCCGGAGGGGGATCGATCACGGAGGGCTTCTACATCAACACCATAGCCTATCATAAAGAGTTGTGAGTAGTTTACCACAGACCTTCGGGTCCATAGTTATTAGCTAGATGGCTTCTTCTCTCTCTTTGGATCTCAATACAAAGTTCTCCTGGATCTTCGAGGAGATCTATTCGATGTAATCTTTTTGATGTGTGTTTGTCGAGATCCGATGAATTGTGGGTTTATGCTCAATATTATCTTTGAACAATATTGGATTCTTTTCTAAAATCTTTTATGTATAATTATAATATCCTTGCAAGTCTCTTCAAATTATTGGTTTGGTTTGGCCTACTAGATCTATAATTCTTGCAATGGGAGAAGTGCTTGGCTTTGGGTTCAATCTTGCGGTGTCCTTTCCCAGTGAGAGCAGGGGCAGCAAGGCATGTATAGTATTATTGCCATCGAGGATAAAAAGATGGGGTTTATATCATATTGATTGAGTTTATCCCTCTACATCATGTCATCTTGCTTAAGGCGTTACTCTGTTCTTATGAACTTAATACTCTAGATGCATGCTGGATAGCGGTCGATGTGTGGAGTAATAGTACTAGATGCAGAATCGTTTCAGTCTAGTTGTCACGGACGTGATGCCTATATGTAATGATCATGCCTAGATATTCTCATAACTATGCGCTTTTCTATCAATTGCTCGACAGTAATTTGTTCACCCACCATAGAATTCTGCTATCATAAGACAAGCCACTAGTGAAACCTATGGCCCCCGGGTCTATCTTTATCATATTAGTTTCCTGTCAATTTGCCAATTTCTTTCGCCATTGCTTTACTTTGCTTTATTTACTTTTTCTTTATACCAAAAATACCAAAAATATTATCTTATCATATCTACCAGATCTCACTTTCATAAGTGACCGAGAAGGGATTGACAACCCATTTTATCGCGTTGGCTACGAGGTTCTTATTTGTTTGTGCAGGTGCGAGGGACTCGCACATGGTCTCCTACTGGATTGACACCTTGGTTCTCAAAAACTGAGGGAAATACTTACGCTACTGTGATGCATCACCCATTCCTCTTCGAGGGAATTCAACGCAAGCTCAGGAAGTAGCACTGGGCCATACGTGTGTTGAACGCGGAGGCGCCGTCCGTTCGACGTTAGATCGGGTCTTCCCCGATTTGAATCACCGCGAGTACGACTGCATGTCTGCATCAACCGCGTTCTTTGCAACGCTTCCGCTTAGCGATCTTCAAGGGTATGGAGATGCACTCCCTCTCTCTCGTTGCTAGCATCTCCTAGATTGATCTTGGTGACACGTAGGAAATTTTGAATTATTACAATGTTTCCCAACGGGGTAGGGCACTTCTTTTGTGCCTGTATGGAGGCCTCAATTAATGCAGTTCTGGCAGAAGATGTGTCCACAAATAGTTGATGACGCATCGACCAGCTCATTCTTGCAGATTGGGCAGCTGAACTTCAGTTCCCTAGGGAGATCCTTTATAGGAGGTGCCGGGTGTGCCTTTGTCACCTTGGGAAGCAGTGTTAAACGAATCTTTAGGGATATATATATTAACTACCACATTTACTATGTGTAAACCCTAGCATTGAGTTCTTACGAGGTTGTTCTTGTTGGACTCTATAGACCAATCATGTTGTGTAGGGTTTATCCCCAGAGACAGCTTGGTGTTCACATGCTCATCAGGAGTTCCCCCTAGACAGAAGATAACACATACCAAGTTAGTAACTAGGGATATAGGTCAGGGAAAACCTCCAAGACTGAATAGTATGTATGATTGGAAGATGTCAATATGTCATTCTTGAATGTGGGATAATATTAGGGGGAAGATCATTGTGATATCACATTTCTAACTGACACAATCAATGGCATACTCAGTTTTTTTTGGAAATCAAGAGTTTTAATGAACATATGCCGAATTCAGATAATACATTTTTCAGGTTAACATTTTAAAGTGCTTTTGTCATATAATAGCTCCATAGTGTATTTCCCCACTAAACACATGAGGTAGACTCTGAATAATGTGGTGGTTCTTCACCATATTCTTCACACATAATGAACTTCATTTTTGTCCAATATGCTGCTAGACTTTGGATTTCTTGGCTAGAAGCCCTAGGCAAGGCTACTGAATAATATCAAACTTAAGGTCAGTAAAACTATTTGTACCTGCCAGCGAGGTATCCATGGTGGCACTCTGTGGAACCAAGCCTGCAATAGAAAAATGATCCATGTTGTGAGTGGTGTTACATAAGACATTCTAGAACTTCCACTTGCACCTTGGGTGATACAGCTAGGTGAAGATGTTATTTGTCCTGAGGATTGTTGGCTTGTTGCTGTTGTTGGTTCTGATGAGTAGTCAAGAACCGGAGAGTAAAGGACACGTATGGCTGAGTTGGCCCCTTCGCCATATTGCAATACCTCGTCTGCCCAAAATACCATAAAATATTAGCAGATATAGCATGCATGATTAACCGCTAATATATTATTTTGATAATAAATCGGCTCGCTCGATCGAAAACCTAAGGTACAAATGAAGAAGGAAATACAAGAACACCTTGTTTGGGTGTTTCCTAAACATGATTTCCTCGAGCCTGCTCGCGACAACTGGTAGTTGCCTCTGCCAATCAGCCATCGTTGGTTTCATTCATATATACTCGATTCTGCCAATTCAAGAGAAACTATATTAGATATAGGCCATTAAATTATATCGTAAAACTCTAATCACAAAAATTATTTTGGATTGGTGGGAGTACAATTTTTCTTGAAGTGTTCTACTCATTCCCAATCGGGTTAAAGAAAAGCAATGGGGATCGGCATCTGTGGCGTGGCCCGCCACATCATGCGTTTGCGGTTGCCGATGCAGCATCCCGTCAGCGACATTGGCGGCTTGACCCATCAGCACCGTCTGCCACAGGTTCATCTTCGCAGGAGGGTGTTGGACCGTATGGTAGGATGGCTCACTTATGTAGGAGGAGCAATATATGTAGGGGACGAATTTCCAACGATGGACTACCCGAGCCTCAAAATGGTAATGCTAAGCGAGCAGCATGCTTCTGAGCCTGGATAACTAGTAATTACCTTTGGCGTCGTATTACTACCTTCCAAAAGTAGCGCCACCGAGTTACTTGTCGGAATCCACCCTATGGATGGTGCCACAATGTAGATTTTTTCTTCTTTTTTACTTTAGTTCCTTCCGTCGCCTCCACCTCAACCCGTTTGTTATCTTCCACGTTTCTCTCCTCTTTTGTTTCTGTTGAATTTTTAACCCCAACTGATTCCACATAAAACAAATCAACATATAAATTTACTAATTTGAAACAATCTAAACCAAATCGATACTTTCGCAAAATCACGTAATGCATTAACTCAATCAAAACAAATCAATTTGACCGAAATCTGAAATAAATCAAAACTTTTTTGGATTCCCCTACTCATACTTTCATCAAATAATATGTTAGTAAAATTGATGTAAAGTATATGTCAGACAAGATTGATGTTTTACCATTAGAATACGCGCCTGTTACAACGCATGAGTTGGTTCCATCGCCTCCACTCCTTCCCCGGTTTTTTCTCCCCACGCATCCCCCTCTCTTGGATTTCTTCTGATTTTTTGGTAATCTCAACCGATGCCACACAAAAAAAAACTTTAATATAGTGATTTGAAATAATCTGAACCAAATTGACACTTTTCTAAAACGCACAACGTAAAAGCACGTAAATAAAGTAACCAGAAATAATATAAATCAAATTGATACTTTCCTAAAATTATTTTCTGCATTAACACAATCAAATCTTTTGAAAATCTCAACTAATTTACAAACTTTCCTTGCCTTCCCATATACATATCCAAATCAAATCAAATCTTACCAAAACATCAAGTAAATAAAAAAATTGGTAGCCCTCCCCTACTGATATGTCCATTTTGCATCATGTTTCACTACTGTTAATGCAACTTTAACGTCTTTTCTCTCTTATTATGCAAGATCTATATAAAGAGGGAAGTTGTCGGATGTTGGAATTATGTACCTAAAAAGAGCTACAACAGACACTAGCTATTCTCCAGAGCTCCAAATAATTTGAAAAATTACGGAGATTTATTTTCGAATTAATAAAAATAGTGCAAGAAGAATCACCGGAGGGACCCCACCAATGAATCACAAGCTCTGTTGGCGCACCCTAGGCGCGCCATGTGAGCTTGTGGGCCTAGCAGTAGGTCTTCGTGGCCCTCCTTCTCATATATGATGCCATTTTCCCTAAAAAAATTACGAGAATGCTTCCGGGAAGAAGCGCTGCCTTCTCGAGGCGGAACCTGGGTAGGAGCAATTCTTCTCTCTAGTGGAGCGATTCCACCGGGGATACTTCTCTCCTAGAGGGGGAAATTGAAGCCATCGACATCACCAACGATCCTCTCATCGTGCGAGGACTCCTCTCCATCAACATCTTCACTAGCACCATGATACGTCTCCAATGTATATATAATTTTTTATTGTGTCATGCTATTATATTATAAATCTTGGATACTCTAGATGCATTTTTATGCTATTTTACATCATTTTTGGGAACTAACCTATTCACTCAGTGCATAGTGTCAATTGCTCTCTTTTTTATTGTTTTTTGTTTTCCAGAAAATCAGTACCAAACGGAGTACAAATGCTACGAAACTTTTTGATTTTTTTCTGGACATAAAAGACCCTAGAAGCTTCGGTGAAGCGACCTGACCCAATATGTTGAGGTCTCAGTGCTTTCTATGCCATCCCTGGATCAGTATGTTGGCATAAATAGTACTTTGATGAAATACCATAACATCACACGTAAACAAATACCATAGATCCACAATATACCTTATTTATCACAACAGAAAGAAATCAATAAGGGTGTGGAGTCCCATCAACGCCAACGGCAAGTTGAGTGTACACCGTAACCCTATATCGCAACTCTTTCTTGTCGTAGAAATATCTGTAACATGATGAGTTGCAGCCATGTAGGTCAGTACATTGATTGTACCAGCAAGATCACTGTAGAAAGCAGATGAATAGTCTATATTATATGGAATATGGTTGTGGTAGCTCTATCTCTAAGTTTTTGCATAAAAGTTATTTTTATTTTCCCTACAACAAAGGAGTATTAAGAAACCTTCACTACTAAGTTAATCTACTATGAAATGGTTCCCCCAACTGATGTCTCATAGCCCAAATAATTATAAGTTGCTGATAATTAATTATCAGTCCGGTGTTGAGAGGTCCCAGATAGATCCAAGTCCAGAGGATCAAATTATTTGGCTAATCGATTAGACTTCAAAACTCAACAGAGTCGTGTGCACTTTACCCACAAGATTCAATCCCTCCTTTTATGTTCTCACACATCATGTTGTTTGAGAACAAGATGACCCAAACATGGTCTTTCAAAGAGTTTCCCTAACTACTTGCAGTGCCCCCATCCTACTGTAGTTCTACATCTCGTAGCATCGGACCAGTCAGAGTCACTACAATAATGCTCAACCAAGCTAGAGCCCATAATGACTTGTGGCTGCATAGGTAAGCTTGTGGGCATGAAGTACTCATCTGTCTCTCTGAGTCCGGGTGGAACTTTCCACGTGATTGACGGACACTTCTCCAGCAACACCATAGGAAATTCACCTGGGTACTCGAGGTACCTCTGACCATTACACCTAGTAGTGTGTATTGAAATCTTGTCTCGAGTCTTGAAGTCTTGAGGTCTTGAGGACGCAGGCCTTGAAGTTTCCATCATGATCGAAGTTGTCGTCAGTGATGCAGGGTCCTCGTTCTCACACCACTCATGAACTCTCATACCAATCCCCATCTACTATAGCGTAGCATTAAAATAACTAATGTTCCGGGGTGTGGGTTCCTACCTCATGCTTCTACACAACTACAAGAATCAATATCACTGCTGGAGATATCAAACGTGACTAAATGCAATAAAAACATTGGTATGAACATATGGTCATGGTGAACTTGTCTGGTATATTTGATGAAGATTATAATGCTCTCAGAAATAACTTGATACTATTCGTCACTCTCCGATGAAATCTGTATTAAACAAACATTGAATTCAAGTAGGAAATCATTCTAGCATGCATTCTAACACTCACAAATAACAATCATCTAATAAAATGCAATAAATAAAACAATAATTAAATCAAAGAAACCCAATTAAAAATCCAAATAGAACATCAAAAGAAAACTATAATGTAAAACCATATGACTTAACTACACAACACAAAATAGTTTTTGTCCTAATTAAAACTTAACAGCCAAGAAAAAACTAAAGTAATAAATTAAAAGAAAATAAATATTTTTTTATTAAAATAACAGAAATAATTTTACCTAAAAGGTTTCTATGCAAAAAGAGTCAACCTAAAAGTTATTAAGAAAATCCAATTATGATCAAAACATGTTTTGATACAAAATAAAAGAAATAATAATAATAAAATTATTTTAACTACAAATAAAAGTGGCTACTTTTAACTAACAGAAACAAAGCAAAACTTGTCAAAAGTGACCAAAATAAAATAACTAAAATCAATTTAAAAGTAAAATATTAAAGACAAAACAAAAACAAAGTCAAAACAATACTGTTTTTGCAATAATTTATTTCTTTAAATAATTCAGAAATAAAAGTGAAGTTCTACTGAATATTCAACTATTCTAGTGAAAAAACGCAAAAAGAATCAATTTAAAATAAATTTCTAAACTCAAGATATTAGCAAAATGGCGGTTTGAACAAATTGCTTCCAATTCAAAATTTAGAAAACTTCAAATTTCATAACCATTGGATCGAACAGAAACTTCAAATTTTGAAAGTAATGAAAAAATTATCACTCAATGTGGATTTAAAACATAAAAGATATAAAGGGTCTAAAATCTATACCTATACTAATTAGAGACTCCCTAGAAATTACCACATTAATCAGAAATTAAGAGTCGTTCATCTATGTGGGACCGAATTATTACGGTTTAGATTAACCCTTATAATTCCTCGCTAAAATCTGCTTTGTTCGGCAGAAAAAAATTATACCCGTTTAATCATTGGAGGCATCATTGGAGGCTCCACGTTTAATCCTGTAAAAAAAAAAACCCGTTCGATATCCTGGGTATTGCCAATCTAAACGTACATCATTATCTGGAGGAGTCCACGTCCAACTAACAAAAATAGAGGAGTCCGGTCAAAACTAAATAAATAAAAGGAGTCCCACGTCATGTCTTCCTCTGCCCTTTTCCTCCCAGGAATTGCACCCTCCTTAAACGCCTCCTTCTATCTTCATCTATCTCTCATGCTGCTCCACCGCCTCCCCTTAAGCACTTGATCTCGGAGGCTACGTTCTCCTGCAAGCAATTGGCCGCAGTACTCCTGATCGTGGTATTCTTCATGGTTGCTTTATTGCAAGTCTAGGTATGACCAGCTCGCCACCATCTGGCCTGGCCGTCCATCTTTTCTTCAATATGCGTGTCCACATCTGAGGTTCTGATCTTGACGAGGAGGCTCATCTCAAAGGTCCTTTCTATTGCAAAGGTATGTATTTGATTACAGTTATTATCTCCGGTAGGAAGGGACTTTTGTTCTTTTGATAATTATATAAAAGATGAATACAGGATGTAATGTAATCTTCGATAGGTTTCACAATTTTTTTATCCTACGCACCTTCAATAACTCTCCTCCTCCATGTAGCTGCCATCACTCTTCGAGGTCCAGCTGTTCCATACGCCTGTGCTTGACTTCATCCGTGTTTGTTGAGAAGAATGAGATTGCACGAATCGATAATTCCATTGATCGTGTGCATGGCACATATATAGGTACAGGGTGGACCGGCCTCTACTTGTCTCCCAAGATGTACAAATATACGAGGGGAGAGAGAGAGATACAACGGTATAAATACAGACCCCTAGTCCTATACATGTACGGTGGACAACGTATACTCAACACCCCCCCGCAGTCGAAGCGTCGCCGGAGACACAGAGACTGGACCGAAACTCCTCAAAGACTGGGGTCGGTAGTCCCTTAGTCATGACATCGGCAAACTGCTGAGTGGTAGGAACGTGCAAAACACGAACCTTCCCAAGGGCCACCTGCTCGCGAACGAAGTGAATGTCGAGCTCAATATGCTTCGTACGACGATGGTGGACCGGGTTGGCGGAGAGGTAGACGGCGGAGACGTTGTCACAGTAGACGATCGTGGCCTTAGGAACCACACAAAGCAACTCCTGAAGCAGCTGACGGAGCCAAGAGCACTCGGCAACGGCGTTAGCCACTGCCCGATACTCCGCCTCGGCGCTCGAGCGGGAGACCGTGGGCTGTCGCTTGGACGACCACGAAATCAGCGAGGGCCCGAGGTAGACGCAGTAGCCTGACGTAGAGCGACGCGTATCCGGGCAACCGGCCCAGTCGGCGTCGGAGTAGGCAACCATGTCGATGGAGGTGGATGCCGTCAGAGTGAGTCCCATGCTCATGGTGCCGCGTATGTATCGGAGAATACGCTTCACCAGAGTCCAATGAGAGTCACGTGGAGAGTGCATATGGAGGCACACCTGCTGGACTGCATACTGCAAATCAGGCCGAGTGAGTGTGAGATACTGCAGAGCACCAACAATGGAGCGATAGAACGCTGCATCCGGCGCGGGGGAACCCTCCGAGGCAGACACCTTCGCCTTGGTGTCAACAGGCGTGGACGCGGTTTTGCAATTAAGCATACCCGCGCGCTCAAGAAGCTCATGGGCGTACTTCTGCTGATGCAGAAAAAACCCGTCGGTGCGGCGAACGACCTCAATGCCAAGGAAGTAATGCAGTGCTCCCAGATCCTTGAGGGCAAACTCATCGCGAAGACGAGCCGTGAGCTGCTGAAGGAGCCCAGGCGAGGATGCCGTCAGGATAATATCGTCCACATAGAGCAGCAAGTAGGCGGTAGCGGTGCCCTGATGATAGACGAACAGAGATGCGTCGGAGCGGGTTGTGTGAAACCCAAGCTGCTGTAGGAACCCAGCCATACGCTGGTACCACGCCCGCGGGGCCTGCTTCAGGCCATAGAGAGACCGAGAGAGCAGGCAGACATGATCAGGATGCTCGGCGTCGACGAAGCCAGTCGGCTGCTCACAGAGAACTCGCTCCGTGAGATGACCATGCAGAAAAGCGTTGGAAACGTCCAACTGATGCACGGGCCAGGCACGGGAGACTGCGAGCTGGAGCACCGTCCGAATCGTGCCCGGTTTTACAACCGGGGCGAAGGTGTCGGTGAAGTCCACTCCTGCGCGTTGGCGAAAGCCACGCACCACCCAGCGAGCCTTGTAACGCTCGAGAGAACCATCCGGGTTGGTCTTGTGGCGGAACACCCATTTGCCAGTGATGACGTTGGCATGAGGGGGTCGCGGCACAAGCTGCCAGGTGCGGTTGCGCTGTAGCGCGTCAAACTCCTCGCGCATTGCGGCAAGCCAGTGTGGATCACGAAGGGCTGCGCGGGTAGACGAGGGAATGGGCGACGGTGGAGAGGATGATGTCGACACCACGCACGCGTACTCATCAGCATCATAGCGCGTGCTGGGGCGGTAGATACCGGCGCGGGACCGGGTCACCACGCCAGTGGTAGGCGGGGCGGCCGCGGGAGGGGCAGCTGGCGATGAAGCATCGGGGCCCGTGGCGCCCGTCGGCGTAGCCGGACCGGCCGAGAGGGCAGGGTCGGGCGGGACGGCGCGGCGGGCCGCCTCTCCAGGCGGTGCGGTGGTCGCCTCTCCAGGCGATGCGGCGGCCGGGGGTCCATCCGGTGAGATGGAAGGCGAGGGGCCGCCGGTGGCCACGCGGGGCCGCGTCGAGGCCGCATCCGCAGTAGGGGCGGAGGCCGCCGTAGGAGGG
>LR738711.1:921005854-921068298 GCA_902687465.1 Secale cereale | reverse complement strand
AAACTCCTCAAAGACTGGGGTCGGTAGTCCCTTAGTCATGACATCGGCAAACTGCTGAGTGGTAGGAACGTGCAAAACACGAACCTTCCCAAGGGCCACCTGCTCGCGAACGAAGTGAATGTCGAGCTCAATATGCTTCGTACGACGATGGTGGACCGGGTTGGCGGAGAGGTAGACGGCGGAGACGTTGTCACAGTAGACGATCGTGGCCTTAGGAACCACACAAAGCAACTCCTGAAGCAGCTGACGGAGCCAAGAGCACTCGGCAACGGCGTTAGCCACTGCCCGATACTCCGCCTCGGCGCTCGAGCGGGAGACCGTGGGCTGTCGCTTGGACGACCACGAAATCAGCGAGGGCCCGAGGTAGACGCAGTAGCCTGACGTAGAGCGACGCGTATCCGGGCAACCGGCCCAGTCGGCGTCGGAGTAGGCAACCATGTCGATGGAGGTGGATGCCGTCAGAGTGAGTCCCATGCTCATGGTGCCGCGGATGTATCGGAGAATACGCTTCACCAGAGTCCAATGAGAGTCACGTGGAGAGTGCATATGGAGGCACACCTGCTGGACTGCATACTGCAAATCAGGCCGAGTGAGTGTGAGATACTGCAGAGCACCAACAATGGAGCGATAGAACGCTGCATCCGGCGCGGGGGAACCCTCCGAGGCAGACACCTTCGCCTTGGTGTCAACAGGCGTGGACGCGGTTTTGCAATTAAGCATACCCGCGCGCTCAAGAAGCTCATGGGCGTACTTCTGCTGATGCAGAAAAAACCCGTCGGTGCGGCGAACGACCTCAATGCCAAGGAAGTAATGCAGTGCTCCCAGATCCTTGAGGGCAAACTCATCGCGAAGACGAGCCGTGAGCTGCTGAAGGAGCCCAGGCGAGGATGCCGTCAGGATAATATCGTCCACATAGAGCAGCAAGTAGGCGGTAGCGGTGCCCTGATGATAGACGAACAGAGATGCGTCGGAGCGGGTTGTGTGAAACCCAAGCTGCTGTAGGAACCCAGCCATACGCTGGTACCACGCCCGCGGGGCCTGCTTCAGGCCATAGAGAGACCGAGAGAGCAGGCAGACATGATCAGGATGCTCGGCGTCGACGAAGCCAGTCGGCTGCTCACAGAGAACTCGCTCCGTGAGATGACCATGCAGAAAAGCGTTGGAAACGTCCAACTGATGCACGGGCCAGGCACGGGAGACTGCGAGCTGGAGCACCGTCCGAATCGTGCCCGGTTTTACAACCGGGGCGAAGGTGTCGGTGAAGTCCACTCCTGCGCGTTGGCGAAAGCCACGCACCACCCAGCGAGCCTTGTAGCGCTCGAGAGAACCATCCGGGTTGGTCTTGTGGCGGAACACCCATTTGCCACTGATGACGTTGGCATGAGGGGGTCGCGGCACAAGCTGCCAGGTGCGGTTGCGCTGTAGCGCGTCAAACTCCTCGCGCATTGCGGCAAGCCAGTGTGGATCACGAAGGGCTGCGCGGGCAGACGAGGGAATGGGCGACGGTGGAGAGGATGATGTCGACACCACGCACGCGTACTCATCAGCATCATAGCGCGTGCTGGGGCGGTAGATACCGGCGCGGGACCGGGTCACCACGCCAGTGGTAGGCGGGGCGGCCGCGGGAGGGGCAGCTGGCGATGAAGCATCGGGGCCCGTGGCGCCCGTCGGCGTAGCCGGACCGGCCGAGAGGGCAGGGTCGGGCGGGACGGCGCGGCGGGCCGCCTCTCCAGGCGGTGCGGTGGTCGCCTCTCCAGGCGATGCGGCGGCCGGGGGTCCATCCGGTGAGATGGAAGGCGAGGGGCCGCCGGTGGCCACGCGGGGCCGCGTCGAGGCCGCATCCGCAGTAGGGGCGGAGGCCGCCGTAGGAGGGTGCGCCGAGGAGGCGCCGGGAGGAGCCGGCGAGAGCCGCGCCGGGGCCGGGAGAGGCCGCACCGGGAGCTGCACCGGGTCCGCATCCGATAGACCATGGGGTGCCGGGGCCACTGCAGGAGGAGGTACCTGGTGAAAAGGAAAAACCAGCTCATCAAAGTACACGTGCCGGGAAGTGTACACGCGATGGGACACGGGGTCGTAGCACCGGTAACCTTTGGTGTTAGGGGGGTAACCTAGGAAGATACATGCTACGGAGCGAGGGGCGAGTTTGTGGGGAGTGGTGGCGGTGGTGTTGGGGTAACACAGACAACCGAAGATACGAAGACCATCATAGGACGGAGGGGAACCGAAGAGAAGGTGGTGGGGGGAATAGTTCCAGCGAGGACGACAAGGCCGGATGTTAACTAAGAGAGTGGCGGTGGCGAGAGCGTCGGGCCAGAATCTAGGGGGCACGTTGGAGTGAAAGAGCAGCGTGCGAACGCAGTCATTAAGAGTGCGGAGAAGCCTTTCGGCTCGGCCGTTTTGCTGGGATGTGTATGGACATGTGAGACGAAAGGTGGTGCCGTGAGAGGCGAGGAGATGTCGGGTGGCAGCGTTGTCAAACTCTTTGCCGTTGTCAGTCTGGAAGGCGAGGATGGGGCGCCCGAATTGGGTAGTGATGTAGGAGTAGAAGGCTGTGAGGGTGGCGAGCACATCGGATTTGCGACGGAGTGGAAACGTCCATGCAAAGTGAGAGAAATCATCAAGTAACACAAGATAATATAAGAAGCCCGTGTTGCTCGCAACGGGAGAGGTCCAAACATCACTATGGACTAACTGAAACGGAAAAGAAGAAATAGTGTTTGACTCGCTAAACGGACGACGAACATGCTTGCCGAGACGACAAGCATGACAAGTGTGTTCGTCGAATTTATTACATGAAAATGAAAAACTCCTGAGAATCTGGCGAAGGACGGTGGAGTTGGGGTGACCCAAACGTGCGTGCCAAATGTCAACTCCGGCGGCGAGGGCGACTGGAGAGGTGGTGGCGGCGGTGGTGGAGGCGGAGTGTACTGGGTACAAGTCGTCAGGGCTGTCACATCGGTGCAGCACCATCCTGGTACGGGCGTCCTTCACAGAGAAACCAAGACCATCAAATTCAATGGTAAGAGGATTATCACGGGTAAGACGACGAACAGAAACGAGATTTTTAACGAGGTGAGGTGAGACAAGTACATTAGACATGTTAATAGGCGTAGAGTTAGATGGAAAGAAACTATGACCGACATGAGTAATGGGAACGGAGGAACCATCACCGAAGGTGATGCGGTTCGAAGTGGTAATCGGGAGGGAGGAGACAAGGTTACCGGGGTGCGACGTCATGTGGGTGGTGGCCCCCGTGTCCATGTACCAATCACCGCCACCTCCGTAGTTGGAGGGAGACGGCGCCGAGTGGAGGGCAGCGAGCAGGGCGGGATCCCATGGAGCCGGAGGTAGTGAAGCGGGCGCGGGCTGTGGCGCGTAGGGAGGAGGCATGTAGCCACCTGGAACGTAGCCGCCGGGCGCATAGCCGCCCGCACCCACCTGGTGAGGGACGGCGGCGAGATGCGCCTGAGGGCCGGTCGGGTGGGGCCCGAGGATGCCCGCGGCGCGTGGGACCGGCATGTGGTATGCATGGACCATGCCGGTCCAAGGGTTGGCGCCGACGGCCCAGGGCGGGAGGGGCGGATGCTGGCGTGGAGCCCCTCCGTACCCGGGCTGCTGCTGCTGCTGTTGGGGGCGCCCTCCGCCCCCGCCCCCACGGCGCCGGTTGCGGCGGCCGCCACCCCCGCCGGACTGCTGTTGCTGCGGGGCAGCCGGGGCGGGCGGAGCGGGCGGGAGCGGGTAGAAGCCCGGGGGCGCCGGTGGTCGGGGATGGTGCGGGGCGGGTGGTGGCGGGCCGCGGGAAGTCCCGGCGGCGAGGGCGGTGTGCTGGACCCGGGCCTTCACCTTCTTCATCCGTCGTTCCTCCAAGCGTAAATACGCCACGACAGACTGGAAGGTTGGGTTCGGCAGCAGGGAGAGGTTGGATGCCACGTTGCCGAAGTCCTCGTTGAGGCCGGCGGTGAGAGTGCTGAGCATGAGCTCATCTAACACCTTGGCGCCGATGTCGCGGAGCTCATCGGCGAGGCGCTTGAGGCGCATGCAGTAGTCGTCGATGGAGGAGTCGTCTTGGTGGCACCCAAAAAATTCCTGCTGTAAAAACACAAGACGTTGAAGCTGGTTATCGGTGAAGAGGTTGTTGATCTTGGTCCACACAGCACACGCGTCGTCAGTATCCGAGACGACCGTGTGGAAGATGTCGGGGGAGATGGTGAGGTAGAACCACCGGATGAGAGAGGCCTCAATGGCCATCCAGTCCGGGTCATCCGCCATGCGATCGCCATCAACGGTCCCGTCGACGTGCTCGAGGATGTGGTACTCGCGGAAGACAAGGTTGAAGTAGGTCTTCCACGCGTAGTAGGAGGAAGTGGACTGATCGAGCTTGATGGGGACGCGGGTGTGGATGTCGAGATCGCGTACGGCGGTGGCATCGGGAACGGGGCCGGCGAACGGGTTGGTGTTGTTGGAGCCGGGAGAGGCCATGGGAGCAGCGGCGTAGGGAGAGGGCGGCAGCTCGGTGGAGGGAGAGGGGCGGCGGCGCGGGTAGGGTTAGGGGGCGGCGGCGCGGGTAGAAGAAGGGCGGCGGCGCGGGTAGGGTTTAGGGGGCGGCGGCGGTTAGGGGAGGGAGAGGTGGAGGAGTGCAGCGGCGGCGCGGAGGCGGCGGCTGCAGGGAAGAGCGGCGGCGGCGGCGGCGGACAGCGGCGGCGCGGCGATGGCGGCGGCGGCTGTAGGGCGGCGGCGGCGGCTTGGAGCGGAAGTCGGGAAAGGGATCGGCGTGCTAAACTGATACCATGTTTGTTGAGAAGAATGAGATTGCACGAATCGATAATTCCATTGATCGTGTGCATGGCACATATATAGGTACAGGGTGGACCGGCCTCTACTTGTCTCCCAAGATGTACAAATATACGAGGGGAGAGAGAGAGATACAACGGTATAAATACAGACCCCTAGTCCTATACATGTACGGTGGACAACGTATACTCAACAATCCGTGTCAAATTGTATGTGCTGCCCCTGCGAGGCTGTGATTTCATATTGTGGTATTCTTGGCCATGAAGAAGTTGGAACAGTCGGAGGAAAAATCGTCAAGTGCATCCATAAATAAAATTATGTTGAATGGTTCAATTTGTTCGGCTGTAAGTATATTCTTCATTTATCTTCTGATTTCTATTGGTCAGGTTTGGAGTTCTGCATCTTGCTGATAGTGTACAAAAACAGGGTTGAGTAAACACCATAGCCTGCAAATATGCAATCCAACTCATATAATATTTAGTCTTAGACGTACCAAAAAGGCTCCTGTGTGTTCGTAGTTTAAAGTCAATCATAAATTTGCTGCAACTACTTTATTTGATCTAATTAGGCTATGTCCAATGGAATCCAAATGAGTATTCAGTTGGCAGTAAGTTAGAACCCAAATATATATGTGTGAAATCAAGACTTCGCTCATGACCAGAGTATAATAGGAAGTGCCGCCCGAGAACCAGCACGGGTGTTCTACATCTCCAGCGGCAGCATGTAATTAGTCCTGACAGTGGCATTTGGATTCCCAGCATGGATCAATCAAACAACAGATTCAGTACACTTTGAGTTCAGTGGCGGACTTATAGATGTTTTTCCTATGTTAGCCAACATAATTAGTCGACATTTTCGCATGGACATGATTTTGATCTCTTCTATTGTTTCTTATGAATATATTCTAATTAAATGTCCGATTGACTGTACTTCCGTCCTGCAGCATTAAGCAAAGGTATAATGCCTAGACTATTAATATTTTGTATATATATTTGACATTATAGTTATACTAACTTCACAGATTTCTCGATATTATGTCTATAGTGTAATATTTATTTCGAAGACCGTCGTCCATGGAAAAGATTAGGCTAACTTCCTGGATTTGTCGAGCGTCCATCCACAAGGTTAGGCGTTCATCTCATCGAACGACACTATGTAGTCCCTGCATTAGCATTGTTACATGAACAAATCAAAGAACTTAGCCAGATCACAGTAGGATATATAGATGGCTTTATAGATGTGTAGATGAGATCCAGAAGGATATGCATTGCGTCCAGTAGAACGATGTACCCTGCAGTGGTGCTACTACGATAACACATAAACACCAGTATGTTAGTTACTTCCTCCGTTCCACAATGTAGTGTCTATAGATTTTTTTGAAAGTCAAACTTTGCCAACTTTGACCAAGTGTATAGAGAAAACCGTCTATATCTACAATACCAAACATGTACACTCTGAAAATATAACTCACGATGTATCCAATGATGTGCATTTGATATTCTAGATGTACATACTTTTCTCTATAAACATGGTCAAAGTTTGTAATGTTTGACTTTTGTAAAAATCTATAGGCACTACATTATGGAACGGAGGGAGTATCATGTTTGAGTACTATCGGTCCTGGTATCTATACCTATACTAATTTGTGACTCCCTAGGAATTCCCATGTTAATCAGTAATTAGCAACCATTAATCTCATGGGACCAAATTATTACGGTGTAGATCTCTCCAAAAAAAAACTCATGGATATCTCCCTCACTACTAAAATATCTGAATCTCTCACATGTAAAAAAACCTGCATTAGGTAGCCCATAGCAGACCTGCAAAATTAAAACAGCTCGGTCATTAGCTATGTACGTTACCTCCAGAATAAAGCTATGTACGTGGTGTAGATCAATCCTAGAAACTCTCACGTTACAAAAATTTCCTCGAAAAAAAAACTTATGTGCTCTGCCTCTCTCCTAATCTCTCACGTCCCTCTTTCTCTCGGTCCAACCCATCTATCTGAATCAGCGAAACAAAAATAGATCGATCAATAGAACTTCTCCTCATGCTCCATCTACGCCGCCGCCATGGCTGCCCCGAGCCTTCTATCTCAATACACCAAACAAGGAAAAAAACATCAAACAAGGGTAGGATCTTCTTCTCACGCGTCAAGCACAACACCATCATGGCCACCCCAAGCCTTCGGCAAGTTTAGCCTTCATGTTTTGCATGTACATCTACAACCCGATGACAGGAGATTCTCCATTGTATGTCTCCGCGTTAGCATGTTCTGCGTGCGAAGACATAGAGGACATGAAGACCCATGGCACCACGTGTGTGATACACTTCCTACAATCTGTATGGTTTCTCGGCAGCAGGAGCAAGGTTCGCTCTATTCCACCCACCCGCACATGCTTACCTTCCCTTTATACCCAGGTTATTCTGCCTCTGATCATCAGATGGATAAAAGCATGGACGGATGCATCTAGCTGCATCCCGTATTTAACTTCATATGGGGAGATCCGCTAGGAGATAAGTTTCAGGGCTCTACCTATTAATCAAGTTGGCTTGATCAGCTATGTGTGCAATACTAGGGAATTCATTGCCTTTATTCCTTATAAACACATATGGCAGATAAGATTGAGGCTGGGACCCTAGCGCAGAATCACATCGATCATACCGATGGGTATGTTAATTCAAACAGACCCGCACATGTTCAACCCACGTCATAGTACCCAATGACGGGTCGTTGCCACATAGACGAAGATTTAGGTAAGGCATGCATGATGTGAGTATAAATTGTATGTCACTACATGCATGGCAGAATGACTCATTTTATGGCATCCAATTTCCTGGTTAGCAGATAGATGAGCATGCTTGGGTGTATGTTCTTCACATGAAAGACGGACAGGATCAACTTATGATGTAGTCCCAAGAAAATTCCAAGAAAGAACTTTATGTGCAGCCTGGCTATTGCCTCATTTGAGGAGAAAAACTGCTTTCAAAATTGAGACTCCTCAACATGGTACAAGATGTATCAGTTCTTATGTTTGATAGTCTTTTTTCTTTGTTCTAATTGGTCCAGTTCCGTTTCATTCTTTTTTACAGAATAGTTTATGCACTATATAAAATAATTTATACCCTGAGAGAGGAATAGCACCGGAGGCCAAGCAGTCTGGACGTTAGGGGTATAAGACAACATGGGATTGTTCGGCAGCGCTGCCGGACCGGTTGTTCCGCAAGCCACACATGTTGTGGTCCAGTTCAATGTAACAAGAAAATCAGGAGCTTCAGACATGCATGTTGAGGCATGCAATCGTAATGTACATAGCTATTTCGATTGTGCAATACTGCTGCAGGCGTGTGTGTATATACGCATTGAAGTATGCGTAGGTTGATATATGAAGGGTACACTACAGCAGGTACATTTGATATGTTCTCCTTCAGAACTTGGTCTAATAATTACGTATTTGATCTACCACAGATTATTTCTACTTCTCATGTCAAAAGTTTGAACCTACCAGAAGTCTTATGTAGTTTTCTTCTACATTACTAACCTATACAATTGATTTGCCACAATGATCAAGACCTGACCGTCTTTGACCTTGACGTACATGGACACAAAGTCGTACAATTTTGTAAATGTAAATTAATTGTGAATGGTACGAAAATCTACTACATAAATTTATCTACTAATATTTTATTTTAATTTTTATGTTAATGAGGGATTTGGACATCCCAGGAACTTTGGAAATCCAAAATAGGTGTTATGACTTACTTACAAATAGAATCATCTTTCTTATTCTACTGCATATATAAATATTTGTGTACATACAAACCAGGGAGAAGTGATGTGCACGACAACTTGCATAGTGTTGGAGAAGAACAAATGATTATGTAATTGAGAAAATTTTAGAAAGCTAAATTATACACTGCATATTTAACAAGTATGTCATTTTTATTTTCAGTTTTTGAATGCTAATTAGTTTTTGGAATTTGTAATATTGCCATTTGTACCATTTGTTAGCATAATTTATCAAAGAAAGTGTAGGATAATGATTATTGTAAATCAAGATATTACATGAAGATGTTAAGTTGCGAGATTATTATAATCAACTATTAAGCATGTGAGTAATTTTATTATAGAGACACAAAATCATTTAGTTCAAATATCTATCAAATAATAATCCTTCATTTTGATTTTACTTCCCATTTTATATTGTATTAACTCAAACATTCTATACTTTGACCCTGTTAGTAGGAAAAATAATTAACTTCTACAATACCATATCAATATGTAGATTCCTCACTGAATATATTTTTACATCATCAATACATTTTTTTATCATAAACATGCATATTGTTCTCTAAAAATATTTCTTTAGGAAGAATCTAATATCAAAGTAAATTGAAAGACGGTACAAGAAGGCCACCTAATGAATTTAATTTAATTAGAAAGTACAATTCTAATGTGCACTCACTTTTGTAGGTAGCCCGTGCGCATGCACGGGTTAACGACTAGTATAAACTAATTTGAAAAGGAAAAAAAAAAGAAATCGCTAAGTATTAGTGAGGAGTACACATTGCGCTCCCTAATTGGCTACGGGGCGTGCGTGTGGAGCTAAAAAACGGGTGGCCAGTAATTTGAAAAAAAATGCTTTCGGTAAAAATAAAAAAATTAGATTAATCCAGAACGGTTGGATGTCGATCAGACAGCTAATTGGAGAATTTTGCCATGCTTAACTAGAGGGCGACTGAGACTTGAGGAAAAATGCTTAGGCCTATTTTTTTAAAACGATCTAATCTATGTTGTTGCTTCATATCAGACGAATAGGGAGTAGTGGCCAGCTTACACGTGGTTGGCATCGGAGATGAAGACCGCGACGGCTCAGCGTTGAGCTTGGGTGGAGCTCCGGCTGTCCTCCTGCGTGGGAACAGGGTCGGGGAGGAGCGGCGCTCGGTGGATGGCGTTAGGTTGGATGGGTGTGAGCAGGGTAAGCATGGCGAAGCTCATGTGTCCACCGTGCTCCAGCGAGAGCGTGAGAGGTCGGAATGGTCGCTCCAGACGGCGAGAAGAGTCATGGCCATGTCAAAGATATGTGCAATAGCAAGGGAAAAGGATGGACAGAGGGCGGCACTACTAGGAAAAGGGCTATAGGTGATATGACCACTAATGGCGCATCAGTCATGTGATGCGCCATTATTATATACTAATGGCGCACCATGTGTTTGTGCGCCATTAATGTCCAAATAATAATGACGCACCAGACCTTCGGTGCGCCATTAGTAACAACTTTATTTTTTATTTTTCCAGACATACTAATGGCGCACCGTGGCACAGTGCGCCATTACTAGTTTAACTAGTAATGACGCACCACCAACTCAGTGCGCCAGTATTATTTTTTTTGCGAAACTACTAATGGTGCACCACTCATTAGTAACACTGGTTACTAATGGCACATTGGTGAGTGGTGCGCCATTAGTAAACTGGGACCAGCTAGATATTTTGGACAGCCACACCTACACACTCACTTTCCCTACTTCATTCTCTCCACCTCCTCCTGTAAGCTTGTGTCGGCTGCCTCCTCCTCCTCACCTCATTGGCACCATAGATTCATCAAAATTAAGTGGTTAAATTACCTTTTTTAGATAGGTAAGTAAGGGGGGAAAGCTATCTTTATATTGTAGATCATTTTTTCTCCCTCGAGCTCAAACAACCGTGCACATGCACTTTTTATGGCCTAGCTAGATCTATGTATGTTTGTGGTGTTGCATATGTTTGTGGTGTTGCATATATGTTTGTGTTTGCAGGTATCGGTATTTGAATTGCGATAGTTGCCAATATTTTGCCGAAATATTGATTCATTTTCGTTTTGGCGAGAATTTTGGCACTGTGCATTCTTTTTGGTCCTATTTTTAGGGAAAGTCATGCCAAATTTTTTCTTGGTTCTAAAATATCATTTTGCTCTACCCCGCAGGCGACCATGGTCCGCACGATGACCGAAGGCATCGTGAATAGGTTTTTGAGCTCCGCGAAGGCCGAGATGCTTCAAAAGAACGAGACGGAGATAAGATGTCCGTGTCGAAGATGCAAGCTGAAGAGCCTTATTGCGGACCCGGATTCCGGGCAGGTGCGGGACCACCTGCTCTTGCGTGGTTTCATGGAGGGCTATCAGTGGCAAGGTGATGAAGATGACTATGAAGTCGTCCATGGCCGGGCAAGAAATGAGGAAGGGCAGCAAGACAACGACCGCGGCGAGGGCGGGCGAGAAGACGAAGAATCTCCAGGACATGATCACTACGGTGATGCTGTACACAGTAATCATGTAGAAGATGCCGGACATGATGATGAGGAAGATCAAGACGAAGGGCATGATCATGATCTAGATGAAGATGCCAGAGCAGACGACGGTGGAGGCTGGGTGCAGGACCCTCATATTCAAGAGCTGCTTCTCAAGCAGACAGATAACGCAAGAGCTGCCGCCCAAGAGAAAGCCAAGCTATATCAACTGGAGATAGACGCGGTTACTCCATTGTATGAAGGATGCAGGCCCGTGGATACCCGCCTAAAAGTAACGCTCATGGCTCTGGAGATGAAGGTAAAACACAAAATGACTGATGCATGCTTCGACGAGAACATGTCATTCTGGCACGAACGTCTTCCCAAGGGGAACAAGTGCCCGACCAGTTTCGAGGAGGCGAAGAAAATCGTGTGTCCTCTGGATTTACCGCACGTGAAATACCATGTGTACATGAATAATTGCATCATTTATCGGGACGAGCACGTGGTGTCTACCATATGTCCGGTGTGCGGCGTCACTCGATACAAGGAGCGGAAGAAAGCTCCTCGAAAAGTGGTGTGGTACTTTACGATCACTCCTCGTCTGCAGCGGTATTTCGTGGACCCTAAGGTAGCAAAGCTCCTGCGTTGGCACGCGGATAGGGAGGAGAACTAGCAAGAAGATGACGGAAATGATCTGGAGATAAATAAAAAAGACAAGATGATGAGTCACCCTAAGTATGCGAGCCAATGGCAAGCGTTGAACTTCGAAGACCTAGAATTTGGGAACGATCCAAGGAACATCGTGCTAGGCGCGAGCACCGATGGAGTCAATCCGTTTGACAGCCAGAGAAGCACACATAGCACCTGGCTTGTGTTTGTGTGGATGTACAACCTTCCTCACTGGTTGTGTATGAAGAGGAAGTACATTCACATGAGTATGCTAATTGAAGGGCCGAAACAACCAGGGAACGACATCAATCTGTATCTGGGGCTGCTGAAAGAGGAACTAGACACGCTATGGAAAACGCCAGCCAATATGTGGGACGCCGCAGAGAAAGAATATTTCCCTATGAGAGCCGCACTGCTCATGACGGTGCACGACAATCTCGGTTACGGATATGTCGCGGGGCAGGTGGTCCACGGATTTTCTGGATGCGTCAGGTGCATGGATGACACAACGTATCGCCAGCTAGATAGAGATCCCGAGTCTTCGAAAACTGTGTTCATGGGACATTGAAGGTGGCTTCGCGAAGATGACCTGTGGAGAAAACGCAAGGATCTGTTTGATGGTGAAACCGAACTCCGAAGACGCCCGTGTACAAGGAGCGGCGAAGAAATAGACGAGCTGTTGAAAAATTGGAAAGATTGCCCACTGCCGGGAAAGAAGCAAAAGGCGCCAGAGCCGGGAAAGAAGCGAAAGGCGCCAGAGCCGCAGCTGAAGGTATGGAAAACGAGGTCTGTTTTCTGGGACCTGCCGTACTGGAAGATCCACCGTGTGCCTCACAGCCTTGATGTCATGCATATCACGAAGAACATGTGCGAGAGTCTGCTTGGTACCCTGCTCAACATGCCAGAGAGGACAAAAGATGGGCTGAAAGCAAGGGCAGACTTGAAATCAATGGGCATCAGGCAGGAGCTTCGACGTTATGGTGCATCTGCTGGTCCATATCGTGGAGGATATCATCCAACTCGGGTCGACGTTCCTGCACAGCATGATGCCGTTCGAAAGGATGAATGGTGTCATCAAAGGATACGTTCGCAACATGTCACATCCAGAGGGAAGCATAGCCATGGGCTTTCTGACCGAAGAGTGCATCTCCTACTGCACGAATTATCTAGGCATCGAGAACCCCATTGGTCTGCCCGCCAACGGGCACCTCGGCAGGCTCGCTGGATGGGGTCACCGCGAGGGTCGCCGCGAAATGCATGTCGACATCGAGGGTCGACTCACCGACATTGAAAGAGCAAACCTAGTCGCGCTACAACACATAGACGTGGTCGATCCTTGGGTGGTAGAGCACAAAACCTTTATTGAGAAGACGTACAATGACCGAGGCCAACAGAGGACGGACGGAGATATAATCAAAGAGCACAACTCATGTTTCACGCGTTGGTTCAAGCAGAAGCTTCTGTCGTACCCTTTACATGAGGATTCTTCCGCGGAAGAACAACTCATATTCGCCTTGTCACAGGGCGCCGAGCACAACCTGATGACCTATGAGGCGTACGATATCAACGGCTACACATTCTACACCGAGGACAAGGACACGAAGAGCGATGGTTAACAGAACTCCGGGGTAACGATGGAATCCTACACCGGTAACGACAAGGACAAATACTACGGAAGGATCGAGGAGATCTGGGAGCTGAGCTACGCTGGAGAGAAAGTCCTGATGTTCCGTGTCAGATGGGCCATGAGAGTCCTAAAAGAGGACCGGTATTTCACCACCATGGTTATACCCGAAGCCAAATCCAAGACCGCGGGCGCAAACGTCACCGCGAAAAATGAGCCATGGGTACTGGCTTCCCAAGTGGACCAATGCTTCTTCTTAACCGACCCATCAAAGCCTAGTCGTGTTGTCGTGAGGAGAGGCAAAAGGAAGATCATCGGAATGGATGGAGTCGCCAACGAGCAAGACTTCGACAAGTACGGCGACCCAAAGATGGAACATGACGACGACGATGAAGTAGCAGCATACACCACAAGAAGAAGCAGGACCACCCTACCTAAAGAACGTCCGTTCCAGAGAAGAACTCCATTTTCGAAAAAGAAGGACAAGAAGAAGCAGGACCACCCTACCTAATGAATATTTTTTAAACTCATGAATATTTTTAAATTTCATGGGCACTTTTTGAATTCATGAATATTTTAAAATTTCAAGGGCAATTTTTGAATTCATGAATATTTTTTCAAATTTGATGATATTTTTTCATATTCATAAATGTTTTACCAATTCACAAATGAATGCAACTAAAAATCCAAAAAAAGACTAGTTGTTCTTGGTTATATGTTACTCCCAAAAGCATATAAAGTTTGTCAAATTTGGAGCTATGGATATTTAGTTATGATTTAAACAAGTTTGAACATATTTAAACACAAATAAATATCAAACAACATTTTAAATATTGTTAACATGGCAACAAACTGCATATTATTTTTCTACATGAAATTCTGAGCATCTAGAATGTGTGACATGTTATATTTGGATGCATGGATAAAAAGATATGAGCAAAGAAAAAGATGGTTAAAAACAAAAATTGGGGAGCCTGGGACTCGAACCCAGGACCTTCTGGTGTGTGCGCTGCGTGCTGACCAATCGGGCTAGTGTATGTGCTCTGATGTAGATGGGGTTTGGTGGAAGATAACCTGTGGGCTCGAACATAATTTTTTATTTTTTTACTAATGGCGCACCACGAGGAGGTGCGCCATTGCTATAGATGTACTTATGGCGCACCAGGGGAGGTGCGCCATTAGTAAGCCTCCCCCACTCGACTTGATCTCCCCTCTCCCTCTCTGCGACATATCCCTCCCCCCACTGCGCCAGATCCCGCCTCTGCTCCGCCGCCTCTGCTCCACCGCCCCGTCCACTCCTCGGCCTCCACCGCGCCGCCACCCCGGCCTCCACTGACGCCCCCTCCACCTCACACGCTCGCCGCCCTGTCGCTCCCCTGCCCTCCCCACGAACACTAGCCGCCCCTCCTGAGCCCGTCGTCGCTGCGCCATCATCACCATCGCCACCGGCCCCGCCTATCGCTCCGACCTCGACCTCGTCGCGCGCGAGGCCTCTTGGACACCGCTGCCGCCGCCGCCTCTTCGACACCGCCGCCGCCTACACCTCTTCAACGCCAGCGCACTCGACACCGCCGCCGTCGCCGCCTCTTCGACACTGCCGCCGCCCGCACCTCTTCGACGCCAGCGCACCTCTTCGACGCCAGAGTTGGTTGGTGTCTCCTGCCCACCCTTCCTCCTGCTACATTTTCTATTACATTAGGAATTAGGAGAAAATGGTTGTTCTTGGCAAATAGTACAAATCTCAAATTTTGTTGGTACATGTAAATTTTCATGGTGAGATGACATTGGAGGAGTCTAGTGTACATACAAAAAAAAGAAGAGCTCGGAAAACTCAGAGCAACTTTAGACATTTTTTAGCTCTTAATATTTTTTACATAATTCCTGAAGCACCTAGAAGATTTGTGCATCGTTGGTGTTAAATTTTTTTTAGATATTTTTTAATATTCTTTTTCAATTTAACTGTTCTTCGGAGCTGTTGAACTCAGGCTCCGCTATGAATTATCGTCTGGCTGACAATAATAACAAACTTATACAAGCAATAAAACTACTAAGTTCACAAGAAAAGAAAACGATGAGTGATGGTACATGAACGATAATTTTCTTTCAGACGGCACTTACGCTCTAACGGTGAAATCAGTCTATGTAAATTTCCCATAAGTCTAGTATTATTTATCGCCGAATTCTCTCTTCAGTTTATGCCGCAACGGAACGGCTTAGTAAATTCCTAAAAATCAAGGGGATCATACATGATGCATATGTGTCATTTAACTCTGTGTTTCCCCGCATCGCATCATCAGCGTTAGAAAGTTCAGTTTACTCACAGTGTCGATGAAGTCAAATATATATGTGCAGCCTGGATTACTACATGTTACCGGTCTTGTACATGTTGGATAGAGACTTGGAGCGCTTAACAAGGTAGTGTGCTGGCATACTTAATTTAACCATATTGCGGCAAAAAGTTGTAGCAGGCATTAGCTATTGCCCAGCTGGGGGTGTTGGTTAAATTCTTCACTGCATCCTGATCCTATGTACACAAGGTCTCCGCTTTTTGGTTACAGTGCTGCTGTAGTGCATTTTAGATGTAGTCCAATTTCACTGTGTTTTGTCCAAACAAGGTCTCAGTTTTGGAGTTGTATTGCAACTGCGGCAGTATGTCAGAGATGTAAAGCTCATGTTACTGTCCTCTGCTTGTAGTGTCCCAGTGAACTAGTAAGTTTCTCCTGTCGTTCCAGAAACACACACACACACACACAAAAAGTTTCTTTGCATCGATCATGCTACAATTTACAGTAGTAGGTGGTCTCTTGTGCTACCATGTTTCTCCTGCAGTTTGTATACTGTACTCTTGCTGTCAAGGTTTTTACCATGTCAGCCTGCATTAGCAGAAGCTGATTGGCTCGAGGAATTCAACCTGTGTGAGAGAGATGTGAGATCTCAAGGGAGTAGTCTGAAACTTTCTGCCTTCTCCTGTGAACTCAAGGGAGATGTGAGAACTAAAGAGCTTGATTCAGTGTTTGTCATTTTATATGTAACTAATTGAATTGACTTGTCAGCTTGTGAAGCTCCTTGTGAAGCTCCTTGTCAGCTAGAAACATAGATAGGTAGATAGAAGATATATATAGGGTTGGTAAATGGCATAGCATTTGTGAAGCTCCTTGTCAGCTTGTGACCCAAATTAAAAATGATTTGGCAGTGCTAGATAATTTAAATAGATAGATAATTAGTAACAAATGCATTTCGTTGAAGCAGTTTCATGATCTGGTTTTGTATGTTAAATTTCAGATAATTGTGCTGCCATATTGATACACTCTTATTTCAGATAATGCTTCTTATATTTTCTCTTATAAAATGTTGGTGCTTGTCTTTATGAAGCTATTTGAAATGATATGCTAAAGCCTATGCAAACTGGAATTTGAATAGTCTAAAGTGGAGTTGAAAGCCCGATGCACTCCATCCAGATTTTTGCTGGGTTTTGTCTCCTACCATCGTGTCGTGATGATTTTGCAGGTACCCCGAGAGGCCCTTGAGTTTGCTGGAATGTCGATTAACTTCCATTCCGGCAAATTCGGCTACTCCATATGTCCTATTTTAAGCAAAGGTCATGCTGGAATTTTCCATGAATTTTAGCATGACTTTGCTAAAAATAGGACATATGGGGTACTTGTGACTAATGCATGGGCCGGGGTATCTTAGTACTTAATTAAGTAGGATCAACTGCCCCCTTATTCTTGCTGCATTAAACCATAGGCGGCAACAGAGCCAAGTGATTAGGCCCAACTTAGAATTCTCCTTCCCAGCTTAGCTTTTAGGATGCTTCGGTGTCGACAAACCATAAATTATAAAACCTTGGCTTTTAGGGTGCCTCAGTGTCGATAAAAACCTAAATGATGAAAGCTTAGGCTTTTAGGGTGCCTCGGCGTCGAAAAACCCTAAATGATAAAAGCTTAGCTTTTAGGATGCCTCGGTGTCGACAAACCCTAAAAGATGAGACCATGATCTTGTTCCTTGACAATAACCAACTTTTTGACCAATCTTTTTCTATTTAGATAGAAACATCGCCCACAACGATGAGACCGGCGGTTCGGGGGGCAAGGCATTCTGTGAGCTATCCCAAGAGATGGAGGAACAACCTCACTTCTATGAGGACGCCGCGAAAGACACCAATCCTGACACCACTGATGGTGCCGCCGAGGATGACCCCACAGATGGCGCCGTCGAGGATGACACCACTGATGATGCCGCCGAGGATGCCACCACTGATGATGGTGGCGCACGCACAGATGGCAGCCAATCGAAGAAGCAACGGAAGGACCGGCGCCCGACCGTGCTCCGCACCGTCAAGGAGGAATTTACTGAAATGGACTCCGACGGGAATCCAACGGCGCCCAAACAAATAGTCAAGGGGTACTCGGTTCAGCTCGGGTGCATTCTTCGGAGCACCGTCTCGATCAACACCGAGAACCTAAGGCATAAGGACCGAGGGAATTTGCGCAACCTCCTCTTCACGAAGCTGCACTAACAATACAAGTTCCCCGCTGAATTTGAAAACACAAGCCTCACGGGGAATAAAGTGAACAATGCCGCTCTCACGAGGATGAGCACGACCCTGTCTACTTGGAGAAGCTTGGTGAAGAGAATGATTGACAAAGGTTTTAGTTATGAGAAGATCAAGGAGAAAAATCCTTCGATCACCGAAGATGACTACAAGGAGTTCAAGATCAAGTGCGAGAGCACCGCAACCTCCGAATCAAGTCAGTGGGGGAAAGAAATGCGATAGTTAAACTTAGGGGAACACACACTCGGTCCCGGCGGTTACAGAGTGGCGGAGCCTATATGGGACAAGGAGGACGCGAAGCGTGCCGAGCAAGGCCTACCGCCCCTCTTCGATAAATACGGTGACAAGCAGACCAGGAACTTTGTCAGGGCCCGGTACAAAGAGGACCCGGTAAGAAAGGAGCTCACCACAGATCCAAAGACCAGGGCCCTTGAGGTTGTTCTGGTAAGGAATACACACCAGCGTAATTAGCTCCATATGGTTGCATTCTAATTAATGAAGCCAAATTTCTAAATGGTTCACATTCCTTCCCCAGGCGACAGAAAGCAGTAGTGCGGGGTCGACTCAGAACACCCCTTGGGACACCACTCTAAATAGGTCGTTGAATGTAATGAAAAAAAGGATAAGCTCAGTAAGCCATCGTCAGCTGGCCGTGTGGCCGGCAAAGGCTTGTCCACAAAATGGTCGTCATAATATAACGCTGGTGGGCGATAGGAGAAAAAGACCAGCTCGGAAAGCCAGGCGCGCGAGGTTCAAGAACTCAAGGCACAAGTGGCGCGGATTCCGGAGATTGTCCAAGAGCAAGTGCAACAACAACTGGGATCGACGCTCACCGGCATTATTCCTACCTTGATTCAGGGGCTGACGACGTGGATTGCGGGCGGCCAACAGGGGCCGCCCCGGATTCCCAGCTTCACGGCCAGCAACTCGTAGAACGCGTAGGCGGGGCCATTAGGGTCTCTAGCGGAGGTGGCATTGGTGTCTCCGACGCCAGCACGGGCATTGGAGCTTAATGCACCCGGGTGTACGCCGGCCGACACCTCTACAGCAAGCGGCCCCTCCGTCAATTGCACGCCCGCCGTTGGCGGTGCCTCGACATTAGCCGAGCTCGACGCCATCATCACTTTAACTAATTAAGCCTCTCGGCCGAGGACGTCATCTCCTTGCCTTTGACTGGGCATCCCTGACGCCCTACATGTTTTCGCAGGGCGCCGCCGGCGTTCCGTGCACTCTCCTCCACTTCGTGAACGACGAGTTGGTCGATGTCACCAAGGGCATAATCGTTCAACCGGGCAACCCCATGTTCCACGGTAATCCGATGCCACCCACCGTGTATTGGGTTCAACTGGTTCGGGTGCTGCCAGGCTGCGATGAGTTGTTACCTCCGATTCGACCCGTCGGGGCCGACGAAGATGATGTGATGACCCTCAGTGCCTTCCTAAGCTGGCCCCTACTTTGGCCGAAGAGCCAGATTCGTTTGGGAGTGGGGGACACCACCCCAAAGATAACACAGCCAATCTTGTCGGCGCCAAGCCATGGCAAGACTGCCGCAACGCTGCCGGACATCCCTATGGCACAGAATCCGAACATGCATATGGCACAGGATCCGGACGACGACGATGACAACGACGACGGTACATTTTCCAACGTCGATAATTACTTTGGCGATCATGGGTACGATGGCGAATTCATGGGGACTCCTTCTCAAGAACCCAACCCTACAAAAGACGATCGCGATCAAGCTGGTACCATGGAGAAACCAAGTTGCAACAGGCGTCGTCTAGAGTTCAGTTCTCAGGAGACGCCTCCAGATGCCGACTTCACCGAGCCTCAGATAGCCGAGGTGCGAAATATTATCAACCCCAACACACTCAAGAAGGCGGTCTATGAGCAGAACTCGGTCCCATTACAGGAGAAGAAGAAGGGATGGAAAAGAAAGAGTAATAAGGGTGCGAGCCAGCCGACACCGAGTACGATCCATGCTCGGGACGGGCCACCTTCACCTAAGGATATAATGAGGAGGGTGCATGTGGCGGGTAGGCCGATGCTACCGACTAATATGCTCAATGCTGCAACTAGTGCTATGCGGAGTCTGCATGACAGTGTTCTTTCTTTGGAGAAGCGGCATCTCAGAGAGAAGGATGTGGCATACCCGGTTTTCGTGGCCAATGTGCCAGAGGGCAAGGGCTTTGTGGATAGCTCCATTGGGGGTACGATCGTCCTACGGTTTGATGACATCTTCGCTTCTTAACCTTCATCCGCTGCACTACACCGTCGTTCGGCTATTTTCGCTGAGTATGGAGATGCAGATCATTAGAGACAAGACCCTGGAGATCGTGATAGTCGACCCCTTCTACATGCGTGCCAAGATATTGGGCAGCGCTGGGGACCGGCAAGTCGTGAGTTCTTACCTCGAAGGCGTCATTCTGGCAAACCGAGATAAGGATAACTTCCTCGTGCCTTAATTTCCCGAGTAAGTCATCCCCTCAACCGCCCCGTAACATATGAATTCTCAGATTTCGATCGTTTTTCTTTTAACATTCCGTGTTTTGTGCAGTGACACACATTGCACACTCATCCTCCTAAACCCGAAATATTCCATGGCCACGTATTTCGACTCGGACCGTCAGTCGAAGGTAGACTACACAAATGTCAAGAAAGTTCTTGATGATGTTCTCCCCGGCTACGCCAAATCTGGAGGCACCTTCACCAGGCCAGTTCGTAAGTATGGCAAGCACGTGTTCACCCACAATACGACATTCTGCTGCGTCAAGCAACCGCCTGGCGGTTAGAAGGGAGCCTACTATGACATCCATCACATGCGGGCGATCGTTCGGGACCATCATCACCTTCTACTACCAGATAAACTCAAAGATTGGGCCGCGAGCTTGTCGGCAATCCATGACGCGGACATCAGACAAGAATTCTTTTGCATCCAGTCGGAGTTTGCGGAAATCAACCTCAGAAATCAACCGTCCAACAGTGACATAGACACAATGCTACAAATGCAGGCTGACAACGCCCGCGATTTCATGACTCCCACGATAGTTGTCGGCTTCATCCACGCTCCGGTCCCTTGAGTCGAGTCGAAAGTAGTGATGCTATATCTAGTTCTGAAACATCGATTGGCTCGTGTTGTAATTAAACTTTAATGAACTTGTATGTCTATTTGGTTTGGATAGTCGTTCAACTTAGATGTAATCGATGCTATTAATGTCTTGCTTTTCTCTTCCGATCCTTTTGTTGCATACTTATATATTGCTTATGTATTGTCTGTGAATTGGTACTAACGTTTCGTTTGGCTAGTGCATAGCGATGCCGTCGTATGTTGCGTACAAGGGTAAGGTTCCCGGAGTGTACGACGACTGGGAGGAGTGTCGGAGACAGTTTCACCATTTCAGCGGTAACAATTACAGAGGGTACACCACTAGGGCGGAGGCGGAATCTATATACGCGCGCTATCTAGCGGGAGAGAGGAGGGAGCGTTGGAGGAACCGGATGAAGACGAGTTTCATCGTGATGACCGTAGCTCTCTTCTATGTGATGGTAGTTTAGATGATCGATATCGACTTGTAATGTGAAGACAAACTCCCTACTCGCGGTCTCGAGACTTGTAATATAATGTTCTATCTTTGTTCGGTCTTTTGAATTCGGAGACTAATATGATGAATTGTATTCGGAGACTAATATGATGAATTGTATTCGGAGACTAACCTTCTATTGTATTCGATGAATCTGGTGTTGTCTAAATTCTGTCCAATAATATATTTTGTATCTAGTGAAAATATCATAAAAGAAAAAAAATACCTAATATTCATACTAGTGGCGCACCACTCAAGACACTAATGGCGCACTGTTCAAATGAAACTAATGGCACATCATCCACCAGTGCGCCATCAGTATGCCAAAGCACATGGGTACATATGGCCCCCTGGGAGGCATACTAATGGCGCACTGTGGGTTATACTAATGGCGCACTGCCTGGTGCGCCATTAGAACACCAGATACTAATGGCGCACCAGGGGTGCGCCATTAGTATTTAATTCTAATGGCGTGGTGCTAGTGGTGCACCACTAGTGCGCCATTAGTAGGCAAAAGTGGTGCGCCACTAGCATGCCTTTTCCTAGTAGTGCGGGGCTAACTATGTCACACCGGCGATGGAGTTTACGATTAAAAGGTGTGGCTCTTGCGAGATCCAAACGACAACGACGAACATGATGGGTGGTCTTGGTGAGGGGCTTCGGGGGCAAACGAATGAGGGGGTAACCGATAACTTATAGGACAGATTCTTGGAGGAGGGGTCGGCTTAGGGGTATGAATCCCAAAGGATCCAGAGGCGATGAATTCCTGCCTTGTGCGTGCGAGTCTCAGGGGTGGCTTGAGGAAGAATAAGGTGTGGGGTTCACCGGTGAGGGACAAAGGGGAGGCGAGCGAGGGAGCGTGTGATCGAGCAGAAATGTTTTAATGCTTTGAGGGGAGGTTGTGGGCCGTTTCGGCCAACTGGGCATGCGGCCAGCACCTGGCGTGGCGCAGCTAGTTTTTTAAAATAAAAAACATGGAAGAAAATAAAATATATTTTTTATATAGTAATATAATAGAACAAATTTTTCTAAAAAAGATTTCCTAGACCATTAACTATTTTACAAATTTAATAAAGTCCAAAACATTTAAAATAATGCAACAGTGCCACTATTGCATTTAAAATAAATAAAAATCATTTTTAAATACCAAAATGATTTCCAATTGATTTTTCCGCAATTTTACATTGAAGGGAATCATTATACCCTTATTTCCATTGAATTATTTGTAGGAGAAAAATAATTTCAATAAAAGCCAAATAACTCATAATTGAGTTTGATTTTCAATTCCAAACCACTTTCATATCTTTTGTGTTTTTCCTTGGCCAACCATTTTTCAAATGCCACTCAATATTTGAAGTGTCATATCCCTTCACTCATTTTTGATATCTTTCAGAGAATTTTAAATCCAGAAATTCAATTAACTTCAAAAGGAGAGTGGGTTACAGAAAACTTCAAAATGACTTTCAAAATGTTTCTTTGAAACTGCCAACTCTTTTTTTTCAAATTTGAAGAATTTATTTTATCTTCTCTCATGAAACTCATTCAGTTGCATAAAGTTTGTGAATTTGAAATAGTTTCAAATGGAAGTTAAAATCTTACCAAATCCCTTTTATATTTCTTTAAATGGAGGAAGGTATATCATCTTCACTATAGGTTTTTGTGATGAAATGAATTTGTCATGGAGATCAAAATACAAGAATAAAAGTTTGGGAAATTCTTTTATTCCTTCTCATTAAACTTTCAAAAAGGTTCAAGTTTAACTCAATTTCTTAAAATCAATCACACAACAAACAAACAAATAACCATGATTACTTATTTAATATAACATTCCAAATTTAGAATTTGGGGATGTTACATTCGGGAGGAGAACAGAGGACAAACGAGGAGCCAGCAAGGCAATAATGCGGAGCCAGGGGGTAGGGTATGTCATGTTACCTTGAGGGCCCACGTGGCTCCGTCTGACCTAATTCCACTTCTATAAATTATAAAATATTTGAAAACCCCTAGAGAGCCACCCAAAATACTTTTTCCGTCGCTGCAAGCTTCCGTTCTTTCGCGATCCCATCTGGAGGCCTTTTTCGGTACTCTATCAGAGAGGGAATCGATCAAGGAGGGCTTCTACGTCATCCTTGCCGCCTTCCGATGATGCGTGAGTAGTTAACCACAGACCTATGGGTCCATAGCTAGTAGCTAGATAGCTTCTTTTTCTCTTTGATCTTCAATACAATGTTCTCCTCGATTGTCTTGGAGTTCTATTTGATCAATGTAATATTCTTTTGCGGTGTGTTTGTTGGGATGCAAAGAATTGTGGGTTTATCATCAGATTATTCATTGATAATAACTTGAGTCTATTATGAACTTTCTTACGCATGATTATGATAGCTTTGTATTTCCCTCTTACCTATCTGTCTTGTTTGGCCAAATAAAGTAGTTTATCTTCAGTGGGAGAGGTGCTTTTGTAGTGGGTTCAATCTTGCGGTGTCCTCACTCCACACTAATAAGTCTCCAACATATCTATAATTTTCGATTGTGCCATGCTATTATAGTATCAATCTTGGACGTTTATTATGCATTTTATATATATCATTTTTTGGGACTAACCTATTAACCTAGTGCCTATTGCTAGTTGTTGTTTTTTGCTTGTTTTTGGTTTTCCAAAATATCCGTACCAAATGAAGTCCAATTTCTATGCAACTTTTTAATGTTTTTTATGGACATACGAGACCTTGGAACCTTTGGGAGAGGGCCAGAAAATGAAGGAGGGGCCCACTAGGCAGTAGGGCGCGCCCAGGGAGCATGCGCGCCATGGTACCGGGTTAGGCCGATGAGCGTCAGTTTGACCTAATTATGCCTGTATAAAATCTCAAAATTAGGGAATCCAACAGAGAGCAGACGAAATACTTTTTCTGCCACCACAAGTTTCTGTTCCCGAGAGATCCCATCTGGAGACATTTTCTGGCACTCTGCCAGAGGAGGAATCAACTACGAAGGGGCTATTCATCAACCTTGTTGCCCTACCGATGATGTGTAAGTAGTTTACCACAAACTTATGGGTCTATAGCTAGTATCTAGATGGCTTCTTCTCTCTCTTTGATCTTCAATACAATATTATCCTTGATGTTCTTGGAGATCTATTCGATATAATGATTTTTTGTGCTGTGTTTGTTGGATGAATTGTGAGTTTATGATCAGATTATCCATGAGTATTATTTGAGTTTTCTCTGAACTCTTGTATGCATGATTATGATAGCTTTGTATTTCTCTCTGATATATTGATTTGGTTTGGCCAACTAGATTGATTTTTCTTGCAATGGGAGGGGTGCTTTGTAATGGGTTCAATCTTGCGGTGATCTATGTCCCAGTGACAGAAAGGCACGAGACATGTAAAATGGGGTTTATTAACTTGTGAGTTTACTTTATCTACATCACGTCATTTTGCTTAAGGCGTTACTCCATTCTTTATGAACTTAATACTCTACATGCATGTTGGATAGCGATCGATGTGTGGAGTAATAGTAGTAGATGCAGGGAGGAGTTGGTCAACTTGTCTCGGACATGATGCCCATATATGTGATCATTGCCTTGGATATTGTCATGATTATTTGCTTTTCCATAAATCCAACAATAATTTGTTTACCCATCGTATGCTATTTTCAAGGGAGAAGCCTCTAGTGAAAAGTATGGCCTCGTGGTCTACTTTATCATATATTAAAATCCGAAAATACTTTGATGCAATTTTATTTATTTTGTATTTTTGTTCTATCTATCACTATGATATTTGACCCTTGCAATTAGTCGCCCAGGGATTGACAACCCTTTGTTCGCATTGGGTCCAAGTATTTCTTATTTTGTGTGTAGATGTTGTGAACGACGTGTTGTTTGGTTCTCTTAGTGGATTGATAAACTTGGTTTTTAACTGAGGAAATACTTATCACTATTGTACTCATCATCCTCTCCTCTTTGAGGAATTCCCAACCCAGTTCACAAGTAGACAGAAGAATTTCTAGTGCCGTTGTTGGGGAGACACAACATCTATCAAGTACAATCGCATAAACTTTCATCTCCTTGGAATTACATTATTTTCCATTTTCCTCTCGTTTTCATCTCCCCCAATTCTAAAACATTTTCACAAAAATACAAAATATTTTGCGTTTGCCTTTTTCGTGTTTTCTTCTTTATTTGCTTATGTGCTTGTTTGCTCGCTTTATCGTTATGGCTAGTTCTTACCTTGTTACGTGTACCCCTGAAAATGAAGTTCTCAATTTTAAACAGCGGGGAGGGGATAATTTATAAGATGCTTGGTATATGATTTGCGATGCGCAAAATAGATCCACTTGTAAGCCATCTATATACCACCATCCTTCTTTGCAATTTTTATGTGGGTGTTACTACTTGGTATAGATTTGTGCTAGACACTATTATCGGAGGGAAATACTTGAGTAGTAACCCTATGGATGCTTTCAATTCCATAGGAAATTTAATGGGATCGCCACCTATCATTATCAATGAAACCACTTTGACCTTGGAACATGTTATGCAAAGGTTTGACATTATCGAGAATAAAATATCGATCATAGAACTGATGGCCCACAAGTATAGGGGAGCAATCATAGGCCTTTTGATAAGTAAGAGTGTCGAACCCAACGAGGAGCGGAAGGAAACGACAAGTGGTTTCAAGCAAGGTAATTTCCGCAAGCACTGGAATTGTGGTAACAAGTTGTTTGATAGCAAGATAATTTACAACAAGTGATAAGTAGCAATAGTAACAAGAGGTGCAACAAGGTAGCCCAATCCTTTTGTGGAAAAGGACATACCGGAATGGTCTCTTGTAATAAGCAAAGCATTCTTGAGGACACACGGGAGTTCATATAGTCACTTTCATCATGTTTGTTTGATTCGCGTTCACTACTCCACAATGCCTTCCCTTAGGCCCAAGGATGGTGAAGTGTCATGTAGTAGAAGTTCACACGACACCACTAAGGGAACCATGACATACATATCATCAAAATATCGAACGGATATCAAATTCACATGATTACTTATGACAAGACTTCTCCCATGTTCTCAAGAACAAACTCAACTACTCACAAAGCATATTCATGTCCAAGATCCCAGGATTATTGAATATCATAATGGATCTGAACATATAATCTTCCACCAAATAAACCAACTAGCATCGACTACAAGATGTAATCAACACTACTACAGACCCACAGGTACCAATCTAACGTTTTGATACAAAGACTGAATACAATAGATGAACTAGGGTTTGAGATGAGATGCTGCTGGTGAATATTGGTCCTCCCACTATGAGAGGGGTTGTTTGTGATGATGATGGCTTTGATTTCCCCCTCACAGAGGGAAGTATCCCCGACAGAATTGCTCCGCCGGAGAGCAAAAGTGCTCCTGCCCAAGTTCCGCCTTGAGACATCGGTGTTACGTCCCGAAAGTCATCTCCTTATTTTTTTCTAGGTCAAAAGTGAATACATACCAGAACATGGTCGACAGAAGTGGGCCGGGTGGCCCACTACCCACCAGGGCGCGCCCTGGTGCCTAGTGGGCACCTGGGTGCCCCCCTCTGGTACTTTTTGACTCCAATATTTTTACATATTCCAAAATAAATCTCCGTAAATTTTCAGCTCATTTGGAGATGTGCAGAATAAGAATATCTGATATGCTTTTTCTGGTCCAGAATTCCTGCTGCTGGTATTGTCCCACTTTGTGTATACCTTGCAAATTATAAGAGACAAGGCATTAGAATTACTCCCCAAGGTGCTATAATGAATAAAAATACTAAAAACAATAGTAATAAAACATGATGCAAAATGGACGTATCAACTCCCCCAAGCTTAGACATCGCTTGTCCTCAATCGAAAGCCGATATAGAGAATCATGTGCACATGTTTAGAGAGAGAGGTGTCGAAAAAAACAAAATACAGACATAGAAACATCATGAACATTATTATAGCAGCAGTAATCATTATCATATAAATTCTTAGGAGCAAGTAAAAATTCACCACAACGACAAAGTATAAAATCCATTGTATTACAAAAATAATGTGGCAAGATTTGCCTTTAGGATGTTTAGATTGCTTGTTTCGTATGTGAAGTGCTAAAACAAACACTTTCGCTGCAATTTGTGAACTTTCGTTTTGTACTAGAATGTCAAAAGTTTTTGAAATTTGTACACAGTACCGCTATGCAATTTTTTTATTTTTTCCTAATTTTTCAGAATTTGTTGACTTACAAAAGTATATGTGCCATCTGCATCTTTACACACTGTCCTGTTTTCATAGATTGTTGTTATAGTTTCATTATTTGCTTATGTTTTAAATCTGGTTGAGCCCCGTTCACTTGGGAGCCATAGAATTGTGATAGCATACAGTGGGTAATGCTTGATTATAATTATACAATAACATTTTTATCCCCTAAGGATGGGGTGGACTGGGAAACCTACGCCTCTTAAAAGGAAAGGGACGAAACATACCCGCTCTTCGTCGGAGGGATTGGGAAAGCTCTCTGCCAGGGCTTGATTGTCAATAGAAGTTAGTCCGGCCCGGACGGGGACTAGATCCTCTAGAGGGAGATATCCCTGCGCTTGAAGTGTCCAAGGACGTGCATGGGATGTGGAACGGCTTTTCCAATCTCCTGCCCGAGGGCCATGAGGGCGCGAGGAAGAGCTTGGGGCGCTAGCCATGTTTGAAGATTTTTTGCAGGCATTAGGGTTTCTTCCGCGTGGAATGGAATGGGGAGGCAATTGGGATCTATTCTCTTATATAGGCTCCTTCCCTACACAGTCAAGGGGCTATTTGTAAAACTGCCTAGACGGTTCACATTCATTGGACACGTGGAAGCCAAGGCGACGACGACGAGGAATCAACGAAATACAACATTAAAAGAAGTCGAGCTATCATCCAGGAGGACTCACCTTGCTAGACCGAAGACATGAAGCCGGACACGATTTCGTCCTTAAAGGCAAGTCCGGGGGTACTGAGGGAGTCCTGTATTTAGGGATCCTCAGGCGCCTGGGTCGATGAAGCTGGGCCGTATTGATGTGCCATAAAAGAAGAAGCAGAAGAATTTCCCCCATATTCGGTCAGGACTACTATATATGTAGATAGAAAGGCAAGCAAAGAGTCCGGGTATATCAATTACTTCCTCCCCAAGAAACCCTTGTAACCCTAGGTTCTCTTTGGCGTGTATATAAGCCAGAGGGTTTAGTCTGTAGAGGGGATCATCAACATCACAATATCCTCATATGCTGGACTCTAGGGTTTAGTCTTTACGATCTCGAGGTCGATCAACTCTTGTATTCATATTCATCCATATTATTATAGCAGGAAGTAGGGTATTACCTCGATCGAGAGGGTCTGAACCTGGGTAATCATCATGTTCCCAGCCTCCTATTACCATTGATCCTCTAAACGCATAGCTTGGGCCCCCCATACCCGAGATCTGCCGGTTTTGACACCGACAGGGGGCTTCCCACTCCACCCCTTCGTCTGGGGGTAATGTTGTTCTACGGGCTGGATTTTCACGATCTGGCCCGAACGCCTTCTGCCACATCTCGGCCTTAATCATCTTCTGTGAGGCCTTACTGCAAGTTCGGTCGCACTTCGGCTTCTGGTTGAAGGTATTCAACGTCAAGCCGAAGATAGTGGGCGGCGAGCAGGTTGACTACGGTGGGGTTGTGATCAGCACGCTCACCCGAGTCAAGTGGCCGGAGGGCACGTTTATTGACACTGTCAAACTTTGGAAGAAGGAGTAGTTCCACATCACAGAACCATGGGAGGGGGCCTAGACAGCGGCTCCCAAATTCATATGCGGACCCCGGGCGAGTTAAACCTCGTGGACCTAGAAGGGTCCTGACAGGGAACCCACCACAGAGATGGAGATGTTGCAGAAGCGCATTTCCAACGTGATGAAGGTGGGTGCCAAAGTGACCAATGTGGTTTAGGTGATGCTATGCCACAGCCTCCTTCCCTGCTAGCAAAGGGCCTTCCCCATGTGGTCTTACAAGCCCAAGGATCTAGTCACTGTAAATACTTTTATGGCACCACCCACGACAAATTGTGGAAATTGTTGTTTAAGCCCCAAAAGGCGTGGCTGGCAATGGAGGAGGACGTCAGCTTCTATACCGTGCACCCCCCAAAGGAGGTAAGTAAGTTCTAACCCATTTTATGTTCGTGTATTTGCATTTCAAGAGACTCATCCTAAATTATTTTGCTTCCACAGGACTGGCTTGAGAAGGCCAACAAGATCAGCAGTCCGGCCCCGATGCCCAAAGACCCTCGATCGGACCTGCTAGAGGAGATGCTGACTGTGGCGCCTTACATGGCGCCAGAGAAGAAGGAAAAGTAGAAGAAAGAGGGGCCGAAGGCCAAGGAAGGCCTCCGCACAATGGGACATCCGGACAGCAAGTCTGGTGACACCCTTGACCCCTCTATTCAAGAGGGGGAGGAAGACTAGGACGAAGTGGAGAGTGAATCCTCCCGTTCCAATAAGAGGGCGGCGTCTGATGCCGTCGAGGAGGAGTATCCTCCTCATCCACCGAAGAGACAGTGTAGGCCAAAACTGGTCCTGCCTGACAATAGCTTGGATGCCGATAAGGAGTCCGTAGAGTCTGAAAATGTTCTGGAGAGAAACCCCGGGGTGAATCCCCCTGCCAAGAGGTATGTTCATCAATATTCTTCAAATATTTATTTCAACAATCTTTTAACTCATAAAATATGTATATCTCATATTGTAGCCCCTCGCACGCCCACTCCATTGAGAAAACCTCCGAGAGTGGGTCCACATCGCGCTCTACACCTCCCCTTGTCATCGAAGAGACTGGGGAGGTACTGTCTTGAAGGACCCCTCACCGCCCGAACAAAGGGGGGTGGCCGCGACGAGATTATGACCGAGGCTAACACCTCGAGATCCCTCCTAGTGAACAAAGATGGGGAGCTCGGTTAATCCGAGCCCTCCAGGCAGGCAATGCCGAAGCGCCCAAGGCCCTTGGAGGCGCCGATTCCACCCTCCACCAAGGGGGAAGCCAGGGCCCAGCCACCCGCGCCGAGCACCGACGACTGGGCTGCAGGAGGGTGTCCGGATGTAATGGAAGAGCCTCCTCCATCGTTGTAGAACACTATGCCCTGATCGGTGTGTTTTTACAAGGTATTCGACCCGTTCAAAGCGGACTGAAAGAAGCCTTCGGCAGCCTCCTGACAGGCTTCGAGGTAAGCCATTGCTACTCCTCGAGCTTGCGTTGTATTCCCTCGAAGAGGAAAGGGTGATGCAACACAGTAGCGTAAGTATTTCCCTCAGTTTTTGAGAACCAAGGTATCAATCCAGTTGGAGACCACGCGCGAGTCCCTCGTACCTGCACAAACAAATAAGAACTTCGCAGCCAACGCGATAAGGGGTTGTCAATCCCTTTACAGTCACTTATGAATGCGAAATCTGATTGATAGGATAGTATTTTTTTTGCTATTTTTGATATAAGAACATAAAGTAAATAAAGCAACGTAAAGTAGATGGAAGATTAATGTGTTTAGAATAAACCCGGGGGGTATAGGTTTTACTAGTGGCTTCTCTCATGATAGAAGAATTCTACGGTGGGTGAACAAATTACTGTCGAGCAATTGATAGAATAGCGCATAGTTATGAGAATATCTAGGGATGATCATTATATATAGGCATCACGTCCGTGACAAGTAGGCCGAAACGATTCTGCATCTACTACTATTACTCCACACATCGACCGCTATCCAGCATGCCTCTATAGTATTACGTTCATAAGAATAGAGTAATGCTTTAAGCAAGATGACATGACGTAGAGGGATAAACTCAAGCAATATGATATAAACCCCATATTTTTATCCTCGATGGCAACAATACAATACGCGCCTTGCTGCCCCTGCTATCACTGGGAAAGGACAGCGCAAGATTGAACCCAAAGCCAAGCACTTTTCCCATTGCAAGAAACTATAGATCTAGTAGGCCAAACCAAACCAATAATTCGAAGAGACTTGCAAGGATACTATAATCATACATAAAATATTTCAGAAAAGAATCAAATATTGTTCATAGATAATCTTGATCATAAACCCACAATTCATCGGATCTCGACAAACACGCGGCAAAAAGATTACATCGAATAGATCTCCTCGAAGATTGAGTAGAACTTTGTATTGAGATCCAAAAAGAGAGAAGAAGCCATCTAGCTAATAACTATGGACCCGAAGGTCTGTGGTAAACTGCTCACAACTCATTGGTGTGGCTATGGTGTTGATGTAGAAGCACTCCATGGTAGATCTCCCCTCCGGTGGAGCTCCGGAACAGGCCCCAAGATGGGATCTCACGGGAACAGAAGGTTGCGGTGGTGGAATTAGTGTTTTCTCTATTGCTTCGATGTTTTCAGGGTACATGGGTATATATAGGAGGAAGGAGGGCATCGGGGGAGCCAGAGGGAGCCCATGAGGGTGGGCGCGCGCCCTAGAACCTCGTGGCCGCCTCTCTCATTCCCTCGCATGTACTCCAAGTCTTCTAGGTAGATATAGTTCCAAAAATAACCCTCCTAAAGGTTTCATTCCGTTTGGACTCCATTTGATACTCATTTTCTGCGAAACACTGAAATAGGCAAAAAAAAACAGCAATTTGCACTGGGCCTTGGGTTAGTAGGTTAGTCCTAAAAATAATAAAAAAGTGTATAATGAAGCCCATTAAACATCCAAAACAGAATATATAATAGCATGGAACAATCAAAAATTATAGATACATTGGAGACGTATCAAGCGTCCCAAAGCTTAATTCCTGCTCATCCTCGAGTAGGTAAATGATAAAAAAGAAGTTTTGATGTGGAATGCTAACCAACATAATTCTCAATGTAATTCTCTTTGTTGTGCCATGAATGTTCAGATCCGAAAGATTCAAGATAAAAGTTCATATTAACATAAGAATAATAATACTTCAAGCATACTAACAAAGCAATCATGTCTTCTCAAAATAACATGGCCAAAGAAAGTTCATCCCTACAAAATCATATAGTTAGGCCATGCTCAATCTTCGTCACAAAAAATATTCCAATCATGCACAACCCCAGTTTCAGCCAAGCACTTTCACGCAATATATGAGCGTGATCCATGGACATAGCACTATGTTGAATAGAGTGGTGGTCGTGGAGAAGACAAAAGAGGAAGATGGTCTCACATTAACTAGGCGTATCAATGGGCTATGGAGATGCCCATCGATAGATATCAATGTGAGTGAGTAGGGATTTCCATGCAACGGATGCACTAGAGCTGTAAGTCTATGAAAGCTCATCAAAAGAAACTAAGTGGGTAAGCATCCAACTTTCTTGCTCACGAAGACCTAGGGCATTTGTGGAAGCCCATCGTTGGAATATACAAGCCAAGTTCTATAATGAAAATCCCCACAAGTATATGAAAGTGACTATACAAGAGACTCTCTATCATGAAGATCGTGGTGCTACTTTGAAGCACAAGTGTGGAAAAATATAGTAGCATTGTCCCTTTTTTCTATATTTTTCCTTTTTCTTTTTTTTGGGCCTTTCTTTTTTTTCTTTGGCCTTTCCTTCTATTTTTTCTTCTTTTTTTCTCTTTTTTCTTTTTTTTTCTTTGGGACAATGCTCTAATAATGATGATCATCACACTTATATTGATTCACAACTCGATATTAGAACTCCATACTAGAACAAAGTATGACTCTATATGAATGCCTCCGGCGGTGTACCGGGATGTGCAATGAATCAAGAGTGACATGTATGAAAAATTATGCATGGTGGCCTAGCCACAAATACGATGTAAAATACATGATCATGCATGGCAATATGACAATGATGAAGTGCGTCATAACAAACGGAATGGTGGAAAGTTGCATGGCAATATATCTCGGAATGGCTATGGAAATGCCATGATAGGTAGGTATGGTGGCTTTTTTGAGGAAGGTATATGGTGGGTGTATGATACCGGCAAAAGTTGTGTGGCACAAGAGAGGCTAGCAATGGTGGAAGGGTGAGAGTGCGTATAATCCATGGACTCAACATTAGTCATAAAGAACTCACATACTTATTGCAAAAATCTACAAGTCATCAGAAACAAAGTACTACACGCATGCTCCTAGGGGAAGGGTTGGTAGGAGTTAACCATCACGCGATCCCGACCTCCACACAAAGGATGACACTCAATGAAATACCTCATGCATCAAATTTTTCAAAGACCGTTTACCATACGTGCATGCTACGGGACATGCAAACCATAACACAATTATTTCTCAAATTAAAACCTACTCTACTAGCATGACTCTAATATCACCATCCTCATATCTCAAAACAATCATCAAGTATCAAACTTCTCGTAGTATTCAATGCACTTTATATCAAAGTTTTTACTATACTCATCTTGGTTGCCTATCATATTAGGAATAGTTTTATAACCAAAGAACATTACCATGCTGTTCTAAGAGACTGTCAAAAATATATAAGTGAAGCATGAGAGATCAATAATTTTACTAAATAAAACCAACACCATGCTCTAAAAGATATAAGTGAAGCACTAGAGCAAAACTATCTAGCTCAAAGGATATAAGTGAAGCACATAGAGTATTCTAATAAATTCCAATTCATATTTATCTCTCTCAAAAGGTGTGTCCAGCAAGGATGATTGTGGAAAACTAAAAAGCAAAGACTCAAATCATACATGACGCTCCAAGCAAAACACATATCAAGTTGTGAATAAAAATATAGTCTCGAGTATACTTACCAATAGCTGAAGACGAAAAAGAGGATACCTTCCCGAGGCATCCGCAAGCTTAGGCTTTTGGTTGTCCTTGAATTTTATCTTGGGGTGCCTTGGGCATCCCCAAGCTTAGGCTCTTGCCACTCTTTGTTCCATAGTCCATCAAAGCCATACTCAAAACTTAAAAACTTCACAACACAAAACTTAGCCAAAAATCTCGTGAACTCCGTTAGTATAAGAAAACAAACCACCACTTAAAGGTACTGTAATGAACTCATTATTTGTTTTTATTGGTGCTAAACCTACTGTATTCCAACTTCTCTATGATTCATACTCCCCAATACTACTCATAGATTCATCAAAATAAGCAAACAACACACGAAAAACACAATCTGTCAAAAACAGAACAGTCTGTAGTAATCAGTAACTTTCGAATACTTTTGCAACTCCATAATAATTGAAATAAATTGGTAAACATGAGGAATTTGTATATTAATCATCTCAAAAAATAATCAACTAAATAGCACTCTCTAGTAAACAATTATAGCTAATCTCGTGAGCGCTAAAGTTTCTGTTTTTTACAGCATGATCATATAAACTTCACACAAGTCTTCCCAAGGTTCTACTTGGCAGAAACACTAATTAAAACACAAAACCACATCTAAACAGAAGCTAGATGCAATATTTATTCCGAAACAGAAGCAAAACAAAGAAAATAAAATTGGGTTGCCTCCCAACAAGCGCTATCCTTTAACGCCCCTAGCTAGGCACGATACAAGAATAGATCTAGGTATTGCCATCTTTGGTAGGCAATTCTTCAATTAAGCACTTATAATTCTTAGGAACTTCTTTATTCCTATTGATAATCAAACTTCTAGGCAAGAAATCGAGAAATTCATTTGTAGCAAAAGGTTCCCTTGCAAAATTGAGAAAGTGGGGGTGAACACTTATAGATTTGAGATCCGCAGTTTCCTTACTAGATGATTCACCCTTATTTTTAGGAACATACATAAACTTAGCCAATTTAGTGGTAGAGGGATTCGAAGTATTTTTCACAGCAGAAAGAGCAGACCCTACATTAGTGATAATATCCTCAAGTTTATCGATTATAGTGGAATCTTGATGTATTCTCTCTTTTACTATAGGTTCCTTTTCTTTTAAAAAATTGGGAATAACTCCTACCATGGATCCATACTGGTTAATTTGGTTGTGGATCTTTCTATCCAAACTCTCAACCAACTCTACAGTAGCAACTTTGTTTTCAATAATTTCAAGCCTTTGCATAACATGTTCCAAAGTTAAAACAGATCCATTAACCAGAAGAGGTGGTGGGCCAAGAAATTCCCTCCGGTAATGGTATCAGGAATATATCTATTCCACGGAGTTATGCCAACATAAAAATTGTGAAGAAGCACGGAAGTGGAAAGTTTCCTAATAGATTTATTTTGAGCATTGCAAATTTTATACCAGGCATCTTTTAGATTTTCCTCCTCCCTTTGTTTAAAATAAAGAACCTCACTCTCAGGAGTATTGCTAATGATAGGTGTACTAGCCATGATGACAAGGCAAGGCGAACGGTAAACACACGGAAAAAGAAGGGCAAATAAAACGGCAAGGGTGAAGTGGGGGAGAGGAAAACGAGAGGCAAAAAATGTAATGCGAAGGATAAGGGTTTCTGATAGGTACTTGGTATATGACTTTTGCATAAGCCTCCCAGGCAACGGTGCCAGAAATTCTTCTTGCTACTTCTCGAGGTTGCGTTGTATTCCCTCGAAGAGGAAAGGGTGATGCAGCACAATAGCGTAAGTATTTCCCTTAGTTTTTGAGAACCAAGGTATCAATCTAGTAGGAGACCACGCGCGAGTCCCTCGCACCTGCACAAAAAAATAAGAACTTCGCAGCCAACACGATAAGGTCCTGTCAATCCCTTTTCGGTCACTTACGAAAGTGAGATCTGTTAGATAGGATAGTATAATATTTTTGGTATTTTTGATATAAGAACAAAAAGTAAATAAAGCAACGTAAAGTAGATGGAAGATTAATATGTTGAGAATAGATCTGGGGGCCATAGGTTTCACTAGTGGCTTCTCTCATGATAGCAGAATTCTACGGTGGGTGAACAAATTACTGTCGAGCAATTGATAGAAAAGCACATAGTTATGAGAATATCTAGGCATGATCATTATATATAGGCATCACGTCCGTGACAAGTAGACTGAAACGATTCTGCATCTACTACTATTACTCCACACATCGACCGCTATCCAACATCCATCTAGAGTATTAAGTTCATAAGAACAGAGTAATGCTTTAAGCAAGATGACATGATGTAGAGGGATAAACTCAAGCAATATGATATAAACCCCATCTTTTTATCCTCGATGGCAACAATACAATACTGCTTGCTGCCCCTGCTATCACTGGGAAAGGACACCGCAAGATTGAACCCAAAGCCAAGCACTTATCCCATTGCAAGAACTATAGATCTAGTAGGCCAAACCAAACCAATAATTCGAAGAGAGTTGCAAGGATACTATAATCATACATAAAAGATTTCAGAAAAGAATCAAATATTGTTCATAGATAATCTTGATCATAAACCCACAATTCATCGGATCTCGACAAACACACCGCAAAAAGATTACATCGAATAGATCTCCTCGAAGATCGGGGAGAACTTTGTATTGAGATCCAAAAAGAGATAAGAAGCCATCTAGCTAATAACTATGGACCCGAAGGTCTGTGGTAAACTACTCACAACTCATTGGTGAGGCTATGGTGTTGATGTAGATGCACTCCGTGGTAGATCCCCCCTCCGGCGGAGCTCTGGAACAGGCCCCAAGATGGGATCTCATGGGAACAGAAGGTTTCGTTGGTGGAATTAGGGTTTTCACTGTTGCTTCGATGTTTTCAGGGTACATGGGTATATATAGGAGGAAGGAGGGCATCGGGGGAGCCAGAGGGGGCCCACGAGGATGGTGGGCGTGCCCAGGGGGAGGGGGCACGCCCTGGACCCTCGTGGCCGCCTCTCTCATTCCCTCGTGTGTACTCCAAGTCTTCTGGGTAGATACGGTTCCAAAAATAACTCTCTCGAAGGTTTCATTCCGTTTAGACTCCGTTTGATATTCCTTTTCTGCGAAACCCTGAAATAGGAAAAAACAGCAATTTGCACTAGGCCTTGGGTTAGTAGGTTAGTCCTAAACTTAAAAAAAGTGTGTAATAAAGCCCATTAAACATCCAAAAGAGAATATATCATAGCTGGAGCAATCAAAAATTATAGATACGTTGGAGACGTATCAGACATGTATCGGGGAGATGACTAGGCTAACAAAAATTTGAGCAGCCCTTGTATATTGCAGGCCCCGAGACTTAGTTAGGAGGATCGGAAAATCATTGATCCAATAGTTTAAATAATGTGATTCTTTTGGTATTACAGGCCTCATCCTTTGCGGCGATTGCTAATGCCGCGGCACTGGAGGAGATTAATCAGAAGCTCTAGTGCTCCGATCATGAGCTCGACCTCATCAACAAGTAGTTCGACGATGCGCAAGCTAAGCCTGTTCCAGATTTTATGGACTTTATTTTGGGGAAAATGTTTGGGATTGTTTCTAAGAAAGAGATGCTTAATTGTAGCTGTCGCCGTGGAGGTCGAGGGCCTCAAGGCAGAACTGAAAAAGGCTAAGGAGGAAGCTGCCGAACAGAAGGCGGCGGCTGAGAAGGCGGCCGCCGAGCTCAACACGGTTAGAACCGTGAGCGGGAGGCATGAGGCCCGAGTGGCCGAAGTGCAACACGAGTTAAAGGATGGTGTCTCTAAATGTGTGGAGCTTGAGCAGACAAATAAGGATCAGTCCTCCGAGCTCTCCAAGGTGAGGAAAGAGATCCAAGAGGTGAGGACCGAGATGTCGGGTGCCCGAGAAAAGCTCCACCAAGTGATGAAAATTATTGATGGTAAGCTGTATTTATTGTAGAGTGTCTTTGGAGGCAACAAGTTCGCATTGGTCACATGGGTTTGGTGTTCTGCAGGCACGTTCAAAGAGCTTCCGAGGAGTGCGAAGGACAGGGAAGGCATTATGCAGCTTGGGAAAACGACATCGACCAGAGGCTTTTATGGGCACAGTTCCAGGCGCCCGAACATCCTCCCCTCCCGAGCAACCAGATGAAGCAGCTGATGCAGCTGCACCGGATGGCTGAGCTAGCCATGAAGGACCTATCTGTCTGGTTGTGGCCCACAGAGCTAGTATCGAGCGACTACTTTGGCCTCGTGCAGAAGTTGTGTGATGCGGCCCCTCGGATTGATGTTATGAAGCGCTTCGCATGCATCGAAGGGGCACAGATGGCCTTCGCGAGGACAATGGTACACTGGCCTGAGATCAAGCCAATGAGATGGCCACCAGTTCTCCTCCTATTGTAAAGGAGCATCGCCATCCCGAGAAGTATTTCTCCATTATTATGGATGGTGCTCGGTCGATAGAGGGCCAGTGTTTGAAAGATGTAATCCTTGATTGAATTATTATGTGTTTAAACGACAATTATACCTTTTGCTTTATGATGCGATCCCTTGTGTTGTTTATCATACGTGAATCTGTGTTAATTTTATTTTGCCTCATCTGCGTACATTTTGAGTATGAAAGTTACCAGTCGTCGGCTTCAACCCCTAGGTAGATACTATGAGGGGTGTTTCTTTCCTGCACTGTAACCCTTAGCCGACGTATCAGTGCCCAGAGGCGGTAGTGCGGAAGAAACTAGGCAATCGGACTATGCGGCTTTAATACTTTCACTTGGCCATAGGAGCTTGACTGCGGAGGCTAATGACTAGCCCCTAGTGTTTTTTGATGTCCGAGAAGGCCGGGGCATGTCCCCTTTATTAGATGGTTTGTGCAAGGACAGAACCTTCATGTAACACGGTGTAATCACTATCGATCTCAAGTTTTACAATTGTCATCGGATGGTCGACCAATTTTAGCCTATTATGATAGTCATATTTCGGCTTTCTCCACTGACGTACTTATCTAGGCTAGCCAGAAGAACAATTGTCAGGCTCAATTCTGGGAAATAAATCACAGAATAGCCTTAAGTCACACTGGCTCCCAAGCACAACCAGTGGACAACCTTGATATAGATAACCAGTACAATAATAATACACAGGGTTGAGTCAGGGTGACTCAACAATTTATTACAACAACTCAACGCACTAGGGTGGCGGAATATGACAGTGGGTGGTGGAACTCAACACTGATATACTAGCATAGAGTCAAGCGTCAGTGTCAGGCTTGACTATTTTATTGGTGTGGCGGAAGCTTGACGGATGATACAAGTGATAGACTCCAAAACACAGGTGTGCTGACTGGGAACCTTCTAAGCGTCGGCCTCGCTAGCGCAATTCTCCTCCAATAGCTCGTCCTCCTCCAAGTCTGGCCAAGTAAATAGCCAGGGACAAGCCAGTGAGTACTTTGAATGTACTCGCAAACATTATGAACATAAGGTATACCGAATGTGAATGCCATGGTAAATATACTATACGCGTGCAACAATTATCAAGACTTGGCATGGTTAGTACAAAAATAAATATTAGTCACACTAATATAAAAAAATAAAAGGAATGCCGATCGGATGTCAAGTGACATCACGGTAGGACTTGAAAAGAAATGCCAGTCGGGTGTCCACAAGAGTAGTGGCGTGATAAACCGCCTGACACTCGAGGGACGCCACAAAAGGACTTTAAAAGAAATGCCAGTTGGGTGTCCACAAGAGTAGTGGCGTGATAAACCGCCTGACACTCGAGGGACGCCACAAAAGGACTTTAAAAGAAATGCCAGTTGGGTGTCCACAAGAGTAGTGGCGTGATAAACCGCCTGACACTCGAGGGACGCCACAAAAGGACTTTAAAAGAAAAGCGAGTGTCCGGGGTAGTCTAGCCAGCCCCTGAGACACTCTTGAAGGTAACAATAAAATCATAGGGTTAGTCCATAAGCATAATTTTCATCATAAATAAGTTCAGGATAATATTGATTGTAACAAGAACGTCATGCAAACATAAACATGCTCAAGTATATCATTTCCTCCAGAGACTGACACCGAGACCGATACTTGACCCACCCAACTAAGTCCTTGACCGTGGACGCGGCTATTCGAATAGATATAACTCTGCAGAGGTTGTACTCTTTACCCACGTGTATGGGATTTTCCTTAGTCAGTACCGTACACTGACTAATACCCAATACGGACTTTGGGTTGGGAACACACCTGACGCGTACACACCGGCCGGATGCCAGGACTCACCCAAAGCATCGCTCTAGAAACCTTAAGTCAGGGAGGCTACAACCTCCGAAAAGCATGGGATCACTATTAAACGCGCGGATTACAAGGGGTGCCCCCCTCTCGGCTACAACCGGAAACACCCATGCCCCTGACCCGATGACAGGCTACAACCTTCATCGTAGTATCTGTGTGGCGTGCACCCGTACAGGGGTTATCAACTTACTAGGCCGTACCCTCCTTTCGGAGGGACCCGTGGCAGCACGGTATACAGCTAGGTGTGTAGAGCAAGACTCGATCTAGGCAGACTCAGGAGGTATTATTAACATATCACCAGTATTCTCTATCAGTATCGCACGACACCACTGTGTCAACAAAGGACCATGCCCACCAGCATGTTCCAACCAGCAGCAACATTTCTGCCCTCACGTAACCACAAGCATGTCAGAGAGGCTAGTATGCTATGCAAGCCGAGGAAAATGTGACATGACTATGCATGCACATGCGATATAACATGCAACGTACGTGATGCACTACCAAACTATGTAGCCATGCAAGAATGCAAACATCATATCTCAGGTTCAATAATGCTTGCCTTGTCCAAAATAATCAGGAGAAAACCCCTCTGAAATTCCAGCAAAAGTTCCTTCTTCTTTTTCTGAAAAATTTCAAATATGAAATCGAATGAGAAACCCAACACAGAACAGAAAAAGTTCTCAAAATATTTTTAATTAAATCTTAAAATAAACTAGAGAGGAAAAGAAAATTTTAGCAAAAAGAATCAGCTCATTTGGATTTATAGTTTAAAAGCTATTAACTTTTTAAAACCAGGGGTCTTTCTGCAAAACAGAAGCCCCTGAGCTGTTTTAAAAGAAAACGTTTCGGACGCGAGTGCGCCTTCCAGTGCAGAAAACGTAAAGCGCAGAGTGCGCCTTCGCCGAACACAGGAAACAGAGAGAGAGAGCTGACGGGTGGGGCCACCCGTCAGGTTTGAATTTTGAACGCGCTCGCGCGCGAGTACAGAGAAGAGGCGGCGATCGCCGGCGACGATCGCCGGGGTTTCAGGGCCCGGCGCTGGTCGCAGTGTGACCAGCGTGGACTCCCGCATCCGCGGGTGGTGGAGGTGGCCACCGGCGATCACCTGAACGGCGGTGAGCTCGTCGCCGGCGGACGGTGGTTCGGGTGAAGTGGTGGCTCGTCGGAGAGGGCTCGGGGTGGGGAATTGGCTTAGGGTTTCGGCATAGTGGTGGGAACGTAGTGGATCGGCGGAGTTTGGGCGTCTCTGGTGGTGTAAGTGCGCCGTATGGCTCGTGGACAGAGGCGGCGGAGCGGTGGCCGGAGAGGGAGAAGATGGCCCCCTCGTGGCCGGTGGAGTGGTCAGGAGGAAGCGTGGGAGGTGGTGGAGGCGAAAGGTGAGGCTAGAGGGGCTCGGGGACCCCTTTTATAGGCGAGTCGAGGATGGCCGAAGCGGGCGGAGTTCGCCGGAGTAAATTTGGTCGCCGGGGTTGGTTTTGGCCGGTGGTCTGGGGCGACGGAGCATTTATGAGGCTGGTGGAGTTCGCCCGAAGCCTCCGCTTGGACGGGCGCGTGCTCGCTTGCCACGTCCGAGGTGTGCTGTCCGCACGGGCGCGGCGGCGTGGCCGGCTCCGGCGACTGCCATACGGGTCCCGGGCGGCGTGGTCGGTGTGTCCGTTGTGCGGAGGGGCGAGTGAGAGTGACGCGTGGGCGGGGAGGTAGGTAGGGGCGTTGCAGTGCAGTGAATGGCGGCCGATGGCCGAGGCGTTCCGCTCGGCCCCGCCGTGGACGAGCTCGGGGCGGTTGCACCGGCCAGCTGCCAGCTCACCGGCGTGGAGAGGCTGGGCGATGGGCCAGGGGAGCGGTCGGCAATGAAGGCGGGCGTCGACGCCGTGCGGGAGAGGAAGATGAGGTGTGCACGGCATCGCCGGCCCCTGTCGGCTGAAGAATTCAGTTAACTGAATTTCATTCAGTTATGCACAGTGTGCATGCCAACTGTTTGATGAAATGCTTTGGGGTGTTAATCATCTTGGTTGATCATGGGGCTTGCTGTGGTGGTGTGTGGTTGCTAAAAAATGAGTTTGCCAGAAGGCCAAGATTTTTGGTGGAATTTAAAAATGATTTGGAGCAAAAAGTTGATTTCTGGACCAAATTTGAATTGGATAGAATTTGAAATTTTTGAACTGTGGGACCAAATGTTTTTGAAGAAATGGGTTAAGGGTACCATGTATTTGCAGGGATAATTTTGGTGGGAGCAGAAGAGTCATAGAAAATGTAGTTCCTTTGTAATGTCAAGAAACTATGATTATTTCAAATTCCATCTTTGGAATTTAAAATATATAAAAAGAATATTTTTGTGGAGTGGGAAGGAGTTGAATACTATCATAGAAGGTGTGCATGACTTGAGAGGTAATTCTTGGAGTGGCAGAAAAATATTTGGAGAGGTTTTATGGTGCTAGAAGAGGTGGAAAGGACTTTTGCCTTTGAAAATAACAAACCAAAGATTCTTTAGAGAGAAAATAGTTTTGAAAACCTCCAAAACAATTAAATCAAATAAGTCCACCCTTCAAACAAAACTCTCCAAGAAAATTTTACATCTTAGCTAAAATTTTGAAAAAGTTTTCAAAGCTCCAAATAAATATTTTTGGGGTGTGACAGCACCTACCCCCTTAAGAAAAATCTCGTCCCCGAGATTCCAGCTGTCCCTCAAACAGGTACGGATACTCAGTCCTTAAATGATCTTCTCTTTCCCAGGTTGCCTCTTCCTCGGTGTGATTGCTCCATTGGACTTTGCAAAATTTTATTACGTTCTGTCGGGTTCTCCGTTCAGACTCCTCCAAAATTCTTATAGGACGTTCCCGATAGGTAAGATCGGGTTGAAGGTCTAATTCTTGGTGTTGCACTTGTTTTTCCGTGTTGCTAATACACTTCCTCAGTTGAGACACATGGAACACGTCGTGAACATCTGATAACTCTGCTGGTAATTCCAGTTGATAGGCAACCTTGCCCCTTCTTGCGGTTACTTTGAATGGTCCGATAAATCTTGGTGCTAATTTCCCCTTAACCTTAAATCTCTGTAGCCCCCTTGTCGGAGATACTCTAAGATATACGTAGTCATTGGGCTCAAAGTGGACCTGGCGGTGTTTTTGATCATAATAACTCTTCTGTCGGCTTTGAGCTGCCCTTAGTCGGTCCTGAATAAGCTTTACTTTGGTTTCTGCCTCTATTAGTATTTCTGGTCCAAAAATTCGGCTCTCTCCGGTTTCAGACCAATTTAATGGGGTCCGGCATCGTCGTCCGTATAATGCTTCGAACGGTGCCATTTTTAGGCTAGCTTGATAACTGTTGTTGTAGGAGAATTCTGCATAAGGCAAACTATCCTCCCAACTGACTCCGTAGGTAAGCACACAAGCTCTCAACATGTCTTCTAATATTTGATTTACCCGCTCTGTCTGTCCTCCGGTCTGCGGGTGGTATGCTGTGCTGAAAGCCAGTTGCGTGCCTAAGGCTTGCTGTAGATGTTCCCAAAATCTAGAGACAAATTGGGTGCCTCTGTCAGAGACAATTATTTTGGGTACCCCGTGTAGACAAACAATCCTGGATAGGTACAGCCTGGCTAGCCTCTGTGTTGAGTAGGTGGTTTTTACCGGAATGAAATGTGCTACCTTGGTTAGCGAATCTGTTATTACCCAGATAGCATCATTCCCATGTCGTGACCTTGGCAAACCGACAACAAAATCCATTCCAATTCTATCCCATTTCCATTCAGGCACTTTAATTGGTTGCAACAACCCTGCTGGTCTCTGGTGTTCCGCTTTCACACGTTGGCATGTATCACAACATGCCACATATATGGCTATATCCCTTTTCATCCCGTGCCACCAGAATCTCTCCTGTAGATCCTTATACATTTTGGTCCCTTCGGGGTGAATGGAATATGGAGTGGTATGCGCCTCTGCCATTATTTGCTGTTTTAAATCTTCAATGTTTGGTACGCATAATCTCTGTCCAAACCAAATAACTCCTTGGCTGTCTTCTATAAATTCGGGCGCCCTGCCTAGTTTCATCTTTTTCCTAATCCCTTCAATACTTGGGTGCCCCTTCTGGGCTTCTCTGATCTGGTCCTCTAATGTTGGTTTTATTTCCAACTGGGAAATGGTCCCTTCCGTGACTAGGGCCATGTTGAGCTTGGCAAATTCCTGGCTGAGCACATGTTGCGAGAGTTGTACACTGCCATTTCCGGCGTATGGATTCCTGCTGAGGGCATCTGCCACAACATTGGCTTTACCTGGGTGATAGTGAATTCCTACGTCATAATCCTTAATTAGCTCAAGCCAACGTCGTTGTCTCAAATTTAATTCTGGCTGCGTGAAAATATATTTAAGACTTTTATGATCCGTGTATATTTCACATCGGTTCCCCAGAAGATAGTGTCGCCACTCTTTGAGTGCGTGTATTACTGCAGCGAGTTCCAGATCATGAACGGGGTAATTTTCTTCATGTCGCCGTAGCTGTCTTGAGGTGTAAGCCACTACTTTTCCCTCCTGCATTAACACACCTCCAAGGCCTCTCCCGGATGCGTCACAATATATATCAAAATTTTTGTGCACATCGGGCACAACCAGAACTGGTGATGTTGTTAACCTCTTTTTCAACTCCTGAAAACTCTTTTCACAAGCTTCAGTCCATTCAAACTTCTTGTCTTTCTTGAGTAACTGGGTCATGGGTCTGGCTATAGTGGAGAACCCTTCAATAAACCTTCGATAATAGCCCGCTAGGCCAAGAAAACTTCTGACTTCCGTTACGTTTGTGGGTTGCTTCCATCCCAACACATCCTTTACTTTTCCCGGGTCCACAGCGATTCCATCTTGGGTCAATACGTGCCCAAGGAAACCAACTTCCCTCAACCAAAATTCACATTTACTGAATTTGGCATATAGCTGATGTTTTCTTAATTCTTCCAGTACTATCCGAAGATGCTGCTCATGTTCTTCAGGCGTCTTAGAGTAAATAAGTATGTCATCGATAAATACCACCACAAATTTATCCAAATATTTCATAAAAACCTTGTTCATGAGATGCACAAAATATGCCGGGGCATTGGTTAAACCAAATGGCATCACTGTGAATTCATATAATCCGTATCTGGTAGTAAACGCCGTCTTAGGTATGTCCGTCGTCCGAATTTTTAACTGATGATAACCTGATCTCAGGTCTATCTTCGAGAAGACTTTAGCTTCTGCTAGCTGCTCAAACAAATCGTTGATTCTGGGCGGTGGATATTTATTCTTGATAGTGACCATATTAAGTGCCCTGTAATCAATACATAGCCGTAGGGTACCATCCCTCTTTTTGGCGAATAAAACTGGCGACCCCCATGGTGACGAGCTGGGTCGAACGTAACCTTTTTCCATCAACTCCTTAATTTGTTTCTTCAATTCTGCCAATTCCGTTGGGGCCATACGGTACGGCTTCTTGTATATGGGTGTCGTTCCGGGTGCTAGTTCAATAACGAACTCAATTTCGCGGTCCGGAGGCATTCCTGGTAACTCTTCAGGGAATACGTCAGGATACTCACAGACTACAGGAACCTTACTTAATTCCACCGTATCCACTTGATTTAATTTCCCTTGGGATGTGGCAATCTTCCTTGTACCCACTTTTATTGTCTTTCCTTGGCAATTGGTAAGAGTCACCGTGCGGTTATAGCAGTCTATGAAACCTTTGTTTGTGGTTAACCAATCCATTCCCAGAATAATGTCCAAATCAACTGCGTCCAATACGATGAGATTGGCTAAGAATCCCATTCCTTCAATTTCGATGTTCACATCCTTGCAGTACCATTGAGTATTTTGCTTTGATCCCGGGGACTGAATAACCATGGAATTTTGTAACGGCAAAAAGGGAAACTGATTCTTCGCGGCAAATCTTTTAGAAATGCAAGAGTGGGAAGCTCCGGAATCAAATAAAATTGTAGCATCTACTGAGTTGGCGGGGAACGTACCAAACACGATATCCGGTGCGTTCTGAGCTTCCTCAAAAGTCACGTGGTTGATATGTCCTTGCTTGTGGTTGTTATTGGGGTTGAAGTTATTGCGTCGCGGAGCGTTGGTCGCACCACGGCCATTGTTGTTGTTGTTGGCTTTGGGAGGGTTGTTTCCTTGTTTTGGGCACTGTTTAGCATAATGCCCCGCTTCTCCACAGGAGTAACAGGTGACTCCAGGATAAAAATTTGTATCCTTGGTCCTATTGTGGAATGCACTGCGGTTCTGCGGTGGAGCTGTATATGTTGGTCGGGTTACTACTGGCTTTTGAACATCATTCCTGGGCCTGTTGTTGCGAACCTGTACTGACTGGTTCATGCGACGCTTGCGAGCCTCATCCATATTGCGGTGTTCATTTTCCAGGATAATAGCCTTATCCACAAGTGTCTTAAAGTCTGGAAAGGTATGAACCATCAGCTGGCATTTTAGCGACGAAATAAGTCCGTCGAGAAATTTTTCCATCTTTTTGTTCTCTGTCATATACTCGTCGTTGGCGTACCGGGCCAACTGAGTAAACTGATCCAGATATTGGGATACTGTGGAGCCCCGCTGTTTGAGATCCTCAAATTCCCTCTTCTTTAATTTCATAATGCTATTTGGGATATGCGCTCCTCGGAAATTCTCCTTGAATTGTGCCCATGTCATATTTGCTCCGTCAGGGTGGGTGTGACATAAGTTTTCCCACCACGAAGCAGCCGTTCCAGAAAAATAGTGTGGTGTGTACAGCACTTTTTCTTGGTCAGTACACTGGGCAATGACCAATTTTCTTTCCATGTCTCGAAGCCAGTCGTCTGCCTCTAGTGGCTTGTCAGTGTGAGTAAAGACCTTTGGGCGGGTCTTTTGTAACTCAGACAGTTTGGACCTGGGTTGCTGTTGTTCATGGTGATTTCCCATGTTAATCAAATGCTGCATCATTTCCTGATGCTGTTGCTGACTCTGCTCATACAGGCGACACACTTGCGAGAAGGCTGAATCACTGCTTTGCTGACTAGTCTGCCCTTGAGTAAAATTATTTCCCATCTGTCCAGAGTTGTTCTCAGGTGGAGTTGGCATAGAACGGGTCCAGGGACGATGCATTTTCTTTCTGGGGTAATTGCATAACACCAAAGAAAATAATCAAATAGTAGAAAATAAATTCCCAAATAAATTTTTCCCCCCAGGACAAGGTAAGACAAGGCAGCCAGTTATATTACACAAGTGATTTAATTATACAAGCAGGATTTAATTATACAGGATATAATTATACAGGATACATGCGGAAACTGTATCATACAAGATCATTTATTCTACTAGCGCACTCTCCGTGCTCTCATCGACCAGCGGTCCTAACATCGCTATCTTACAAAGGCTAGGCAGAATAGGAAATAAATATATTACATCCATGTTCTCAAGCAGTCATCTAGCGAAGAAAACTGCGTTCGTCCACACAGCTCATCCTAGGTCCTGCTGAGAGTGAGACTCAGGCAAGGCACCCAGGATGTGATATCGCCCTCGTCTTCCTCCTCCTCGAGGATCGCCTCTAGTCGTGTGGTCGTTGATGCCGTGCCTGCTGGAGGTGGCACCGTGCTCGTCAGTGGAGAAGCTCTGGTAGGAATGGGTGCAGCCGGACGGCTAGCATCGCCAGTCGATGTCGAGCGCTGAGCCGCGGGACTAGCCAGAGAAGTATTTGGTGGAGTGGAAGTGCGTGGAGCACGAGGTGAAGGAGAGCGGTACTCGCTCCTGCGAATAATTCTCGCACGAGACAAGTCCATCCGCGCAGTGAGGTAGTCATCCACCAGGGAGGTGAAAGCTGACTCCAAGGCCATGATGTACTGGACAAGTGGCTCGATAGCCATATCCTTTTCCCCTATGGTGCAGGAAAAAGCATAGTGGCTAGTATATGGAACGTGGCAAGGCAGGTAGTAATAGGGACGGTTTTGCATAACGGACAGGATGTCCCTGAGACGTGCGATAGCCTCACGTGCGGCCATCTGGATAGCATGCCTCTCAGTGGGCATGGCTCTCCCCATGAAGCGATAGTTGCGGAAAGACACGGACGCACCACCCCGAATATATACCGAAGCCTGGTACATAGTCAGGGTCTCTGAGATCTTGTCCGGGTAAATGACGCACTCCGGACGCCCGAGGGACCCCATCGCGTCCCTCGCGATGCTCGCGAGAAGGCGGGAAAATCCCGCAGGCTCGTTGGCGAAAACCTGCGATGGGCAGCTGCCACCAGCCATCTACAACAGTAGACAAAAAATCCAAGTAGCCACGTCATAAGTGTATGATGACTAAGGAAAATTTGCTACGATGCATGAGATGCATGCTGGAAAAATGTTAGCACTGACTCGGTGACTAGCGATCGTGCCTAGGGCTCCTACAGTCAGACTGGCTCTGATACCAAGGTCTGTCAGGCTCAATTCTGGGAAATAAATCACAGAATAGCCTTAAGTCACACTGGCTCCCAAGCACAACCAGTGGACAACCTTGATATAGATAACCAGTACAATAATATTACACAGGGTTGAGTCAGGGTGACTCAACAATTTATTACAACAACTCAACGCACTAGGGTGGCGGAATATGACAGTGGGTGGTGGAACTCAACACTGATATACTAGCATAGAGTCAAGCGTCAGTGTGAGGCTTGACTATTTTATTGGTGTGGCGGAAGCTTGACGGATGATACAAGTGATAGACTCCAAAACACAGGTGTGCTGACTGGGAACCTTCTAAGCGTCGGCCTCGCTAGCGCAATTCTCCTCCAATAGCTCGTCCTCCTCCAAGTCTGGACAAGTAAATAGCCAGGGACAAGCCAGTGAGTACTTTGAATGTACTCGCAAACATTATGAACATAAGGTATACCGAATGCGAATGCCATGGTAAATATACTATACGCGTGCAACAATTATCAAGACTTGGCATGGTTAGTACAAAAATAAATATTAGTCACACTAATATAAAAAAATAAAAGGAATGCCGGTCGGATGTCAAGTGACATCACGGTAGGACTTGAAAAGAAATGCCAGTCGGGTGTCCACAAGAGTAGTGGCGTGATAAACCGCCTGACACTCGAGGGACGCCACAAAAGGACTTTAAAAGAAATGCCAGTTGGGTGTCCACAAGAGTAGTGGCGTGATAAACCGCCTGACACTCGAGGGACGCCACAAAAGGACTTTAAAAGAAATGCCAGTTGGGTGTCCACAAGAGTAGTGGCGTGATAAACCGCCTGACACTCGAGGGACGCCACAAAAGGACTTTAAAATAAAAGCGAGTGTCCGGGGTAGTCTAGCCAGCCCCTGAGACACTCTTGAAGGTAACAATAAAATCATAGGGTTAGTCCATAAGCATAATTTTCATCATAAATAAGTTCAGGATAATATTGACTGTAACAAGAACGTCATGCAAACATAAACATGCTCAAGTATATCATTTCCTCCAGAGACTGACACCGAGACCGATACTTGACCCACCCAACTAAGTCCTTGACCGTGGACGCGGCTATTCGAATAGATATAACTCTGCAGAGGGTGTACTCTTTACCCACGTGTATGTGATTTTCCTTAGTCAGTACCGTACACTGACTAATACCCAATACGGACTTTGGGTTGGGAACACACCTGACGCGTACACACCGGCCGGATGCCAGGACTCACCCAAAGCATCGCTCCAGAAACCTTAAGTCAGGGAGGCTACAACCTCCGAAAAGCATGGGATCACTATTAAACGCGCGGATTACAAGGGGTGCCCCCCTCTCGGCTACAACCGGAAACACCCATGCCCCTGACCCGATGACAGGCTACAACCTTCATCGTAGTATCTGTGTGGCGTGCACCCGTACAGGGGTTATCAACTTACTAGGCCGTACCCTCCTTTCGGAGGGACCCGTGGCAGCACGGTATACAGCTAGGTGTGTAGAGCAAGACTCGATCTAGGCAGACTCAGGAGGTATTATTAACATATCACCAGTATTCTCTATCAGTATCGCACGACACCACTGTGTCAACAAAGGACCATGCCCACCAGCATGTTCCAACCAGCAGCAACATTTCTGCCCTCACGTAACCACAAGCATGTCAGAGAGGCTAGTATGCTATGCAAGCCGAGGAAAATGTGACATGACTATGCATGCACATGCGATATAACATGCAACGTACGTGATGCACTACCAAACTATGTAGCCATGCAAGAATGCAAACATCATATCTCAGGTTCAATAATGCTTGCCTTGTCCAAAATAATCAGGAGAAAACCCCTCTGAAATTCCAGCAAAAGTTCCTTCTTCTTTTTCTGAAAAATTTCAAATATGAAATCGAATGAGAAACCCAACACAGAACAGAAAAAGTTCTCAAAATATTTTTAATTAAATCTTAAAATAAACTAGAGAGGAAAAGAAAATTTTAGCAAAAAGAATCAGCTCATTTGGATTTATAGTTTAAAAGCTATTAACTTTTTAAAACCAGGGGTCTTTCTGCAAAACAGAAGCCCCTGAGCTGTTTTAAAAGAAAACGTTTCGGACGCGAGTGCGCCTTCCAGTGCAGAAAACGTAAAGCGCAGAGTGCGCCTTCGCCGAACACAGGAAACAGAGAGAGAGAGAGCTGACGGGTGGGGCCACCCGTCAGGTTTGAATTTTGAACGCGCTCGCGCGCGAGTACAGAGAAGAGGCGGCGATCGCCGGCGACGATCGCCGGGGTTTCAGGGTCGGGCGCTGGTCGCAGTGTGACCAGCGTGGACTCCCGCATCCGCGGGTGGTGGAGGTGGCCACCGGCGATCACCTGAACGGCAGTGAGCTCGTCGCCGGCGGACGGTGGTTCGGGTGAAGTGGTGGCTCGTCGGAGAGGGCTCGGGGTGGGGAATTGGCTTAGGGTTTCGGCATAGTGGTGGGAACGTGGTGGATCGGCGGACTTTGGGCGTCTCTGGTGGTGTAAGTGCGCCGTATGGCTCGTGGACAGAGGCGGCGGAGCGGTGGCCGGAGAGGGAGAAGATGGCCCCCTCGTGGCCGGTGGAGTGGTCAGGAGGAAGCGTGGGAGGTGGTGGAGGCGAAAGGTGAGGCTAGAGGGGCTCGGGGACCCCTTTTATAGGCGAGTCGAGGATGGCCGAAGCGGGCGGAGTTCGCCGGAGTAAATTTGGTCGCCGGGGTTGGTTTTGGCCGGTGGTCTGGGGCGACGGAGCATTTATGAGGCTGGTGGAGTTCGCCCGAAGCCTCCGCTTGGACGGGCGCGTGCTCGCTTGCCACGTCCGAGGTGTGCTGTCCGCACGGGCGCGGCGGCGTGGCCGGCTCCGGCGACTGCCATACGGGTCCCGGGCGGCGTGGTCGGTGTGTCCGTTGTGCGGAGGGGCGAGTGAGAGTGACGCGTGGGCGGGGAGGTAGGTAGGGGCGTTGCAGTGCAGTGAATGGCGGCCGATGGCCGAGGCATTCCGCTCGGCCCCGCCGTGGACGAGCTCGGGGCGGTTGCACCGGCCAGCTGCCAGCTCACCGGCGTGGAGAGGCTGGGCGATGGGCCAGGGGAGCGGTCGGCAATGAAGGCGGGCGTCGACGCCGTGCGGGAGAGGAAGATGAGGTGTGCACGGCATCGCCGGCCCCTGTCGGCTGAAGAATTCAGTTAACTGAATTTCATTCAGTTATGCACAGTGTGCATGCCAACTGTTTGATGAAATGCTTTGGGGTGTTAATCATCTTGGTTGATCATGGGGCTTGCTGTGGTGGTGTGTGGTTGCTCAAAAATGAGTTTGCCAGAAGGCCAAGATTTTTGGTGGAATTTAAAAATGATTTGGAGCAAAAAGTTGATTTCTGGACCAAATTTGAATTGGATAGAATTTGAAATTTTTGAACTGTGGGACCAAATGTTTTTGAAGAAATGGGTTAAGGGTACCATGTATTTGCAGGGATAATTTTGGTGGGAGCAGAAGAGTCATAGAAAATGTAGTTCCTTTGTAATGTCAAGAAACTATGATTATTTCAAATTCCATCTTTGGAATTTAAAATATATAAAAAGAATATTTTTGTGGAGTGGGAAGGAGTTGAATACTATCATAGAAGGTGTGCATGACTTGAGAGGTAATTCTTGGAGTGGCAGAAAAATATTTGGAGAGGTTTTATGGTGCTAGAAGAGGTGGAAAGGACTTTTGCCTTTGAAAATAACAAACCAAAGATTCTTTAGAGAGAAAATAGTTTTGAAAACCTCCAAAACAATTAAATCAAATAAGTCCACCCTTCAAACAGAACTCTCCAAGAAAATTTTACATCTTAGCTAAAATTTTGAAAAAGTTTTCAAAACTCCAAATAAATATTTTTGGGGTGTGACAACAATCGCAGTGGTTCTCCCTTTACCTTCATAGACGAACATGTGGAACTTAAGAAGGCAAACACAGGAGCCGTGCAACCCAACTATTGACCCAAGACATAACTCGTATCTGATTCATATAATGCAATATCCGAGGCGCCGAACACACACAAGAAATGCAGTGCATGACTTCATGCATAGGGTTGTGCCCTAAGTTTATTAGCTGATTGCATTTGTACAAAGAAATGTGTGTCGAGCTAGTCGAAGAGCGTAAAAGTAAAAAAAGTGGGGAATACAAATGATTGCCTGAATACCTTAGAAGGTGATTTTTATTTCCAATGAGCTCGTGACGCCTATCCGTAAAAATTTGAACTGCCAAGGCATCTATTACTGGTACTAAAAAAGGAAAGTCTTTATAGATGAAAGGTTTGCAGAGGGCTTTAATGCATGGGTTAAAGCCTCTACTCTTCCATACTGCACGTTTGTGCCTTTGCCTCCTCTAGGGAGGGGACTTTCAAGGAGAGTGAAAAGAGATCGGCGGACAGGCCCTTGAGTAGGAGCCTTGATAGGTGGCCGCATTGTTATAGCTTAACACTGGCTATGGTCGAAATGACACATGTTGTTGTCCGAAGACGAGTTTCACCATAGTTTGGTTAAGTAGAACCCATGGTGTTTTGGTTTAGTTTAGGCCCCACAACAACTCATGGTATGTCGAGTGCAAAATTGTGCTGGAAAGGCACATAGTGTGCGTCTGGGGTAGGAATGCCATGGGGGTCATGTCCCTATTTGCGTCGAACGCAGGGACGCTCCCTGAACGGGGATAGGGCTCGAGCCAATTTACCTACTTTTAGGGCCTTGAAGAGGGATGGTATCTAGGCCCTTCGGCGCCGGTGTGTTCCTCGGTCCGGAGTGAGCGCTCTGTATTGCCTTTGACCATGATAACGCCCTTGAGTCCGGGCAATTTTAATTTCAAGTATGCATAATGTGGGACAACATTGAAATGGGCAAACGTTGTTCGGCCCAAGAGGGCGTGATAGCCACTACGAAAGGGCACAATATCGAAGATCAAGTCTTCGCTGCAGAAGTTGTCCGTCGAGCTGAATACTACTTCCAAAGTCACGATGCCTAAGTAGCGGGCCTCGACGCCTGGGATTACCCCCTTGAAGGTAGTGTTGCTAGGTTTGATCATTGACGTATCGATTCCCATTTTCCACACTGTATCTGCATAGATCTGATTGAGGCTACTGCCTCCATCCATAATGACTCTTGTGAGGTGGTACCCATCGATAATGGGGTCGAGAACCAGGGCTGCCGATCCTCTGTGATGGGTACTGGTTGGATGGTCCATGCGGTCGAAGGTGAACGGGCATGCCGACCACGGATTGAATTTTAGGGCTACATGATCGATGGTGTAGACATCCTGATGCGTGTTTTCTCTCCTTGTTGGGTATATGAGTGGCATATATCATATTCACCGTCTTGACTTCAGGAGGGAATTGTTTTTGGCCTCCATTTTTCGGCCTGCGAGGTTCCTCGTCGTCCTCACTTCGGGGGCTTTTGCATGTCCTTGGCTGCGAGCTTGGCGGCTTGTTTTATCACCCAACAATTATAGTTGGTGTGATTGGCTAGCTTGTCAGAGGTGCCGTGGATCTAGCAGGGCCTCTTCAAGATTGTGTCCAGCTTGGTTGGTCCCTCCTGGTTGCCCTTAGAGGGCTTTTTTTGCGGTCCTGGCATGGGGTTGCGGAATCCAGCATTCACTGTCGTGTCTTTGGCATCACCACCATTATGATGACGCTTATTCATATTGCATCGTGACTTCCCAGTTCCATCCTGGAGTTCCGAGGTGCTGGGGTCTTCTGAGTCGGTGCTTCAATGTTGTTGTTATCTCGCGGGCGGGTTCGTGAGACGACAGACGCCACGGGGTGGCTTGAGGTGAGGGCAAGACTGCTATGGAGATCAAGGGACGGGATTGGGCAAACTGCACGCGGTGATTTTCCTAGTTTCGGAGCTCTCCGGAGAGATAATACTCCTACTCCTGCATGTCTGAAAATATATGCAGTGTACATGTCTGGCGGTATAGAGTTGCTCCTGGAGTTGTATTACTGAATGCAGGAGAGAGCCGAGTGCTCATCTACTAGTGCGTGGGCATTTGGGCATGTATGCCCGTGAGAGTGTGTGGCCTTGAGGCCAAGTGAGCATGGATGGATGCATGTGTGTCTGTCCAGGATAGATGGATGTTGACTTATATATGAGTGTGGGTATGGGCGTGTGCATGTGGTGTGGGATGTAAGCTGCAGTGGATAACTTACCACTACTAGGAAAAGGCCTACTAATGGTGCACCTATTTTGGCCATTAATGGCGCATTAGTGGTGCGCCATTAGTGCCACGCCATTAGTATTTTTTACTAATGGCGCACCACAGGTGCGCCATTAATATAGACCACGGTGCGCCATTTGTATGCCTCCCAGGGGGCCATATATACCCAGGTGCTTTGGCATACTAATGGCGCACTCCTGCGTGATGCGCCATTAGTAACTTTGGCATACTAATGGCGCACTTTTGGATGATGTGCCATTAGTATCCTTTGGCATACTAATGGCGCACTGTGATGTGATGCGCCATTAGTATGAATATTAGGTTAATTTTTTTCTGTTTTTTGCATAGGTTACAAAATGTATTATTGGACAGAATATAGACAGCAACACACAGCAACAATAGATTCATCGAATACAATAGAAGATTAGTCTCTGAATACAATTCATCATATTAGTCTCCAAATACAATTCATCATATTAGTCTTCGAATTCAAAAGACCGAACAAAGATAGAACATTATATTACAAGTCTCGAGACCGCGAGTAGCGAGTATGTCTTCACATTACAAGTCGATATCGATCATCTAAACTACCATCACGTAGAAGAGAGCTGCGGTCATCACGATGAGCATCATCACGATGAAACTCGTCTTCATCCGATTCCTCCAACGCTCCCTCCCCTCTCCCGCTAGATAGCGGGCGTATCTAGATTCTGCCTCGGACCTAGTGGTGTACCCTTTGTAACTGTTACCGCTGAAACGGTGAACCTGTCTCCGACACTCCTCCCAGTCGTCGTAGACTCCGGAAACCTTACCCTTGTACACGACATACGACGGCATCGCTATGCACTAGCCAAACGAAACGTTAGTACCAATTCACAGACAATACATAAGCAATATATAAGTATGCAACCGATCTATCGGAAGAGAAAAGCAAGACATTAATAGCATCGATTACATCTAAGTTGAACGACTATCGAAACCAAAGAGACAAACTACAAGTTCATTAAAGTTTAATTACAACATGAGCCAATCGATGTTTCAGAACTAGACACAGCAACTACTTTCGACTCGACTCAAAGGACCGGAGCGTGGATGAAGCCGCCGTCTATCGTGGGAGTCATGAAATCGCGGGCGTTGTCAGCCTGCATTTGTAGCATTGTGTCTATGTCACTGTTGGACGGTTGATTTCTGAGGTAGAACTGCCTCGAGGTACGAAGGACATCTTGATGGATGATTTCCGCAAACTCCGACTGGATGCGAAAGAATTCTTGTCTGATGTCCGCGTCCTGGATTGCCGACACGCTCGCGGCCCAATCATTGAGTTTACTCGGTAGCACAAGGTGATGATGGTCCCGTACGATCGCCCACATGTGATGGATGGCGTAGTAGGCACCTTTTTGACCGCCAGGCGGCTGCTTGACGCAGCAGAACATTGTATTGTGGGCAAACACGTGCTTGCCGTACTTACGAAGAGGCCTGGTGAAGGTGCCTCCAGATTTGGCGTTGCCGGGGAGAACATCATCATGAACTTTCTTGACATTTGTGTAGTCTACCTTCGACTGACGGTCTGAGTCGAAATACGTGGCCATGGAATATTTCGGGCTTAGGAGGATGAGTGTGCAATGTGTGTCACTGCACAAAACACGGAATGTTAAAAGAAAAACGATCGAAATCTAAGAATTCATATGTTACGGGGCGGTTGAGGGGACGACTTACTCGGGAAAGTAAGGCACGAGGAAGTTATCCTTATCTCGGTTTGCCAGAAAGACGCCTTCGAGGTAAGAACTCGCGACTTGCCGGTCTCCAGCGCTGCCCAAGATCTTGGCATGCATGTAGAAGGGTTCGACTATCACGATGTCCGGGGTCTTGTCTCTAATGATCTGCACCTCCATACTCAGCGAAAATAGCCGAACGAAGGTGTAGTGCAGCGGATGAAGGTTCAACATAGCGTAGATGTCATCAAACCATAGGATGATCGTACCCCCGATGAAGTTATCCACAAAGCCCTTCCCCTCTGGCACCTTGGCCGCGAAAACAGGGTATGCCACATCCTTCTCTCTGAGACGTCGCTTCTCCAAAGAAAGAACACTGTCATGCAGACTCCGCATAGCACCGGTTGCAGCATTGAGCATATTAGTCGGTAGCATTGGCCTACCCACCACATGCACCCTCCTCATTATATCCTCAGGTGAAGGTGGCCCGTCCTAAGCACGGATCGTACTCGGTGCCGGCTGGCTCGCACCCTTGTTAGTCTTTCTTTTCCGTGCCTTCTTCTTCTCCTGTAATGGGACCGAGTTCTACTCACAGACCGCCTTCTTGAGTGTGTTGGGGCTGATAATATTTCGCACCTCGCCTATCTGAGGCTCGGTGAAGTCGGTAGCTGGAGGCGTCTCCTGAAAACTGAACGGCAGACGACGCCTGTTGCAACTTGGTTTCTCCGCGGTACCGGATAGATCGCACACGTCTTTTGTAGGGTTTGGTTCTTTAGAAGGAGGCCCCATGAAGTCGCCATCGTACCCATGATCGGCAAAGTACTCATCGACATTGGCAAATGTATCGTCGTCGTTGTCGTCATCGTCGTTCGGATCCTGTGCCATATGCATGTTTGGATCCAGTGGCATAGGGATGTCCGATACTGTTGCGGCCGTCTTGCCATGGCTTGGCACTGGCACGACTGGCTGTGTTGTCTTTGGGGTGGTGTACCCCGCCCCCAAACGAACCTGACTCTTCGGCCAAAGCAGGGGCCATCTTAGGCAGGCGCTGAGGGTCATCACATCATCTTCGTCGGCCCCGACGGGTCGAATCGGAGGTAACAACTCGTCACAGCCTGGCAACACCCGAACCAGTTGAACCTTATACAAGGTGGGTGGCATCCTAGTACCGTGGAACACGAGGTTGCCTGGTTGAACAATTTTTCCCTTGGCGACATCGACCAACTCGTTGTTCACGAAGTGCAGGAGAGTGCACGGAACGTCGGCGGCGCCCAGCAAAAACATGTAGGGCGTCAGGGATGCCCAGTCAAAGGCAAGGAGATGAAGTCCTCGGCCTAGAGAGGCTTAATTAGTTACCGTGATGATGGTGTCGAGCTTGGCTAATGTCGAGGCACCGCCAACGGCGGGCGTGCAATTGACGGAGGGGCCGCTTGCTACAGAGGTGTCGGCCGGCGTACACCTGGGTGCATTAAGCTCCCGTGCCGGCGTCGGAGACACCAATACCGCCTCCGTCGAAGACACCAATGGCCCCGCCATCGCGTTCTGCGAGTTGCTGGCCGTGAAGCTGGGAATCGGGGGCGGCCCCTGTTGGCCGCCCGCAATCCACGCCTACAACCCCTCAATCAAGGTAGGCACAATGGCGGTGATCGTCGCTCCCAGTTGTTGTTGCACTTGCTCTTGCACAATCTCCGGAATCCGCGCCACTTGTGCCTTGAGTTCTTGAACCTCGCGCGACTGGCTTTCCGAGCTGGTCTTTTTCTCCTTTCGCCCACCAGCGTTATAGTATGACAACCATTTTGTGGACAAGCCTTTGCCGGCCACACGACCAGCTGACGACGGCTTACTGAGCTTATCCTTTTTTTTCATTACATTCAACGCCCTATTTAGAGTGGTGTCCCAAGGGTTGCTCTTAGTCGACCCCGCGCTACTGCTTTTAGTCGCCTGCGGAAGGAATGTGAACCATTTAGAAATTTGGCTTCATTAATTAGAATGCAACCATATGGAGCTAATTACACGGGGGTGTATTCCTTACCAGAACAAGCACAAGCGCCTTGGTCTTCGGATCCGTGGTAAGCTCCTTTGTTTTTGGGTCCTTCATGTACCGGGCCCTGACAAAGTTCCTGGTCTGCTTGTCACCGAATTTATCAAAGAGGGGCAGTAGGCCTTGCACGGCACGCTCCGCCTCCTCCTTGTCCCATATAAGCTCCGCCACTCTGTAACCGCCAGGACCGAGTGTGTGTTCCCCTAAGTTCAGCTCCCGCATTTCTTTCCCCCACTTACTTGATTCGGAGGTTGCGGTGCTCTCGCACTTGATCTTGAAGTCGTTGTAGTCATCTTCGGTGATCGAAGGATTTTTCTCCTTGATCTTCTCATAACTAAAACCTTTGTCAATCATTCTCTTCACCGTGCTTTTCCAAGTAGACAGGGCCGTGCTCATCTTCGTGAGGGCGGCATTGTTCACTTTATTCCCTTTGAGGTTTGTGTTTTCAAATTCAGCAGGCAACTTGTATCGTTCGTGCAGCTTCGTGAAGAGGAGGTTGCGTAAATTCCCTCGGTCAGGATGCCTCAGGTTCTCGGTGTTGATCGAGACGGTGCTCCGCAGAATGCACCCGAGCTGAAGCGAGTACCCCTTGACTATTCGTTCGGGCGCCGTTAGATTCCCGTCGGAGTCCACTTCAGTAAATTCCTCCTTGCCGGTGCGGAGCACGGTCGGGCGCCGGTCCTTCCGTTGCCTCTTGGTTGGCTGCCATCTGTGCATGTGCCGCCATCATAAGTGGTGGCATCCTCGACGACACCATCAGTGGTGTCATCCTCGATGGCACCATCAGTGGGGTCATCCTCGGCGGCACCATCAGTGGTGTCAGGATCGGTGTCTTTCGCGGCGTCCTCATACAAGTGAAGTTGTTCCTCCATCTCCCGGGACAGCTCCCAGAATGCCTTGCCGCCCGAACCCCCGACCTCATCGTTGTGGGCCATGTTTCTCTCTAAATCGGAAAAAAGTTTGGTCAAAAAGTTGGTTATTGTCAAGGAACAAGATCATGGTCTCATCATTTAGGGTTTGTCGACACCGAGGCATCCTAAAAGCTAAGCTTTTATCATTGAGGGTTTTTCGACGCCGAGGCACCCTAAAAGCCTAAGCTTTCATCATTTAGGTTTTTATCGACACCGAGGCACCCTAAAAGCCAAGGTTTTATAATTTATGGTTTGTCCACACCGAGGCATCCTAAAAGCTAAGCTGGGAAGGAGAATTCTAAGTTGGGCCTAATCACTTGGCTCTATTGCCGCCTATGTTTTAATGCAGCAAGAATAAAGGGGCAATTGATCCTACTTAATTAAGTACTAAGATACCCCGGCCCATGCATTAGTCAGAAGTACCCCATATGTCATATTTTTAGCTAAGTAATGCTAAAATTCACGGAAAATTTCAGCATGACCTTTGCTGAAAATAGGACATATGGAGTACCCTAATTTGTCGGAACGGAAGATAATCGACATTCCAGCAAACTCAAGGGCCTCTCGGGGTACCTACAAAATCATCACGACACGATGGTCGGAGATAAAACCCAGCAAAATGCTGCTCCAGGTAAACCAATTGACTGATACTCATGGATAAGTAAAGAAAACTACTACTACCAAAACAAGTACCAGACAAACTGATATATAATGTCAAGCATGTCTAATACCATCAGTTAATTGTAGCTTTTGCTTTTCAGTGCCAAATTCTAGCTAGTACCAGCAGTTAATTAGGTTAATTACCCACTGTTAATAACAACACATATTTTATCTAGCTAATACCAGTGCTATTACCCAGCAGTTAATTAGCTTTTGCTTTTGCTTTTCAGTGCCAAATTCTAGCTAGTACCAGCAAATTAACATCTAGTAGCAATCATTTTCAAATATATATACAAGACAGTAGGTAAAAGGAATTTATATGTGCCGACTGGACATTTTTATATTAACCTAAGGAAAAATGAATAGTATTACCCAGCAGTTAACACATATATAAGAGAAACACCTGCTATATTATCTCAATAAAATGAGCCAGATTTGCATTCCCTTCAACAAACAAAAAATAAATGTCTGTGTGGCCTTATTATTTATGAAATATAAGAGAGACAACAAAATATATAAGAGAGACAAACACTTGCTCCACCCAACCAGTGGCGGAGCGTGACAAGCAACCAAGGGGGGGGGGCAATTTCAAACTAAAAATGAAATATGCATGAAAACTTATGTGATTCACAACGTAAATTACCAATTCCAGCAACGCTAGAGCACTAGGAACTGGCTGTTCTTGTTAAAAAAACAGTATGACTAGTATGATTTGATGATTGATATAGATGGAGGTTCCGTTAAAAATGCCAGGAGTGGGATTTTGGTCTAATGTTGTGGCCGTCTCAACTTAGTGGTGTCAAATTTAGTCATTTCCTATGGGATTATAATCATCACTTTTAGGAAGAATTTATGGGATTAAAAATGTTGTGGCCGTTAAAAACACCATCTACATTATTTGAATTTAGTCAGCACTTTTAGCAAAATGTTCACCACAGAATAATCCAATTTATGTACTGCTTATGTTACATTGGGAAATCAAGAATGTGGTGGGTTAAAATTTTCAAAGCCATTTACTCATATGGGATTATAAATTAACGAACTACTCCTATGGATAGTGCTAAGGAGTCTGTTTGGATACTTATCTCCAATGTTTTACGACAGAATACTCCTAGCCCTAGTCCCTAGAATATTCAGTCATAAGATGCTCAAATGTAGATGGTGTTGAGCATGCATGATTGTTACCCCGGGGCAAATTTAGATGGTGCCTGCCAATAGAGAGGGAGGGGTGTATTTTCTTAATGAAAAAGGATGTGATACCCTGTAGTACACTGCCTTCCTTTTTCAAGGAAGACATATTGTTGTGTTGCCTACCTTTCTCTAACTGAATTTTTGCTCTAACTGAATTTTTGTTATAAACGAGACTAAGTATGACAAAAAAATTCAGCTTCTTCTTAGTCCTTGTAAGATATCAAGAACTGTCAATTTATCTGCACAAATTCAGAGAAGTTAACAAGTTATCTGGCCTCTTGATACAATTTTTTTTTTCATATCAAGAGCTGTCAATTTTACAGTAGTTTACACTGGATGATATAATCCTTATGCTTGCAACAACAACAGCACGGAGATACAGATCAGTCTAGCTTACCACAACAACACTGGAGATCAACAAGCAACAACAGCATCGATCCTGAAAATCTAGATGAAATTGTATGCTACAAATTCAAACAAGAGTACCAATCCACACATTTATGGGTCTCTATTTATGCTCCTTTTCTGTTTATTATGCTTTTGTTTATGTTCGCAAGCTAACTGAATTTTATGAATGCCCATGTTAAATGAGAAGAAGGGGGGAAAGAAGGGAGAGGAGAATACCTTAGTCTTGGTCTCGACCTTGATGTCGAGGGACTGGACGCGGGTGGAGAGGGTGCCGGCGACGAGCTCGCTGGCGCAGGGGTTGAAGAAGTGGAGGCCCGGCTCGGCGAGGCGGAGGAAGCGTCCCTGCTCAACACACCCGCAGAAGAGGAAGATTTTAGAGGCGGGGCTCGGGGGCTC
>LR738711.1:920858160-921005208 GCA_902687465.1 Secale cereale | reverse complement strand
GGTGCGGGGGGTCGGCGACGGCGGCCGGTGGAGCGGGGGAGGGTGCGGTGGGTCGTCGGCGGCGGTTGAGTAGGGGAGGGTGCGGGGGGTCGGCGGCGGCGGTTGAGTAGGGGAGGGTGCGGGGGGTCGGTGGCGCCGGCCGGTGGAGTGGGGGGTGCTCGGCGGCGAGGGGGACCGGATCTGGCAAGGTGGGATAGCGATCGAGATGGAGGGGGATCGAGATCGAGTGTCCATGAAATTTAAAAACATTCAAGAGTTCAAAAAGTGTCCATGAAATACAATCGAGAAATGAAGGCTACGATTTAAATACAATCGATCTTAGCTAGCCAGCTGTCTGTTCACAATCTTCTTGCCCTTCTTTTTCGCAAATGGAGTTCTTTTGTGGAACGGACGTCCTTTAGGTAGGGTGGTCCTGCTTCTTCTTCTGGTGTATGCTGCTACTTCATCATCGTCGTCATGTTCGATCTTCGGGTCACCGTACTTGTCGAAGTCTTGCTCATTGGCTACTACATCCATTCCGATGATCTTCCTTTTGCCTCTCCTCACGACAAGTAATGAAGAAGCATCGGTCAACTTGGGAAGCCAGTACCCATGGCTCATTTTTCACGGTGACGTTTGCGCCCGCGGTCTTCGATTTGGCTTCGGGTATAACCATGGTGGTGAAATACTGGTCTGCTTTTAAGACGCTCTTGGCCCACCCGACACGGAACATCGCGACCTTCTCTCCAGCGTAGCTCAGCTCCCAGATCTCCTCGATCCTTCCGTAGTATCTGTCCTTGTCGTTACCGGTGTAGGATTCCATCGTTACCCCGGAGTTCTGATAACCATCGCTCTTCATGTCCTTGGCCTCGGTGTAAAATGTGTAGCCGTTGATATCGTACGCCTCATAGGTCATCAGGTTGTGCTCGGCGCCCTGTGACAAGGTGAATATGAGTTGTTCTTCCGCAGAAGAATCCTCATGTAAAGGGTACGACAGAAGCTTCTGCTTGAACCAACGCGTGAAACATGAGTTGTGATGTTTGATTATATCTCCGTCCGCCCTCTCTTGGCCTCGGTCATTGTACGTCTTCTCAATAAAGGTTTTGTGCTCTACCACCCAAGTATCGACCACGTCTATGTGTTGTAGCGCGACTAGGTTTGCCCTTTCAAAGTCGGCAAGTCGACCCTCGAAGTCGACATGCATTTCGCGACGACCCTCACGGTGACCCCATCCAGCGAGCCTGCCGAGGTGCCTATTGACGGGTAGACCAACGGGGTTCTCGATGCCTAGATAATTCGTGCAGTTGGAGATGCACTCTTCGGTCAGAAAGCCCCTGGCTATGCTTCCCTCTGGACATGACATGTTGCGAACGTATCCTTTGATGACACCATTCATCCTTTCGAACGGCATCATGCTGTGCAGGAACGTCGGCCCGAGTTGGATGATATCGTCCACAATATGGACCAGCAGATGCACCATAACGTCGAAGAAGGCGGGCGGGAAGTACATCTCAAGCTCGTATAGTATCACCACGATCTCTTCCTGTAGCCTTCTGAGTTGCCTCAAGCCAAGCGACTTCCGAGAGATGACGTCGAAAAAGTTGCATAGGCCAAATAGCATTTCATGGACGTGTGCGTCCATGATCCCACGGATTGCAACTGGAAGTATCTGCGTCATCAGCACGTGACAGTCGTGAGACTTCATCCCGCTGAACTTCTGCTTCGCTGGGTCTAGGTATCTGCTTATCTTCCCCGCGTAACCGTAAGGAAGTTTTACTCCTACGAGGCAGGTGAAAAACTACTCGATCTCCTTGATACGTCCAAAATGTATATATGATTTCTGCTTGCTCCACGCCTCTTTTGTGTGATATTGCTATGATATTTATGCACTTCCATACACTTTTGATCATATTTGGACTAAACTATTAACTCAGTGCACCCCAGTGCCAGTTTCTGTTTTCTGTTGTTTTTCTATTTCAGGTTTTCCCATTACCTAAATTGCCAGAAAAATTCCGGGAAAAATATATAAAAAATCAGCGTTCCGGAAGCTTCCACGCGCCAGAAGTGGGGCCAGAGGGGAGCCAGGGGCAGCCCAGGCGGCCTGCCCACGCGGCCCCCCTCTTGGCCGCGCCGGGGAGGCGCCTGGGCCCCCCTTACCTCCTCTGGTGACCCCCTTTGGCATATATTTACATCGCGTCCCGAAACCCTCGAGGACGGAACCCTTTTTCGCGATCTCATCTCTGTTCCGCCGCCGCCGCGCTTCCAAGATCGGGAGCACCAGGAGAACTCTTACCGGCACCCTGCCGGAGGGGAGAACCACAACCGAGAGCTTCTCCACCACCATGGACGCCTCCTAGATGAGTTGTGAGTAGTCCCCCTTGGACCATGGGTCCATGACTAGTAGCTATGTGATGTTCTCCTCCCCTCTTTGTTCTTCACCGATTAGACCTCGTGAGCTGCCCTACATGATCGAGGCACATATGTAATCTTTATGTTGTTGCTATGCTGAGTTTGCTGGGATCCGATGGATTATGAGATTATGTTCAGATTGTGTGTGAGTAATATATTTGATTCACCTCTTTTATATTTATGTTCTTGAGTAATTCTTGCATGTTCTCCATTGCTGTTTATTGCTTTGGCCAAGTAGTAGGTAGTAACCCCAAGAGGGAACGTTATGCTTGATTGTGGGTTCATGCCCCTCGATGACTAGCTTGAGTGACAGAAACATGAGTCTAGGGGATGTGCTGTTGCCACAAGGGGGAAAACAACGGTGCTTGTACTTGCGGGTGCAAGGATTGTTTACTTTACGCAAAGTTCTTTTAATGCAGTTGTTTGTTGCTTTGAGTTTACACTATGGGTGGGACTCGCAACTTAATACCAGCGAGATGTTCTGGATAGATATCTCAAGGTGGATGATTAGTAGTAGATGTAGATGGATTTTGGTCTACTTGCCCTGGCGTACCGCCAATGCTTTCGAGCCTCTACCTTTCATACAGCATAGTTAGCATTGGTTTGCGCACATAATCCTGTCAATTGCCCAGCTGTAATTCGTTTACCTCGCTTAGCTGTTTTATCGTCTTTTGGGAGAGAGACATCACTAGTGAACATCATGGGACCCCGGTCCATATTACCATCACTGATCACACCCGTTATTTACTTCCTGTTTTATTTACTAGTTGCAGTCATACCTATCACTATTATCTCTTGCGTTTGATCCTTTGTAAACAACAAGGCCAGAGGGATTGACAACCTCTCTGTACTCGTTGGGAGCAAAGTTATTTGTATCTGTGTGCATGTCCTGTCAAGCAAAAGTCTCTGGCGCTATTGACACCTTCTTGTTGACCCTCGGAGTCTCACGGGATTCGATCCTTGGTATCTTTGCCAAGGGAAAACTACCGCTACGCTACATCTCAAACTTCCACTTGGGGTAACCAACGAGGGGCGAGAAGCCATCAAGCAAAGTTTTCAGGTGCCGTTGCCGGGGACTCCACTCTTCAAGATAGGGGACTTGCACGCTATCTTTTATCTTTGCTTTTTAGTCTTGTTAGTTTACCTTTCAGTTTTTGCTTTAGTTTCCTTTATCAAAAATAGTTATCTCGCTTTTAGTTGGCATTATGTCTGGTCCTTTTGCCTTTGGTGAGGCAGAAGTGCTCACCTTTAAACAAAGAGGTGGGGAAAGTCTAAAAGATGCTTGGTACAGAATTAATGATTCTCAAAAAAGAGCCACCAAGAAGTAATCTACTACTATCCTGCTTAGAAATTTTTATGTTGGAATTACTTCTTGGAATAGGTTTATTCTAGATTCTGCTATCAATGGAAATTTCCTAGAGGCCCCAGTTTGGGAATCTCTTAGTATTATTGAAAATATTGTTTGAAATCCCCCTCTTGTTAGCATTCAAGAGGACATTACCCTAGCTCACATTATGAAAAAACTTGAAAAGATAGAGCTAGAGATGCCAAACATTAATAAGATAAATGAGTTGGATCGTAAGATCCAAGGGAATTTGAATAGGCTTGATAGCTCCATGCATAAAATTCTCAAAACTTTTGAGACCATCAAATCCCATGACTTGGATTCTTCTAGGATAGACAAGATTGAGGAAATCTTTGACACTTTATGAACTACTTTCTCCTCAATCAAAACCAAAAAGGTAGAAACTCCGGCAAAGTAGGAGCCTAAGTTCGTTTACGTTCCAAAGGCTCCTCGTTCCAAAAGTAATCCACCTATTGCCAAAGGGGTTGAAACTGTGAAGACATTGGAAGAAACACCTCTCTTTGATAAATTTATAAATGAATCTTCCATTGACTTTTTACCTTTTGGCTTCTCCCTAGAAGTATCTCTATTAGGCCTTTATTTGAAAGTCCTCTTAAGACTAGTTGTACTATTGAAGAGCTTTTTGATGATCTTGATGACGGTTCAATTGATACAACTTGATCTTTTTGCATTATGCCTAGCTTAAAGGCATAAAAGAAAGCGCTTTTGGGAGGCAGCCCACAATGAATAAAATTTTATTTTGCTTTTGCTGTGTCTTGATGTTTGTTACTACAGTAGCATCATCATTGCATCTTTACTTTTCAGCTTTGTGCCAAGTTTAGCCTCTGATTGCAAGAAAGTTCAAAAGTTGTGACGTGCTGTCCAGGAAACAGATTCTGTCCTTGGACAGAAAAATTCGTATAAAATCACCAGAACATCTTTTTGGTCTCAATTGTTTCGACAGCGTGCTCTATACAATTGGCTTTCGGGCGTCTGTTATGAGTTTTTTGATTTGAGTTGCAGAAGTGCCAAGAAAAAATTATTTACTACCTGCTGGTCTGTTTTTCACAGATTCTGTCCTGTTTTGCCTTTTCTTCGTTTTGCAAACCTTGAGCTTGCTTTTTCTTTGCCAAAACCTTTTGGCAATCTTGAGAAACAGTAGATCTTCAAGATTATCCTTATTTCCAGCAAGGAAAAATTATTTTATTATGGGTACTAACCTCGCTAATCAGATTATGATGAGTTATGTATGAAGGGAGTTTTCAAGTGTGCGAGGGAAGATGATAAAAAGATTCGGGAGGGTCAAACGCTCAAGCTTGGGGATGCCCCCGTGCACCCCCAAGAAATATTAAAGAAGACTCAAGCGTCTAAGCTTGGGGATGCCCCAGTGCATCCCCTTCTCCATCAACAATTATCAGTTCGTCTTTCGTTCCACTATATTTTAATCACTTCATGCGTTATGTGCTATGCTTGGAGCGTCTTGCTTTTAGTTTCCTTTTTAGTTTTCTTTAGCTTCGCTTGCTTTTCATAACGAGTTAGAACCCAGCTTTCTTTGTGTGGGAGAGAAACACGCTCCACTTCAACCTAGAACACAACATAGGATTTTCATGTTTATCTTTGCTGTGTATGTTCTTTGTCTTTCAATAGCTACTTTCATGTTTAGCTCTTAGTTTTCATGCTTTTCTTTATAAAGAACATTTGTTTAGTTGGTTGCTTTTGGAACTCTCTTGAGTTATCATGCTTATCTTGTTAAGAGAGTTGGCTTCTGTGGCACTGGTTGATATGTCTATGATAAAAATGCTATGTGCATAATGGTGCTTAGTAGTTCATGTTTTCTTATGGTTAGTCTCAAATAGCTGGGGGTTCTTAATGTGTTATTGAAGTACGAGCATGATTTGTTTGCCTATGATGTGGTATGGTTCAGTGATATCTTCCTCCAAGAATTTATTTTGATTGACTTGGCATATGCTCACGCATATTTAAGACTGTAAAGAAAGTCTATCAAGCCTTGATGATCTTTAATTTATGAGTAGCGATATAACTTCCATGCCGGATTCAATGTTACTTTGTCGCTCTGCATGATTATGACCGTCATTGCTCTCCTAGTTGGTCGCTCCCAGTCTTTTGCTAGCCTTCACCTGTACTAAGCAGACTGACTACTTGTGCATCCAAAATCCTTGAAACCAGTTATGCCATATGAGTCCACCATACCTTCCTATACATGGTATTTACTTGCCATTCCTAACGAAGACTTTCTTGTACCATGTCAAAATTATTCAAAAGCATTTCTCTTTTGTGCCTCTGTTTTAGCTCATGAGGAAGTAGTAGTTAATTCATGATCTTTTTAAGTTGGACAAGTTTTACCCCGGGATTGCATGTCTAATCTGCAAACCCCTAATACGAGAAGGAACTGGCATGAGTGCGCCCGGCTCATAAAAAAATACAACAAACAAACCCTCCTTCACGCTTTGTTCATGAGAAATCAGAAAACTTTTGGCAGTGATAAACAAAGGAGATTAAGGGGAGGTGATCGTCCCCGTGCGGGAGCCGTTCCTCGAAACTTGTCCAGCTCGAGAAGTATTTGAGTTATCTACTAGCATTCGTTGACGAAATATGCATCTCCCAAAAATCATTTTTACCTCCGTTTTTAAAAAACCAAGAGCTCTAGTACATGTTTAGTCTTTGCTTCCAACCACGGGTTTTCAACCTTGCCATCAAAATCCACGGTTCGAGAGTCTCCACCTTCTTTCTTCAAAGCACCAACTATTGAGAGCATGATTGTCATTCTGAGTGTAATGTGCATTGTCCCAAAGTACCATTGTCTTCTGCATGATTATGATATCGCTTATTCTGAAATCATTGTATCTAGTCGTCACTTAAAACTTCGGAGGTGCTCCTGCATTTATGTTTTGCTTCACTAAAGGGGGCAAGCGAGGTATCACTTTGCCATGTTTGCACACCATGCTCACTACAAATCTATTGGGTGTTTCAGTATCATATTGTAAAACTTTCAGTTCTTTGTGATATTCTCATGAGGCAACTTAATTACTAAAGATTCATTATCTCAGTAAGCATTTGTCATGTGGCTGTAAAAGTTCTTATATGGTTGATAGCATGACACCACAGAAATTATGCTTGTTATCATTTACCTACTCGAGGACGAGCAGGAATTAAGCTTGGGGATGTTGATACGTCCAAAACGTATCTATAATTTCTGCTTGCTCCATGCCTCTTTTGTGTGATATTGCTATGATATTTATGCACTTCCATACACTTTTGATCATATTTGGGCTAACCTATTAACTCAATGCACCCCAGTGCCAGTTTCTGTTTTCTGCTGTTTTTCTATTTCAGGTTTTCCCATTACTTAAATTGCCAGAAAAATTCCGGGAAAAATATATAAAAAATCAGCGTTCCGGAAGCTTCCACGCGCCAGAAGTGGGGCCAGAGGGGTGCCAGGGGCAGCCCCGGGGGGGCGCCTGGGCCCCCCTTACCTCCTTTGGTGACCCCCTTTGGCATATATTTACATCGCGTCCCGAAACCCTCGAGGACGGAACCCTTTTTCGCGATCTCATCTCTGTTCCGCCGCCGCCGCGCTTCCAAGATCGGGAGCACCAGGATAACTCTTACCAGCCCCCTGTCGGATGGGAGAACCACCACCGGGAGCTTCTCCACCACCATGGACGCCTCCCGGATGAGTTGTGAGAGTCCCCCTTGGACCATGGGTCCATGACCAGTAGCTATGTGATGTTCTCCTCTCCTCTTTGTTCTTCACCGATTAGACCTCGTGAGCTGCCCTACATGATCGAGGCACATATGTAATCTTTATGCTGTTGCTATGCTGAGTTTGCTGGGATCCAATGGATTATGAGATTATGTTCAGATTGTGTGAGAGTAATATATTTGATTCACCTCTTTTATATTTATGTTCTTGAGTAATTCTTGCTTGTTCTCCGTTGCTGTTTATTGCTTTGGCCAAGTAGTAGGTAGTAACTCCAAGAGGGAACGTTATGCTTGATTGTGGGTTCATGCCCCTCGATGACTAGCTTGAGTGACAGAAACATGAGTCTAGGGGATGTGTTGTTGCCACAAGGGGTAAAACAACGGTGCTTATACTTTCTGGTGCAAGGATTGTTTACTTTACGCAAAGTTCTTTTAATGCAGTTGTCTGTTGCTTTGAGTTTACACTATGGGTGGGACTCGCAACTTAATACCAGCGAGATGTTCTGGATAGATATCTCAAGGTGGATGATTAGTAGTAGATGCATATGGATTTCGGTCTACTTGCCTTGGCGTACCGCCCATGCTTTTGAGCCTCTAGCTTTCTTACAACATAGTTAGCATTGGTTTGCGCACATAATCCTGTCAATTGCCCAGCTGTAATTCATTTACCTCGCTTAGCTGTTTTATCATCTTTTGGGAGAGAGACATCACTAGTGAACATCATGGGACCCCGGTCCATATTACCATCACTGATCACACCCGTTATTTACTTCCTGTTCTCATTTACTAGTTGCAGTCATACCTATCACTATTATCTCTTGCGTTTGATCCTTTGTAAACAACAAGGCCGGAGGGATTGACATCCGCTCTGTACTCGTTGGGAGCAAAGTTATTTGTATCTGTGTGCAGGTCCTGTCAAGCAAAAGTCTCTGGCGCTATTGACACCTTCTTTTTGACCCTCGGAGTCTCACGGGATTCGATCCTTGGTATCTTTGCCAAGGGAAAACTACCACTACGCTACATCTCAAACCTTCCACTTGGGGTAACCAACGAGGGGCGAGAAGCCATCACTCCTCCTGACTTAGAGTGAAGCACGCGGGAGGGTAGTCATTTCCAGTCTGCTTGGCCTTTTTGCCTTTGCGACAACTTTCCGCGTCCTGGTTCGCCTCATCATCATCATCATCATCATTAGCGTGAAGCTCCTGCCTGATGCCCATTGATTTCAAGTCTGCCCTTGCTTTCGGCCCATCTTTGGTCCTCTCTGGCATGTTGAGCAGGGTACCAAGCAAACTCTCGCACACGTTCTTTGTGATATGCATGACATCAAGGCTGTGAGGCACACGGTGGATCTTCCAGTACGACAAGTCCCAAAAAACAGACCTCGTTTTCCATACCTTCAGCGGCGGATCTGGCGCCTTTCGCTTCTTTCCCGGCTCTGGCGCCTTTTGCTTCTTTCCCGGCAGTGGGCAATCTTTCCAATTTTTCAACAGCTCGTCTATTTCCTCGCCGCTCCTCATACGCGGGCGTCCTCGGGGTTCGATTTCACCATCGAACAGATCCTTACTGTTTCTCAAGATTGCCGAAAGGTTTTTGCAAAGAAAAAGCAAGCTCAAGGTTTGCAAAACGAAGAAAAGGCAAAACAGGTCAGAATCGGTGAAAAACAGACCAGCAGGTAGTAAATAATTTTTTCGGGGCACTTCTGCAACTCAAATCAAAAAACTCAGAACAGACGCTCGAAAGCCAATTGTATAGAGCACGCTGTCAAAAAGAATCAGATCAAAAAGATGATCTGGTGATTTTATTCGAATTTTTCTGTCCAAGGACAGAATCTGTTTTCTGGACAGCACGTCACAACTTTTGATCTTTCTTGCAATCGGAGGCTAAACTTGGCACAAAGCTGAAAAGAAAAGATACAATGATGATGCTACTGTAGTAACAAACATCAAGACACAACAAAAGCAAAATAAAACCTATTTCGTTGTGGGCTGCCTCCCGAAAGCGCTTTCTTTTATGCCTTTAAGCTAGGCATGATGCAAAAAGAGAATATCAAGTTTTATCAAGAGTAAGAGAATAGCTAGCCCATGTAACGGACTCAAAAGGCAACTTAATCTTCTTTCTAGGGAAGTGTTCCATCCCTTTCTTGAGAGGGAATTGGAATTTTATATTCCCCTCTTTCATGTCAATGATAGCACCAACGGTGCGAAGAAAAGGACGTCCCAAAATAATTGGACATGAAGGTTCACATTCAATATCCATAATAGTAAAATCAACGGGAACATAATTTTCATTGACAATGATAAGAACATCGTCAATCTTCCCCAAAGGTTTCTTTACGGAAGAATCAACAAGACGAACACCAAAAGAACAAGGATCAAAAGGTTTCAATTCAAACATATCATACATTATTTTGGGCATAACGGAGGTACTAGCTCCAACATCACATAAAGCATAGCAAGAGAAATTATTCAACTTAATTTTAATCATAGGATCCCAACTATCTTCTATCTTTCTAGGTATGGAGGCTTCTACCCTAAGCTTCTCATCCCTAGCTTTGATGAGAGCATTAGTGATATGCTCTGTGAAGGCAAGGTTAAGTGTGCTAGTGTGGGGGTCTTTAGCCATTCTTTGTAAAAAGTTGACAACTTTTGAGAGACTACAATTATCAAAATCAATTTTATCATTATTGAGCAGAATTGTAGTGTCATCTTCTTTGTTTGAATTGCTCTCTATTATAAGAGTTTGGACGTCTTCCCAAGTTTGGGGAAGTGTGGGAGCAACTTTAAACAGAGGCTCATACTTTTTTCCTGGAAGACCATGCCATGGGCATAACTCTCCATTAAAACTAACATAATCACAAGGTTTATTACTTTTGTAGATCCCGACAGTGGTGATTGGTGTGATGGAAGAAGGGGTGTACTCCTCCCACTTAGTGTTTTTGGTGGAACCCATAGCAGCAGCAAGCAAGATAACTATTTTTGTGATTCTTGGTAAGGGACACTAAAGCAAAAACTGAAAGGTAAACTAACAAGACTAAAAAGCAAAGATAAAAGATAGCGTGCAACTCCCCTATCTTGTAGAGTGGAGTCCCCGGCAACGGCGCCAGAAACTTGCTTGATGGCTTCTCGCCCCTCGTTGGTTACCCCAAGTGGAAGGTTGAGATGTAGCGTAGCCGCAAATTTCCCTTGGCAAAGGTACCAAGGATCGAATCCCGTGAGACTCCGAGGGTCGACAAGTAGGTGTCAACGGCGCCAGAAAATTAGCGGTTGACGGGACCTGCACACAGATACAGATAACTTTGCTCCCAACGAGTACAGAGAGGTTGTCAATCCCTCTGGCCTTGTTGTTTACAAAGGATCAAACACAAGAGATAATAATGATAGCTATGACTGCAACTAGGAAATAAAAATAGGAAGTAAATAGAAGGTGTGATCAGCGGTGGTAATATGGACCGGGGTCCCATGATGTTCACTAGTGATGTCTCTCTCCCAAAAGACGATAAAACAGCAAAGAGAGGTAAACAAATTACAGCTGGGCAATTGACAGGATTATGTGCGCAAACCAATGCTAACTATGCTGCAAAGAAAGGTAGAGGCTCAAAAGCATGGGCGGTACGCCAAGGCAAGTAGATCGAAATCCATCTCCATCTACTACTAATCATCCACCTTGAGATATCTATCCAGAACATCTCGCTGGTATTAAGTTGCGAATCCCACCCAAAGTGTAAACTCAAAGCAATAGACAACTGCATTAAAAGAACTTTGCGTAAAGTAAACAATCCTTGCACCCACAAGTACAAGCACCGTTGTTTTCTCCCTTGTGGCAACAACACATCCCCTAGACTCATGTTTCTGTCACTCAAGCTAGTCATCAGGGGGCATGAACCCACAATCAAGCATAACGCTCCCTCTTGGAGTTACTACCTACTACTTGGCCAAAGCAATAAACAGCAACGGAGAACATGCAAGAATTACTCAAGAACAAAGATATAAAAGAGGTGAATCAAATATATTACTCAAACACAATCTGAACATAGTCTCATAATCCATCAGATCCCAGCAAACTTAGCAAACAACAGCAGAAAGATTACATATGTGCCTCGATCATGTAGGGTAGCTCATGAGGTCTAAACCATGAAGAGCAAAGAGGGGAGGAGAACATCACATAGCTACTGATCATGGACCCATGGTCCAAGGTGGACTACTCACGACTCATCCGGGAAGCATCCATGGTGGTGGAGAAGCTCCCGGTGGTGGTTCTCCCCTCCGGCAGGGTGCCGGGAAGATTTCTCCTGATGCTCCCGATCTTGGAAGCGCTGCGGCAGCGGAACAGGGGCGAGATCGCGAAAAAGGGTTCTGTCCTCGAGGGTTTCGGGACAAGAGGGATATATATGCGGAGAGGGGCAGCCAGAGGCGGAGCAGGGGCCCCAGGCGCCCCCCTGGCGAGGCCAGGGGTGGGGCCGCGCCAGGTGGCCGCCTGGGCCTCCCCTGGCTCCCCTCTGGCCCATCTTTGGTTCTTCGCGAAGCTTCCTGTACGCTGATTTTTCCTATATTTTTCCTGGAATTTTTGGAGCACTTTTAATATGGGGGAAACCTGAAATAGAAAAACAGCAGAAAACAGGAACTGCCACTGTGGTGCACTGAGTTAATAGGTTAGTTCAAATATGATCAAAAGTGTATGGAAGTGCATCAATATCATAGCAATATCACACAAAAGAAGCATGGAGCAAGCAGAAATTATAGATACGTTTTGGACGTATCACACCCACGTCGGCTTTCGCTTGAAGTCTGCCGAGCACATGTCGTGTGCAGACGCTAAGTGGTGAAAACATGTGTGAAGAAGTACACCCCTGCAGGGTTACCAATCTATTCGAATAGCCGTTGTTCGCGGTACGGACTACTTGGTTACTCTTACAGTTCATAGACAAGTTGATGGATACTACTAAAAACCTCAAGACAAGTGTGAGTGCCGTGGATGGCCCTTTCGTAGGATGACGGAAGAGGATCCTCGGTGGTGTATTGTTGTGGTGAGTAGAGGACTCGTGTACGTAGTAATATCTTGCAATCTGTTGAGAGTTGTAGTATAGGTTAGCCAAGAGTCAAAGCTGGCTTTCTGCTATGAACTCCACTACCCCCTGTTGATAATGTTGCATGTATGATAGGTTCTATTGTAAGACTTGCTGAGTAGCTTTGTACTCATGTTTGCTTAATAACTATTGCAGAGGAGAACCCTGCCCCTTCTGATGGGTTCCACATAGACGTTGATGTCGACGAGTAGCTTGCTACCCAGACAGAGATCTGGAGCTTGTTGAGGGCCTTGTAGATAGTCAGGCTACACCAAGCCTGTTTTATTTTCTAAGTTGTCTGTACTTAGACATGTAGCTTCCGCTTGTGCTTGTATGACTGTATGACTTGAGTGTTGGGTCATGTGACCCCTACCTGTATGGATATGTTATGTATGGATCTTGGAGCCTTTTAAATAAAGTACTTTGAGTCATAGAGTTCTGTTGTCATGCAATGTTGTATTTGCACATACTGAGCATATTGTGTGTATGATTGGAATGCTTGGTATGTGTGGGATCCGACACCTAGTTGTTTTCCTTTGGTAGCCTATCTTACAGGGAAATGCCTCCTAGTGCTTCCAATGAGCATTGGTAGCTTGCTACTGCTCGGAACACGTAGGCTGGCCGGCATGTGTCCTTCTTCATTCCTGTGTCTGTCCCTTAGGGGAAATGTCACGCGTTGTTCCTTTAAGTCCATGTAGCTTGCTACGACTTGGGTTCATACGTTGATGACCGACACGTTCGTTGCTGGGTCATGGATGCCTGTCTCTGTAATTTAGTGCCACTTTTGGTTTATAACTAGCCATGTCGGCCCGGGTTCTCTGTCATATGGATGCTAGCGACACTGACATATATGTGTGCCAAAATGCGCAAACGGTCCCGGGCCAGGTAAGGTGGCACCCGTGGGGATACCGTGCGTGAGGCCGCAAAGTGATATGACGTGTTACAGCTAGATCGGTGTGACTTAGGATCGGGGTCCTGACAGTTGGTGTAGATCGCTGTGACACGATGATGGCCCCTGTGGCACTCTGGTGCCACCGGAAGCGAGGGGGAGAGAGCCCCCCTCCTTCTTCTTCTTCCTTGACCTTCTTCGTAGGTGGGAGAAGGGTTTCCCCTCTGGTCCATGGCCTCCATGGCGGCGGAGGGGCGAGAGCCCCTCCGAGATTGGATCTGTCTCTCTGTCTCTCTCTGTTTCTGCGTTCCCAGATTCTGGCCCTTCACCATTTCTTATATACCCGGAGATCCGTAACTCTGATTGGGCTGAATTTTTTACACGATTTTTATACATATATTAGCTTTCTTGCGGCGAAAGAAGGGCATCAACCGCCTTACGGAGTGGCCACGAGGGCCCAGGGCGCGCCTGCCCCTGGTGGGTGTGCCCCCCTGCCTTGTGGCCAACCCGGGCATCGTCTCATGTTGGTTTCGCTTCCCAAAATTCACATATATTCCAAAAAAAAATCTCCGTCCGTTTTTATTCCGTCAGGACTCCACTGATATGGATATTCTGCGAAACAAAAAACATGCAACAAACAGGAACTGGCACTGGGCGCTGGATCAATATGTTAGTCGGAGACGTATCAGCATCCCCAAGCTTAATTCCTGCTCGTCCTCGAGTAGGTAAATGATAAAAAAGATAATTTTTGATGTGGAATGCTACCTAGCATAATCTTGATCATGTAATCTAATCATGGCATGAATATTAAGACACGAGTGATTCAAAGCAATAGTCTATCATTTGACATTAGGACAATAATACTTCGAGCATACTAATAAAGCAATCATGTCTCTTCAAAATAACATGGCCAAAGAAAGTTATCCCTAAAAAATCATATGGTCTGGCTATGCTCCATCTTCACCACAGAAAGTATTTGAATCATGCACAACCCCGGTTTTAGCCAAGCAATTGTTTCATACTTTAGTATTCTCAAACTTTTTCAAATTTCACGCAATACATGAGCGTGAGCCATGGACATAGCACTATGGGTAGAATAGAAGGTGGTGATAGACAAAAGGAGGGAGAAAGTCTCACGTCAACTAGGCGTATCAATGGGCTTTGGAGATGCCCATCAATAGATATCAATGTGAGTGAGTAGGGATTGCCAATGTAACAGATGCACTAGAGCTATAAGTGTATGACAGCTCAAAAGAAAACTAGTGGGTGTGCATTGCTTGCTCATGAAGACATAGGACATTTGAGGAAGCCCATCGTTGGAATATACAAGCCAAGTTCTATAACGATAAATTCCCACTAGTATATGGAAGTGACAACATAGGAGACTCTCTATCATGAAGATCATGGTGCTACTTTGAAGCACAAGTGTGGAAAAAAAGATAGTTGCATTGTCCCCTTTTTCTTTTCCTTTTTTTTTCTTTTTTGGGCCTTCCTTTTTTTGCCTTTCTTTTTTTGGCTTTTTTTCTTCTTTTTTTTCAAGGGACAATGCTCAAATAATGATGATCATCACACTTCTATTTACTTACAACTCGATATTACAACTCGATACTAGAACAAAAATATGACTCTACATGAATTCCTCTAGCGGTGTACTGGGATGTGCAATGATCTAGAATAGCAATGACATCAAAAAACGGACAATCCATGGAAACATCATGCTAGCTATCTTACGATCATGCAAGGCAATATGACAATGATGGTGCGTGTCATAATAAACGGAACGGTGGAGTTACATGGCAATATATCTCGGAATGGCTATGGACACGCCATAATAGGTAGGTATGGTGGCTGTTTTGAGGAAGGTATATGGTGGGTGTATGGTACCGACGAAAGTTGCGCGGTACAAGAGAGACTTGCAATGGTGGAAGGGTGAGAGTGTGTATAATCCATGGACTCAACATTACTCATAAAGAACTCACATACTTATTGCTAAATTTTATTAGCCATCGAAACCAAGTACTAAACGCATGCTCCTAGGGGGGAAGTTGGTAGGAGTTAACCATCGCGCGCCCCCGACCTCCACACAAAGGATGCCACTCAATAAATAAATCATGCTCCAACTTCGTCACATAATGGTTGACCATACGTGCATGCCTCGGGAATCACAAACCTCAACACAAGTATTTCTACAATCCACAACTACCCACTAGCATGACTCTAATATCACCATCTTTATATCACAACACTATTGCAAGGAATCAAACATATCATATTCAGCGATCTACAAGTTTATGTAGGATTTTATGACTAACCATGTGAATGACCAATTCATGTCAACTCTCTAAATAGATATAAGTGAATCAAGAGAGTACTAATTCTTTCTACAAAAGATATGCCCAAGCTCTAACAAATATAAGTGAAGCAAAAGAGCACTCTACAAATGACGGTTTTCTATGTGAAGAGAAACAGACAATCCAAACTTTAAATGATATAAGTGAAGCACATGAAGTATTCTATAAAGCCATACTCAAAAGATATAAGTGAAGTGCAAAGAGCATTCTATAAATCAACCAAGGACTATCTCATACCAGCATGGTGCATTTAATAAGAGAAAAAGAAAAGGCACACGACGCTCCAAGAGTGTACACATATCATGTGAATGAAACAAATCCGAGAACATACCGATACTTGTGGAAGAAAGACGGGATGCCTTCCAGGGCATCCCCAAGCTTAGACGCTTGAGTCTCCTTGAATATTTACTTGGGGTGCCTCGGGCATCCCCAAGCTGGAGCTCTCGCCTCTCCTCCTTCTCCTCGCATCGAGACCTCCTCGATCTTCGAACACTTCATCCACACAAAACTTAACCAAACTTTTAATGGCGGGGTTAGTGCATATGATCAATAAAATCCCATCATGTACTGCTCTAACATTATTGTATAATTATGAACAAACATTACCTACTGTATTCTATCACAATTCTATGGCCCCAAGTCAAGGAGGCATCAACAAGAATTCAAACATATGCAAATAATGAAGCTATAACAACAATCTGTGAAAACAGGACAGTCTGTAGTAATCTGAACATTAACCATACTTCTATAACTCTAAAAATGCTGGCGCAAATAAGAAAAATCAACAATTTGTATAGCAAGACTTTGCAAAGAGTTTCAGATCCTTTCGACGTTCCAGTAAAAAATGTAAAATCGCACACTATAGCCAAAGGTTCTGTTTTTGCATCGCACAAACCAACAAGCAGTTTAATCATCCTAAAGGAAACTCTTGGCACATTATTTTTATAATACAATGGAATTGTATAAGGGGATAATTATTTTTATTGAAAAGTTTCTGTAATCAATGTTTGCAAAGTTTCCATGGGCATGAACAAAGTTCAAGGAGCTCCCCCATTTCAACGGTGCCCGTCCTTCTTACTTTCACTTTTCTTTTTGAAAAAGTTTTAGGTTCCCCTCTTTATTTTTATTTTGTTTTTAAACTTTGTAAAAGGACACAACAGAAATAAATGACTCTCTAAAACTTCCGGGTTGTCTCCCTGGCAGCGCTTTCTTTAAAGCCATTACGCTAGGCATATAGTGCTCAAGTAATGGATCCACCCGGATCCCAAGGTATATCATAGCCAATTTCAGTTAGCAATGATTTGGCATTTAGTAGTGAGTACAAAGTGATATGTGTCATGAAATAACGAAGTCTAACTCTCTTCCTATGCATAGGCATGTCATACAAGAACAATTCATGCACATCAAGTAATGGCCAATGCATAGTATAAGCAGTTTCTTGTAATTTTATCATGTTGGAAACATAAAGATGCGGAGATGTAGATCATCTCTCATAATAATTGCAAGTAGGAGAAGTAAGCACATGCATATTATATTCATCAAAATCATCACGTGTAACGGAAAAAGGCAACCCATCAACATAATCCTTAATAAGTGCAAACTTCTCCGATATAGTGTAGTTTGGAGAACCCAAAAAGATAATAGGACTATCATGCGTGGGTGCAGTAGCAACAATCTCATGTTTAACCTAAGGAACTATAGCAAGTTCATCTCCATAAGCATAATTCATATTGGCATCTTGGCCACAAGCATAGCAAGCATCATCAAAAAGGGATATTTCAAAAGAATCAATGGGATCATAGCAATCATCATAGCATTCATCCTTTGGTAAGCACGAAGGGAAATTAATCAATGTATGAGTTGAAGAGTTACTCTCATTAGAAGGTGGGCACGGGTAGCTAATGCGCTCTTCCTCCTTTTGTTCTTCGCTCTCCTCCTCATCTTTTTCATCCAATGAGCTCACGATGTCATTAATTTCTTCTTCCATAGACTCCTGCAAAATATTAGTCTCTTCTTGGATAGCGGAGTAGGCCTCAATATATGGTTTAAAATAGGCATTAGAAGCATAATTATCATAACAATATTTAAATATGGAAAAATCTTCAGATTTGTAAAGAGTAGCATCATACTTTTCAATCAAAGAAGCAATTTCATAAGCACCCTTAAAAGCAACAAATTCTTCAATTTGTTGAACATCATAGTAACTATAAAAACCCTTAGCATACGAAGATACGATCCATTATCACTAAACTCACATTGGTAGGGAAGGTGTTTCTTAGGGTTTTCAGAACAACAAGTAAAATCATATATTTCACCTAAATTCCAAGCATAGCATTGCAAACGATGAATTTGATCCAGTAAAAGTTTCCCTTCTTGAGATAAGCGGTGTCACACATAACAGGCATGCTCATCTAAAGATTTGCCCTCAACTAAGCTAGTTGGGGTTTCAACACGAGCACATAGGGATCAAAGATGATCCAAGTAAAAAGCTTCAGGAGTGTGATAGATTTTGACTGGTTCTTCAACCGTTGGTTCAGCAGGTACCACTAATTTTTTTGGTATTTTTGTGTTTCCTACCCATAACTAAAGATAGAAAACAACCTAGAACATCAAATAAATCTACTTAGTGATAAAGCAAACAAGCACACACGAGAATATTCACCCCACGCTATTGCTCCCCGGCAACGGCACCAGAAAAAGGTCTTGATAACCCACAAGTGTAGGGGATCAGTTGTAGCCTCTTTCGATAAGTTAGAGTGTCGAACCAAATGAGGATCTAAATGCAGAACAAATATTCCCTCAAGGTCTATCGACCACCGATACAACTCTACGCACGCTTGACGTTTACTTTACCTAGAACAAGTATGAAACTAGAAGTAATTTGTAGTTTTTGTGGGATAGGTTTGCAAGAATATAAAGAGAACGCAAATATAAACTAGGGGCTGTTAAGATAAAGATGCAATAATGTTAATATAGCGAATGTGGAAAAGTGGTGGTAGGAGTTGCGAAATTGCCCCTAAGCAATTGACTACGTTACTAGACCGATAGCAAGTTTTATGTGGGAGAGGCCACTGCTAGCATGTCATCCCTTACTTGGAATTCTATGCACTTATGATTGGAACTATTAGCAAGAATCCGAAACTACTAACGTTCATTCAGGTAAAACCCAACCATAGCATTAAGATATATTGGTCCCCCTTCAATCTCATATGCATTAATTTCTACGCTAGGTTGAAGCTTCTGTCACTCTTTCCCTCCAATACGTAGTCCTATCAACATACAGCTAACCCTATGGTGTGATCCACACGCGCGCTCATATGATGGGCACCAAAGGACAGCAACATAACCACAAGCAAATTAAATCAATCATAGCAATTCACCAATCACCGATAGGACAACGATAATCTACTCAGACATCATAGGATGGCAACACATCATTGGATAATAATATGAAGCATAAAGCACCATGTTCAAGTAGAGGGTACATCGGGTTGCGGGAGAGTGGACCGCTGTAGATAGATGGGGGAAGGTGATGGAGATGTTGGTGAAGATGACGGAGGTGTTGGTGTAGATCGTCGTCACACGATGATGGCCTCGGTGGCACTCTGGTGCCACAGGAAGCGAGGGGGAGAGAGCCCCCCTCCTTCTTCTTCTTACTTGACCTTCTCCGTAGGTGGGAGAAGGGTTTCCCCTCTAGTCCATGGCCTCCATGGCGGCGGAGGGGCGAGAGCCCCTCCGAGATTGGATATGTCTCTCTGTCTCTCTCTGTTTCTGCGTTCCCGGATTCTGACCCTTCACCGTTTCTTATATTCCCGGAGATCCGTAACTCCGATTGGGCTGAATTTTTGACATGATTTTTATCCGGATATTAGATTTCTTGCGGAGAAAGAAGGGCATTAACCGTCTTACGGAGTGGCCACGAGGGCCCAGGGCGCGCTTGCCCTTGGTGGTCGCGCCCCCTGCCTCGTGGCCCACTCGAGCATCGTCTCATGTTGGTTTCGCTTCCCAAAATTCACATATATTCCAAAAAAATCTCCGTCCGTTTTTATTCCGTTTGGACTCCTTTTGATATGGATATTCTGTTAAACAAAAAACATGCAACAAACAGGAACTGGCACTCGGCACTGGATTAATATGTTAGTCCCAAAAAATAGTATAAAAAGTTGCCAAAAGTATATGAAAGTTGTGGAATATTGGTATGGAACAATCCAAAATTATAGATACGACGGAGACGTATCAGGGCTCGACGGAGCCGCCCGGCTCCAAGCCAAATAAGAAGAAAGACGTACCCTGGCATCAACGGCACGGAGCGCCTCGACGCTTGGGTGACACGCCTCCTCTTGGCGGCCGGCCTCGCTCCCTCAGCCGCGCCTGCGGCGCGCTTCACGGGTGGAGCCGGCGGAGTGGCGCTGCCCTTCCCATGAGGCCGACCCGCTACCGGCCCCACCTGAGACGACCCGGCTCCAGCTGCACTGCCACCTCGGCCTCCCGCCGCCGTCGTCACCGCTCGGCACGACCCGGCCCCGGTAGCGCCTCCGCCCCGTCCACTTGACGCCGCTACACCAGCAACTCGCGTCAGCGCCTCCGGAGCCGCCCAAAAGACAAAATGTGAAGAAAAGGAGATAAGCGCACATGCTTGGCGTCCCGCGTCCGCCTCGGTGACCGCTCCCTCCCCGCCGCCATGTGCCTCGAGCTCCTCCGAGGCGGCGTGCAGCACCTGCGTCCCCGCCCGGTCGTAAGGATGCCGGATGGCGTTCAGAAGTACCTCCCGCGTCGCGTCCGGGCGGAGAAGAAGATGAGCGGTGGCAAAGTACAGAGAAAAGGGACTCACCGCCGGTGCCGGGTTCGCGTGGGTATACGGAACCTTTCTGTATTGCCAGTCATCCGGCAGGTTGGCCTTGGAGATGTCGTTCACTCGGCGAGCGACCTGCTCCGCCCTCGGCCGCAGCTTGGACACACGGGCAGGGTCCTCGAGGCCCTTCATCTTGCCAATAAGACGAGCGTGCCGCTTCAGCGGCAGCACACGCCGCGCGATGAAGGCGGTGAGAAGGTCCCTGCCTTCGAGGCCTTCCTGCTCCTTCATCACCGCCACCCACTCGGATAAATTGAGCACCACCTGCGACGGCCGCTTGGGGAAGTAGGACCTGTTCCACTTCTCCTGCGGAAGCACGTCGGCGAAAGGCGGCAGGTTGATGCAGTCCGCTCCCAGGTTGCGGAGATAGAAGAAAGAATTCTGCCATTTCTTGGCAGAATCCTATAGTGGCACCTTGGGGCACTCGTCCCCAGGCCGCCTGTAGATGATGGCGGCTCCGCACTCCGACATCTCCCCGGCCTTCGGCCCCTGCTGCTTCAGGGAGAAGAGACGTGCGAAGAGGTCGATGGAGGGCTCGACGCCGAGATACGCCTCACAGAGCGGGACAAAGCCGAAAAGCTGCACGATGGCCCCGGCTCCAAGATGATGGGGCTGTAGCCCGTATAACTCCAGGAATTCGTGGAATAAATCGCTCGTGGGCAGCCCAAACCCACGCATGAAGTGCGTGAAGAAGACCACGCGCTTCGAGCCCTCGGGGCGCGGCGAGCGCTCGTCTTCGGGCAAGCAAACGACGACCTTCGTCTCCGGCGGTAGGCGGTTGGTGGTACGGAGATAGTTCATGTCATCCTCGGTGACGGTCGAGCCCATCCACGAGCCTGACGGCAACACCATCCAAAAGAAGCTTGGTAAAGAAAGGAGAAGGAAAGAAATAACTTTGTTCAAGAACGATGGGTGGCGCAGTGCGCGGCGGTCGCGAGAAGCAGAAGATGCAGAGAAAGAAAGGAGGGTGTGATACGTCCAAGACGTATCTATAATTTCTGCTTGCTCCATGCCTCTTTTGTGTGATATTGCTATGATATTTATGCACTTCCATACACTTTTGATCATATTTGGACTGACCTATTAACTCAGTGCACCACAGTGCCAGTTCTTGTTTTCTGCTGTTTTTCTATTTCAGGTTTCCCCCATATTAAAAGTGCTCCAAAAATTCCGGGGAAAATACAGGAAAAATCAGCGTACAGGAAGCTTCGAGAAAAACGAAAGCGGGGCCAGAGGGGAGCCAGGGGTGGCCCAGGCGACCACCCGGCGCGGCCCCACCCCTGGCCGCGCCAGGTGGCCGCCTGGGGCCCCCTCTCCGCCTCTGGTGACCCCCCTTTGCATATATATTCCTCGCGTCCCAAAACCCTCGAGGACGGAACCCTTTTTCGTGATCTCGTCTCTGTTCCGCCGCTGCCGCGCTTCCAAGATCGGGAGCATCAGGAGAACTCTTCCCGGCACCCTGCCGGAGGGGAGAACCACCACCGGGAGCTTCTCCAACACCATGGACGCTTCCCGGATGAGTCGTGAGTAGTCCCCCTTGGACCATGGGTCCATGACCAGTAGCTATGTGATGTTCTCCTCCCCTCTTTGTTCTTCATGGTTTAGACCTCGTGAGCTGCCCTACATGATTGAGGCACATATGTAATCTTTATGCTGTTGCTCTGCTGAGTTTGCTGGGACCCGATGGATTATGAGATTATGTTCAGATTGTGTGTGAGTAATATATTTGATTCACCTCTTTTATATTTATGTTCTTGAGTAATTCTAGCATGTTCTCCGTTGCTGTTTATTGCTTTGGCCAAGTAGTAGGTAGTAACTCCAAGACGGAGCGTTATGCTTGATTGTGGGTTCATGCCCCCTGATGACTAGCTTGAGTGACAGAAACAAGAGTCTAGGGGATGTGCTGTTGCCACAAGGGAGAAAAGAACAGTGCTTGTACTTGCGGGTGCAAGGATTGTTTACTTTACGCAAAGTTCTTTTAATGCAGTTGTCTCTTGCTTTGAGTTTACACTTTGGGTGGGATTCGCAACTTAATACCAGCGAGATGTTCTGGATAGATATCTCAAGGTGGATGATTAGTAGTAGATGCAGATGGATTTCGGTCTACTTGCCTTGGCGTACCGCCCATGCTTTTGAGCCTCTACCTTTCTTTGCAGCATAGTTACCATTGGTTTGCGCACATAATCCAGTCAATTGCCCAGCTGTAATTTGTTTACCTCGCTTAGCTGTTTTATCGTCTTTTGGGAGAGAGACATCACTAGTGAACATCATGGGACCCCGGTCCATATTTACCACCGTTGATCACACCTTATATTTACTTCCCGTTCTTATTTCCTAGTTGCAGTCATAGCTATCATTATTACCTCTTGTGTTTGATCCTTTGTAAACAACAAGGCCGGAGGGATTGACAACCTCTCTGTACTCGTTGGGAGCAAAGTTATTTGTATCTGTGTGCAGGTCCTATCAACCGCTAAGTTTCTGGCGCCGTTGACACCTTCTTGTCGACCATCGGAGTCTCACGGGATTCGATACTTGGTATCTTTGCCAAGGGAAACTTGCTGCTACGCTACATCTCAACCTTCCACTTGGGGTAACCAACGAGGGGCGAGAAGCCATCAAGCAAAGTTTCTGGCGCCGTTGCCGGGGACTCCACTCTTCAAGATAGGGGAGTTGCACGCTATCTTTTATCTTTGCTTTTTAGTCTTGTTAGTTTACCTTTCGGTTTTTGCTTTAGTGTCCCTTACCAAAAATCACAAAAATAGTTATCTTGCTTGCTGCTGCTATGGGTTCCACCGAGAACACCAAGTTGTGTGACTTCACTAGTCATAACAACAATGACTTTATCTGCACGCCTATTGCTACACCTGCCACTTCAGCACCTTCTTATGAGATTAAACCTGCTTTACTGAACCTAGTTATGAAAGATCAATTCTCCGGTGCTAGAGATGATGCTGCTTTGCACTTAAATAATTTTGTTGAGCTCTTTGATATGCAAAAGTACACAGAAATAGATGGTGATATTGTTAAGCTTAAGCTTTTTCCTTTCTCCTTGAGAGGAGGAGCTAAAATCTGTTTCAATCCTTGCCTAGGAATAGTATAGATTCTTGGGACAAGTGCAATGATGCCTTTATCGGGAAGTATTATCCCCCTGCTAAAATTATCCAATTAAGGAGTAACATAATGAATTTTAAACAATTGGATAATGATCACGTTGTCCAAGCTTGGGAACGCATGAAATCTCTTGTCAAGAACTGCCCTACTCATTGTTTGACTACTTGGATGGTTATCCAAACTTTTTATGAAGGCTTGAACTTTACCTCGCGGAACTTGTTAGATTCGGCCGCGGGAGGAACCTTTATGTCAACTACACTCGGTGCTGCCACTAAGCTTCTCGATGAGATGATGACCAATTATTCCCAATGTCACACCGAACGCACCCCAACAGGTAGGAAGGTAAACTCTGTCGAGGAGATTTCCTCCCTGAATGAAAAAGTTGACTTGATCATGTCTCTACTTTCCAAGCAATCTTCTATTGATCCTCATGATGTTCCTTTAAATTCTTTGATTGCTCAAGATCAAGTAGATGTGAACTTTAGCTCTAGAAACAATTTCAATAACAATGCTTATAGGAGTAATTTTGGTAGCAACCCTAGACCGTTCCCCTCTAATTCCTATGGGAACAACAATGCTTATCCTAGCACCAAGAACTCCACCTCTGAACTAGATATTATGCTTAAAGACTTCATCACTACCCAAAAAGCCTTCAATAAGAGTGTAGAAGAAAAACTAGCCAAACTAGATAATCACTCTTCGAAGGTAGACAATTTAGCCCATGAGGTAGAGTTGCTTAAAATTTGAACTTCTCCTCTTGAGGAGAGAAAGACCACTCCTATGAATGCTATTCAAGTGCAAATTAATGAAAACATTAGGATGATGGCTAAACTTAAAGAGAGATGGGCTAGAGAAAAGGAGGAAGAAGATAGAATTAAGAGCCTTCCTACCCACCACACTGTTGCTACTATTCAAGTTGTTGAGGATATCCAAACTCTTAGCACCCAATGCACTCCTAGTCCCATTGGACCTATTAATGGTGATGCTATGACCTCAACCGTAGAAGAAACTCCTATGACCATAGAAGCTACCAAACAAGTGAGCCTAAAGGACACCACTACCACTTTACTTGATAGTAGTGACCTTGATTTTGATAATTGCACATTTTCTGAAGTTATTGATTTCTTCACAAGATGTCTAGAGATCCCCACACTAGCGCACTTAACCTTGCCTTCACGGAGCATATCACTAATGCTCTCATCAAAGCTAGGGAGGAGAAGCTTAGGGTAGAAGCCTCCATACCTAGAAAGCTACATGATAGTTGGGATCCTATGATTAATATTAAGTTGAATAACTTCTTCTGCTATGATTTATGTGATGTTGGAGCTAGTACCTCCGTTATGCCCAAAAGAATGTTTGATATGCTTAAATTGAAACCTTTTGATCCTTGTTCTTTTGGTGTTCGTCTTGTTGATTCTTCCATAAAGAAACCTTTGGGGAAGATCGACGATGTTCTTATCATTGTCAATGACAATTATGTTCCCGTTGATTTTACTATTATGGATATTGAATGTGAACCTTCATGTCCAATTATTTTGGGACGTCCTTTTCTTCGCACCGTTGGTGCTATCATTGACATGAAAGAGGGGAATATAAAATTCCAAGTCCCTCTCAAGAAAGGAATGGAACAATTCCCTAGAAAGAAGATTAAGTCGCCTTTTGAGTCCGTTATACGGGCTAGCTATTATCTTAATCTTGATAAAACTTGATTTTCTCCTTTTGCATCATGCCTAGCTTAAAGGCATAAAAGAAAGCGCTTTTGGGAGGCAGCCCACAACGAATTAGGTTTTATTTTCCTTTTGTTGTGTCTTGATGTTTGTTACTACAGTAGCATCATCATTGTATCTTTTCTTTTCAGCTTTGTGCCAACTTTAGCCTCCGATTGCAAGAAAGTTCAAAAGTTGTGACGTGCTGTCCAGGAAACAGATTCTGTCCTTGGTCAGAAAAATTCGAATAAAATCACCAGGTAATCTTTTTGATCTGAATTTTTTTGAAAGCGTGCTCTATACAATTGGCTTTCGGGCGTCTGTTCTGAGTTTTTTGATTTGAGTTGCAGAAGTCCCCCGAAAAAATTATTTACTACCTGCTGGTCTGTTTTTCACAGATTCTGTCCTGTTTTGCCTTTTCTTCGTTTTGCAAACCTTGAGCTTGCTTTTTCTTTGCAAAAACCTTTTGGAAATCTTGAGAAACAGTAGCCCTTCAAGATTATTCTTATTTCCAGTAGGGAAAAATTATTTTATTGTGGGTACTAACCTCGCTAATCAGATTATGATGAGTTATGTATGAAGGGAGTTTTCAAGTGTGCGAGGGAAGATGATAAAAGAAGATTCAGGAGGGTCAAACGCTCAAGCTTGGGGATGCCCCCGTGCACCCCCAAGAAATATTCAAGAAGACTCAAGCGTCTAAGCTTGGGGATGCCCCGTGCATCCCCTTCTCCATCAACAATTATCAGTTCGTCTTTCGTTCCACTATATTTTAATCACTTCATGCGTTATGTGCTATGCTTGGAGCGTCTCGCTCTTAGTATCCTTTTTAGTTTTCTTTAGCTTTGCTTGCTGTTCATAACAAGTTAGAACCCAGCTTTCTTTGTGTGGGAGAGAAACACGCTCCTCTTCAACCTAGAACACAACATAGGATTTTCATGCTTATCTTTGTTGTGTGTGTTCTTTGTCTTTTCTTAGCTACTGTCATGTTTAGCTCTTAGTTTTCATGCTTTTCTTTTTAAAGAGCTTTTGTTTAGTTGGTTGCTGAACTCTCTTGAGTTTTCATGTATATCTTGTTAAGAGAGTTTGCCTGTTGCACTGAGTTGTGTGTCTTAACTTAAAGTAGGTAACTGAGGTTGCTATTTAATTTTAGTAGTAACTTGCAATAGTTTTGAGGTATTGCCACGAGTAATGTCTGAACTTTTGGTGTCAAGAGCTTTAGCCTATTAGTGATAAATGTCGTATTTTGGGCAATCCGTGTTTATTTTCGAAAACCTACAAAATAGTTGAGAACTTTAGCTACTAAATGGATCACTAATCTTTGGAGGGATCGAATATTAGAGTACATTCACGTACCATGAGCCGAGGATGCGCAAGGATAACCAAACCCCCATACACTCCTCCTCGGGGTACTTGTCTCTTTGTGAACCTCCTAATTAGATTGAGAGTTACCGATAATAAGTGCATGTCACACCCTGATTTTCATGTCTCATTGCTTAAGCTTATTTTCATGTCAAAAATGTGGATTTGCAAAAACTTTTGAGTGTTTTTGACTTTGCTTGATTTGACTTTTGTCTGCTGTTTGCTAGTGCTCTAAAAATCAAATAAATCCTCCAACTCTTATACTTCATCTACTTGACCCAAAACCTTTTCCCAATGATCATGCCATGTGTATAGACCAGTATAGAATTTTCTTATAAAAATATTTTTGGCCAAATGGTATTTTCTAAAATTAGTTTTCCAAAAACCCCTGAATTGAGGTTTGCACTGCAAGTACCTTATTTAGGGTGAGAAAAATCTTTCAAAAAGTTTATTTGAATCCTACTAGATATAGGACTCCCAGAAACCACAAAATTATAATTTTAAAAGTTATTTTTATATTTTATTTAAAAGCTTTTTCATAAGGCCAGAAATGGTCTTTAATAGGGAAAAATTATTTAATCATTTGAAAAATATTTGCCAAAATTCAGGGAGACTCATAGGACATATATTGTCCATATATAAGAGTACACATGGTCATGTTCAAAATATTGGACAAATCCTTCCAAAACCCTTTCTGGATATTTCAAGCTTTTGAAATATTTACAAAGGGAATATTCTCCAAAAATTCCAGGGAAATTTTATCATGTCATACATGACATATTCGATGATCTTGCAAAGCCTCATGCCTTGAAGATCAAGGAAACATCCTCAAACCCATTCAAAACCATTCTGTCCATATTTGAAGTTTGAGCAACTCTACATTGCCAAACTTGTCCAAATGCTCTCAAATTTGGTGCACATGCTAGAATGACCTAATAAGGCATCTAGGCCAAATGACACAAGATTTGGAATAGAGCAACTTGATCAGATCACCCCAAAACCACTTCTGTTCAAATTCAAATTTGAACAACTTTACATTGTCAACTTTTTATCTGGAGCCTCAAACTTTGTGGACATGTTCATAACCCCAAATGATGAAGCTACACCAAGTGGTGCATCAAGGGGAGATGAATTGCTTGACTCAAACATGGTGAAACCATTTCTGTTCATTTCTAGGGTTCACCAAAGTTACATTGGCCACTTTGCCCAAATGAGCTCAAATTTGGTGTAGGGGCCTAGTTATATGTGACATTTGATCCTGTTAAGTCCCATGCCAAGTAGATGTCATTTTCTTGACCAAACACTGATCAAACACCTTCTGTTCATTTACCAAAACATGTGTTTGGACCTCTTTTACTTTTCTCCATGGCCTCAAATTCTTACCACAGCTCCCCCTGATCATCCTCTACCCTCCAGTAACTCTCCTCTGCCTTATCTCAATTATTGGAGGGTAAAAACCCCATTTTTACCCTTGTGGACAGCCACCTTCTTCTCCTCCTTCACCTCCCTCCTCACCTCAGTGGTTCCCCAGGGCATCCAAGACCACAGGGCCATTGTTTACCACCCCCTCCTTCCCCTTCTTCGTTTCGAGGTCCACGCCATCCTCAGGGAACCTCCAGGGACGGGCCGGTCCTCCCCTTGGCCTGGGAGGCCCTCCTGGCATGGTGCTGCCGGAGAACCCGCGGCCGCCGCGGCCTCCCTGTGGAGGCGAAGCTGTGGCCCTTCCTGGGTGGGCTCGCAGCCACCCTCGGGTGCGGGGAGGGGGGCCGGAGCTCCTGGACACCCCGGCCGGCCCTCCAGCATCCCCAGGCCACGGCTGCGCCGGCGGCCGGAGCCTTCCCCCGCCCGGCGTCGGGCTGGAGAAGAAGACCGGGGGCGACAGGCAGCCTGCGGCCGGGCCCCGCAGGTCAGTGACCCCAGCCGGCTGCCACGTAAGATAAGTGGAGGCGGGGCGGCTGGGGGCGCTCCAAGGGGGCGCCTCCGACGTCACCGCTCCCCCTGTGCACGCGGCCGAGCCATGGGCCAGCCCAGTTTCTATGCATCTATCCTCCGCCCAGTCTACAAGATAGGGTATAACCCCTTCCCTTTTTCTTTTTCTTTATTCTGTCAACTTCAAATACTTCCCAAATATTCATATAAATTCCAAATTGCATGATTCAAATTTCCTATGACTCCATAAATCATGCTCTATCTGTTAGTGCCACATGCACATTATTCCATAGAACTTTCTTGCACAAATATTTATCAAATGCCCATTTTCCACTTTCTGTGATTAACTTTAGAAAATCACAGAGAGCTCATTTTTGATCCAAATGCAGTGATTCAAATTCCTAGATGCTTGTCATGTCCAAACTTAGTTTTGGATCATTTTTAATAATAGTTTCTGTACCCCACCAAATATTAAGCCATTTCTTCCTATTTATCAGCTTTGGAAAATCCTAGGAAATTCATTTCAAATCCAAATCCATTGAAACCAACTCCTAAATGCTTATAAAATCATGACTTGATGATGGGTACCTTTGCTCATCATTCAAGGAATTATTTCTGTATACTTCTTCCAAATCCATAAAACCCTTGATTCCATCATATTGAAATGTTCCCAACTACCTATTGATCCAACACCTATGAAACCACCTTGGTCATTTCTAATATGACCAGAGGTATCCTAGAAAAGTCCAACTCCTATTTTTAGAGCACTTTTATTTTTGCTATGATTGCGTTGCTTATTATGATTGTTTCCATCGTTAGTTAACGTAATAAACGGAGTATTCGGAGATGGACCAGAAGATTTGAAGACTCTGAAGAATAAGGCAAGCAACCCTTTGACCATGTTCAAGAAACTTTTTATGCATGTCTCATAACACCTTTATATTCAATGCATCGGAATCATGTTGAGGTGGAAACCACTTTGGTTGCTACCTTTGTTACTTTACTGTTGAAACTTGCATCAAACATGACCCTACCTTCCTATGAGGGTTCTGTGGGTGGGAGTAGATAGATGTATGCTATATTAGTTGGCTACGCAAAATGGGTCGGGGTTATGCATTAAGTGAAACAAGTGTGGTCTGACATACTTGCAAAAGACCCAGTGGGTGCCACTAATGCCCCTGGGAGTTGATGAGGAGCTAGGGCACTACTTGGTGAAGAAGTAGTGTGCCGAGGCTCGACAAGAGTGTTGTTTACAGAGATGGATTAGATTTACGTGTGACTACCGTCCCAACCAAACATGCGCAACCACTCTACCCTTATATGGGAAAAGGGCATTATTGATTACCTAGGTCGATACTAGCATGGTGCCCGCATTACTAGTGACGGGGGTGACATGAGGTCACTCTCGGGACGGGGTCGCGCTTGGATAGGCGGCCATGACTGTCTTTACAGGGCACCGGACACACCGTTGGTACCCCGTGTCAGTGGTATGTGATGAATATCGGAGCGAGTCTCCACAAACTTGAAATGTGAAATGTTTGGCACGGGGCTGATACCAATCGAGTGGACTCCATATTAGTGTCGTTTAGGGAAAGGTAGTGATCGGGTGCTTACCCCGGGTACTTGAGGTATCGCGGGTCGTGGATGACACGGAAGTTCCCCGGATCTTGTGGGTAAAGTGTGCAACCTCTGCAGAGTGTCAAACTATTCGAATAGCCGTGTCCGCGGTCAAGGACAGTTGGGTGGTGCTACTTAGACTATGTCCATAAGTTTCTGGGAAACAACACGATTCAGAGATATTGATGAAGTCAACATGGTTCAGTGATATTGTTGATGTGATTGTGAGGAAGTCACAATGAGCTTGAGTATGAGTTGATTACAACTCTTTCTCGATATGATGTCTGTGACCTCCTGTTACTTGTTACAGACACATGCATGTCCATGTTACATGTTGATCATACTTGCATATGAAAAACTAGCTTTCCGCAAAACTACCAATTTAGTAGTAGAGCCTTGCATAATTATTCTGTTACCACACTTGGGTTGCTTGCGAGTACATTCAATGTACTCATTGGCTTGCCACTGGTTATTTTATTGGCCAGGCAGGAGAGAACAGGTTATGAAGAAGATTTCTCGGTGACGAGTATGCGAGCTAGGACGCTTCCCAGTCAGAATGCCTGTAGGGTTAAAGGCAGATGGCATGGGTCCATGTTGTCATTGAAGATTTTCCGCTGCGATGATATTCTCAAGACTTGACCATTATGGTCCTATTTGTGTAACACGGTATGTAAGGATGTAAGACTCTTGTTATTCAGCTTCTGTGTGTTCAGTGAGCATTGATCTCTGGGATCACTGTACACGTGCATTCGGTGATCACGACTTACGAGTCGGGGTCCCCACAGAGCTGGTATCAGAGCCATCCTGACTGTAGGAAGCCTTAGTTAGCATGGTCGTTAGTTAGGGTAAAACTATTTTCCAAAACTATTAGTAGTTTTCAAAGCTATCTATACTTCTCTTCCCTTCTCAGTTCTTCGAAAACTAGGCTATGCTCGATCTCTTCCCCTTCAAAACCTTGGTCGCTAAACCCCCTATGCCCCTGACCACTGGATTTTCTGTAAATCCTCGTGGAGTGCACCTTGCCGAACACTCACCCACCACTTCTGCACACAAGATTGGTGACACCACAACAAGACGGTACCAACAGAAACTACATCCTCGATGGATGAGGACATGAAGACCCAGAAGATGGTGGTACCCTTGACAAGAGCCCCCAAGATGGAGCAACCCTAGCCTACGATGACCAGGGAATAGGTTATGCAAAATCATGATATACATCGCTAATAGAGTAATCGTGTCACTACCGTTGTTGTATCGGCAACCACCGGTGAATTGAGAACATTGCCATTTGGTCCGCCTCACTATAGTGAGCAGGAAAAACGGTTCTCTTCATTCCCCGCTCTTTGTGTCGATGTCTTCATCAACGAACCCGACATGGTAGAGCTCTATTATGCCTTGTTATTATCCTCACATATGGATTGCCTACCTGGTACCCTCGACGCCCCAGAAGGCACAAGGGATCGTCATGATTAAAGAGACAAGAGAAGACCGAGTCAACGCCAGCTACAAGGAGGCACCTTCACCACATCACCTCATCAGACGAGAGGTTGTTGAAGATTATTCAGGATCAACCCGGATCATTCATCAAGCAACTACAAGTGGCATAGCAACATCCAAGGAAGCTCAGAAGACTGCTCGAGGCACAAGTCACGACACTGAGTCCGAGAACCCCTAGGGTAGGATGAGTCGTGTACCCCCTATGCGCAGTCGAGTCCATATGATGGTTCGAATAGAACCATGATTGTGTGTTGTTTGTTTTTATTCGTTTGTGTTTTGATATAAGTCGCACTTTTGCCCCAGACAACAAGTGCATGGCTATATCACCTTCCTTGCCTTGTTTCTTTTGTTTCGGCCTTTTTGCACCTGTTTGTTGCACCTGCACTATAGAACCCCCTTTAGGCATTGCCCTCCTTTATGCTGCTTCTCCCTCTATTCTCTCTCTCCCCAATTGAAGACCCGCAAGACAAGATGCACCAAGGACTCTACCTCGGCAACCAACTGGCACTGAAGACTTCTGCTACAACCCCGTGACTAAGTGCAACTCCGTAGAGATTATGCTTAACCCTCCAGACCAGTAACCCCATTCCTAGACCCTTTGAGACTTCCCGAGACACTCCAGCACGAATCCTTAACCATGTGCCTAACTCATGGTAAAGCGAGAGAACCTGATAAGCCTTTGTAACCTTGCACAACACTGGGTTCGTAAAGGAACTAGTGGGCACGATGAGTGAGCACATTTTCGTCCTGATATAGCACGAGGTCTGATGATGCCATAGATAGACCAGTTCGAGGATATTGGACAGATGACTTGGTGGTTTATATCAGTAACTTCGAGGAACTGTCTGAGACCTTGATGGATTGTGAGGTTTTCATGTTGGTGGGATCATGACTTTGGGGAAGTATGTAGGAGTGCCCGTTGGGCATGAGACTTGGATTCATGTAGGTGGTTCTGGTTGGTATAGATGCTGGATATGTCTGCGTGATTCGGAGTGAGATTGGATTTAGACCTATGATCCTGATTATGATATCATGCTCCTCGGTGGACGATAACCTAGGAGATTGGATTATTTGTCGGAGTTGATTTAGGGGTCTATATAATCGTGATCTTGGAGATTACTTGACCCGGATGATGGGAATTTGGTGGACATACTATCGTGATGCATAGTCCTTTCGAGTATTTGGGATTATAGGGACTTGAGATCTTGTGGAACACCGTAGACATCGGATTTGTAGGATTGTTGGATTGATGGTAATTACCGGGCTATCGGAGTTGATTTATAGGAAGGAAACAAATCTTGGAGTGGCATATGACGTGTTTCCTTAGAATAGAGATGCATTATCTTGAGCCTTGCAGGACTAGGTTGAGTGCTTGGATTGTGGAGATTAATTTAGGCTCAGCAGCATGTATGATCTACCTTTGGATTTTAGAGGTAGACGTGCATATAGATTTGGAGATCGTAGATTAGTGTAAAATTTGTTAGACCGTCTCTTGAGAATCATGAGGATATGTATGGCAATGAGTGGTGATTGAAGTTGGTCTCTGCAAGAAAATGCTTTTCCGTTCGGAGTACTAGATAGAGCTATTGGCATCTCACAAACCGTGCTTAAGGATAAGATGATATAAGTTCATTCACTCACTAGAATCCTTGAAACCCTTAAGCCCCACCGAGCCACAACCTGGTCAGATTCTCACCACGGGCCTTGACTCAGAGTCAAGAAGGCCTCTGCAATACTCAACCGAGACCACCACCAATGCCCCAGCTTACTTCATGTATCTCATGAATAAAGTCTTCGTGGAATATTTGGATAAGTTCGTTGTTGTCTTCATTGATGACATCCTTGTGTTCTCGAAGTCGGAGGAAGAACATGAGCAGCATCTGAGGATGGTCCTAGACAAGCTTCGTGAGCATCAACTGTATGCCAAATTCAGCAAGTGTGAGTTCTGGCTGCATAAAGTTGGATTCTTAGGTCATGTCTTGACCGAGGAAGGATTATCTGTTGATCCTGCGAAAATTGAAGCTGTGACCCAATGGCAATCTCCAACGACCGTCAAGGAAGTCAGAAGCTTCCTCGGATTAGTGGGCTATTACCGCAAGTTCGTGGAAGGATTCTCTAGCATTGCACGACCAATGACTCAGCTCCTCGAGAAGGACAAGAAGTTCGAGTGGACGCCCAAATGCGAAGAGAGCTTCCAAGAACTCAAGAAGAGATTGACCACCGCCCCAGCTCTGGCAACACCTGATATTCACAAGGAGTCCGTGATATATTGTGATGCCTCTCGAACCGGATTGGGAAGCGTTCTGATGCAAGAAGGCCGCGTCATAGCATACCTCTCCAGGCAGCTACGACCCCATGAGGAGAACTACGCTACTCACGATCTTGAGCTAGCGGCAGTAGTTCATGCCTTGAAGACATGGCGGCATTACCTCCTAGGGAAATGGTGTGAGATTTACACAGACCACAAAAGTCTGAAGTATATTTTCACCCAAAAGGAATTGAACATGAGGCAGCGGAGATGGTTGGAACTCATCAATGATTATGACCTCAGTGTTCAGTATCACCCTGGGAAGGCCAACGTGGTGGCCAATGCCTTAAGCAGGAAGGCTTGCTCTTTGAATGTCATTATTCAAGAAAGACAGGTAGCCTTGTTTAAGGAGATCGAACAATTCAGTTTGGAATTGGTCACCCCCGGATTTCTGGATCATTTGGAAGTCAGACCAACCCTGATGGACGACGTCAAGAAGGCTCAAGATGGACACGCAAGCATCGAAGGTATCAAGAGGAAGATGAAGATGGGCAAGGCCCCAGGATTCTCCGAAGACGAGCACGGGATTGTTTGGTACAAAGGCCGCCTCTGCGTACCAAACAACACCGAGCTGAAGACGCTAATTCTGCAAGAAGCCCACGACACCCCGTATTCCATCCACCCCGGAGGAACCAAGATTGTATCAAGACTTGAAGGCACGATTCCGGTGGCACGAGATGAAAAGAGAGATATGCAACCTATGTTGCAGGGTGTGGTGTGTGCCAAAGGGTCAAGCTGAATATCAGCGACCTGCTGGATTGCTTCAACCACTCAAAGTTCCTGAGTGGAAGTGGGATAAAGACGGAATGAACTTCGTCACTGGATTACCAAGTTCGGATAGAGGACATGACTCTATCTGGGTCATAGTCGATCATTTGACCAAGGTGGCCCATTTCATTCCTGTCAAGACCACTTATGATGGCAACCGGCTGGCAGCTCTCTACATCGACCTAATCGTAAGTCTTCACGGCATTCCCAAGGAGATTGTGTCAGATCGAGGAACCCAGATCACCTCAAGGTTCTGGAAGAAATTCCGAGAAGCCTTGGGAACCAAGTATCTTTCAGCACGGCTTCCACCGCCAGACCGGAGGTCAGACTGAGCGAGTCAATTAGATTCTCGCAGTCACGACTCCGAGCCCGTGTCTTGCATATGGAGCCAAGTGGGAGGATTGTCTCCCTTTTTTGCCGAGTTCTCCTACAACAACAGTTACCAGTCGAGCCTTCAAACGGCACCATTTGAGGTGTTGTACGGACGCTGATGTCGCACACCCCTCAACTGGTCAGAGACTGGAGAAGGGCTAGTCTTTGGACCGGTTATTCTCCGCGCAGCGGAAGAGCAAGTCCAACTAGTCAGAGAACGTTTGAAGGCAGCCAAGTCAAGGCAATAGAGCCATGCTGACACTCACCGTCGGAACATGAGTTTCCGTGTCGGGGACCACGTGTACCTGCCGGTAACCCCTCTGAAGGGAACCAAGCGTTTCCACGTCAAGGGGAAGCTCGCACTAAGGTTCATTGGACCCTTTGAGATCACTGCAAGTCATGTGGTAGACGGCTCCCCAGCTGGATCTACCACCTGAGATACTCTCCGTGCACCAAATCTTCCACGAGCCCCCACTCTGGAAGTACTTCTTACCTCCTAGCTAGCCGATGCCGCAAGGACATCGATCACCGAGCCTTTGACAGCTAACCCAACCTAACCTATGCAAGAGACCCCTCAGCAACCTCCATCAAGGACGACCTCAAGCAAGGAGCCATACCATCAAGCACTTCAAGATTCCAAGGAGCGCCGCTCGGAAGCAGAACCAACCAGGAGGAGTGAAGACTACCCCGTATCCAAGACTCCGCTTTTCTTTCCATGCCTAGTCTGGGAATCTCGGGGACGAGATTCTTGTAAGGGGGGTAGGTCTGTCACACCCTGATTTTCATGTCTCATTGCTTAAACTTTTGAGTGTTTTTGACTTTGCTTGATTTGACTTTTGTCTGCTGTTTGCTAGTGCTCTAAACATCAAATAAATTCTCCAACTCTTATACTTCATCTACTTGACCCAAAACCTTTTCCCAATGATCATGCCATGTGTATAGACCAGTATAGAATTTTCTTATAAAAATATTTTTGGCCAAATGGTATTTTCTAAAATTAGTTTTCCAAAAACCCCTGAATTGAGGTTTGCACTGCAAGTACCTTATTTAGGGTGAGAAAAATCTTTCAAAAAGATTATTTGAATCCTACTAGATATAGGACTCCCAGAAACCACAAAAGTATAATTTTAAAAGTTATTTTTCTATTTTATTTAAAAGCTTTTTCTTAAGGCCAGAAATGGTCTTTAATAGGGAAAAATTATTTAATAATTTCAAAAATATTTGCCAAAATTCAGGGAGACTCATAGGACATATATTGTCCATATATAAGAGTTTCAACACATGGTCATGTTCAAAATATTGGACAAATCCTTCCAAAACCCTTTCTGGATATTTCAAGCTTTTGAAATATTTACAAAGGGAATATTCTCCAAAAATTCCAGGGAAATTCTATCATGTCATACATGACATATTTGATGATCTTGCAAAGCCTCATGCCTTGAAGATCAAGGAAACATCCTCAAACCCATTCAAAACCATTCTGTCCATATTTGAAGTTTGAGCAACTCTACATTGCCAAACTTGTCCAAATGCTCTCAAATTTGGTGCACATGCTAGAATGACCTAATAAGGCATCTAGGCCAAATGGCACAAGATTTGGAATAGAGCAACTTGATCAGATCACCCCAAAACCACTTCTGTTCAAATTCAAATTTGAACAACTTTACATTGTCAACTTTTTATCTGGAGCCTCAAACTTTGTGGACATGTTCATAACCCCAAATGATGAAGCTACACCAAGTGGTGCATCAAGGGGAGATGAATTGCTTGACTCAAAGATGGTGAAACCATTTCTGTTCATTTCTAGGGTTCACCAAAGTTACATTGGCCACTTTGCCCAAATGAGCTCAAATTTGGTGTAGGGGCCTAGTTATATGTGACATTTGATCCTGTTAAGTCCCATGCCTAGTAGATGTCATTTGCTTGACCAAACACTGATCAAACACCTTATGTTCATTTACCAAAACATGTGTTTGGACCTCTTTTACTTTTCTCCATGGCCTCAAATTCTTACCACAGCTCCCCCTGATCATCCTCTACCCTCCAGTAACTCTACTCTGCCTTATCTCAATTATTGGAGGGTAAAAACCCCATTTTTACCCTTGTGGACAGTCACCTTCTTCTCCTCCTTCACCTCCCTCCTCACCTCAGTGGTTCCCCAGGGCATCCAAGACCACAGGGCCATTGTTTACCACCCCCTCCTTCCCCTTCTTCGTTTCGAGGTCCACGCCGTCCTCAGGGAACCTCCAGGGACGGGCCGGTCCTCCCCTTGGCCTGGGAGGCCCTCCTGGCATGGTGCCGCCGGAGAACCCGCGGCCGCCGCGGCCTCCCTGTGGAGGCGAAGCTGTGGCCCTTCCTGGGTGGGCTCGCAGCCACCCTCGGGTGCGGGGAGGGGGGCCGGAGCTCCTGGACACCCCGGCCGGCCCTCCAGCATCCCCAGGCCACGGCTGCGCCGGCGGCCGGAGCCTTCCCCCGCCCGGCGTCGGGCTGGAGAAGAAGACCGGGGGCGACAGGCAGCCTGCGGCCGGGCCCCGCAGGTCAGTGACCCCAGCCGGCTGCCACGTAAGATAAGTGGAGGCGGGGCGGCTGGGGGGCGCTTCCCCGGCGCGAAGGCGCACTCCAAGGGGGCGCCTCCGACGTCACCGCTCCCCCTGTGCACGCGGCCGAGCCATGGGCCGGCCCAGTTTCTTTGCATCTATCCTCCGCCCAGTCTGCAAGATAGGGTATAACCCCTTCCCTTTTTCTTTTTCTTTATTCTGTCAACTTCAAATACTTCCCAAATATTCATATAAATTCCAAATTGCATGATTCAAATTTCCTATGACTCCATAAATCATGCTCTATCTGTTAGTGCCACATGCACATTATTCCATAGAACTTTCTTGCACAAATATTTATCAAATGCCCATTTTCCACTTTCTGTGATTAACTTTAGAAAATCACAGAGAGCTCATTTTTGATCCAAATGCAGTGATTCAAATTCCTAGATGCTTGTCATGTCCAAACTTAGTTTTGGAACATTTTTAATAATAGTTTCTGTACCCCACCAAATATTAAGCCATTTCTTCCTATTTATCAGCTTTGGAAAATCCTAGGAAATTCATTTCAAATCCAAATCCATTGAAACCAACTCCTAAATGCTTCTAAAATCATGACTTGATGATGGGTACCTTTGCTCATCATTCAAGGAATTATTTCTGTATACTTCTTCCAAATCCATAAAACCCTTGATTCCATCATATTGAAATGTTCCCAACTACCTATTGATCCAACACCTATGAAACCACCTTGGTCATTTCTAATATGACCAGAGGTATCCTAGAAAAGTCCAACTCCTATTTTTAGAGCACTTTTATTTTTGCTATGATTGCGTTGCTTATTATGATTGTTTCCATCGTTAGTTAACGTAATAAACGGAGTATTCGGAGATGGACCAGAAGATTTGAAGACTCTGAAGAATAAGGCAAGCAGCCCTTTGACCATGTTCAAGAAACTTTTTATGCATGTCTCATAACACCTTTATATTCAATGCATCGGAATCATGTTGAGGTGGAAACCACTTTGGTTGCTACCTTTGTTACTTTACTGTTGAAACTTGCATCAAACATGACCCTACCTTCCTATGAGGGTTATGTGGGTGGGAGTAGATAGATGTATGCTATAGTAGTTGGCTACGCAAAATGGGTCGGGGTTATGCATTAAGTGAAACAAGTGTGGTCTGACATACTTGCAAAAGACCCAGTGGGTGCCACTAATGCCCCTGGGAGTTGATGAGGAGCTAGGGCACTACTTGGTGAAGAAGTAGTGTACCGAGGCTCGACGAGAGTGTTGTATACAGAGATGGATTACATTTACGTGTGACTACCGTCCCAACCAAACATGCGCAACCACTCTACCCTTATATGGGAAAAGGGCATTATTGATTACCTAGGTCGATACTAGCATGGTGCCTGCATTACTAGTGACGGGGGTGACATGAGGTCACTCTCGGGACGGGGTCGCGCTTGGATAGGCGGCCATGACTGTCTTTACAGGGCACCGGACACACCGTTGGTACCCCGTGTCAGTGGTATGTGATGAATATCGGAGCGAGTCTCCACAAACTTGAAATGTGAAATGTTTGGCACGAGGCTGATACCAATCGAGTGGACTCCATATTAGTGTCGTCTAGGGAAAGGTAGTGATCGGGTGCTTACCCCGGGTACTTGAGGTATCGCGGGTCGTGGATGACACGGAAGTTCCCGGATCTTGTGGGTAAAGTGTGCAACCTCTGCAGAGTGTCAAACTATTCGAATAGCCGTGTCCGCGGTCAAGGACAGTTGGGTGGTGCTACTTAGACTATGTCCATAAGTTTCTGGGAAACAACACGATTCAGAGATATTGATGAAGTCAACATGGTTCAGTGATATTGTTGATGTGATTGTGAGGAAGTCACAATGAGCTTGAGTATGAGTTGATTACAACTCTTTCTCGATATGATGTCTGTGACCTCCTGTTACTTGTTACAGACACATGCATGTCCATGTTACATGTTGATCATACTTGCATATGAAAAACTAGCTTTCCACAAAACTACCAATTTAGTAGTAGAGCCTTGCATAATTATTCTGTTACCACACTTGGGTTGCTTGCGAGTACATTCAATGTACTCATTGGCTTGCCACTGGTTATTTTATTGGCCAGGCAGGAGAGAACAGGTTATGAAGAAGATTTCTCGGTGACGAGTATGCGAGCTAGGACGCTTCCCAGTCAGAATGCCTGTAGGGTTAAAGGCAGATGGCATGGGTCCATGTTGTCATTGAAGATTTTCCGCTGCGATGATATTCTCAAGACTTGACCATTATGTTCCTATTTGTGTAACACGGTATGTAAGGATGTAAGACTCTTGTTATTCAGCTTCTGTGTGTTCAGTGAGCATTGATCTCTGGGATCACTGTACACGTGCATTCGGTGATCACGACTTACGAGTCGGGGTCCCCACAGTGCATGAGTTCTTCGGACTAATGTGAGTATTCGAAAGTTGACACTTCCACCTAGCCATATTTTTCTAGCCTCTTTGGTGCCGTGCATTGCCCTTTCTCACCTCGGGAGTTGGCGCATACTTCGCCGGTGCATCCAAATCCTTGGCACGATACGCTCTGTCATCATAAGCCTCATTATATCCTTCCTCAAAACAGCCACCATACCTACCTATCAAGGCATTTCCATAGCCTTTCCGAGATACATTGCCATGCAACATCCATCTTCTCATGACTTGATCTTCATGTCATACATGCTTTTTGCTTGATCGATGAGCCGCATGCTAGTTGGGCCTTGCCCTAATCATTGCTACATGACGCGCTAGTATCATTGCATATCCTGCTACACTGGCAGAGGCATACATTTGCATACATCATGATAGTTTCATTTTCTTTATGTTGAGTACTTTTGTAAAGTGTGAAAGATCTTCTATACTTCTTGTAATAAATAGAGTGTTGCCCCTAAAGTGAGGAAAAGATCACAAAGAGGACAAATCAAAAGATCCCAAAGAGGACAAAATCAAAAGATCCCAAAGAGGACAAAATCAAAAGATCCCAAAGAGGACAAATGAGAGATAAATAGAAAGAGCCATTGAGGCCACACAAAAAAAAGAGAAAAAAGAGAAAAAGAAACAAAAAGAGAGAAGGGGGCACACTACTATTCCTTTTGAGAGATCCACACTCGTACTCCATCTTATACCTTGTACTCCATAGAGATTATCATTCATGCATATAGCTATGTGGGGACCTTCACACTATAGAACTTGGCTTGTATATTCCAATGATGAGCCTCCTCAAAAGAGCTCTAGGTCTTCTTGAGCAAGCAAGTTGGATGCACCCCCACTAGTTCCATTGGAGAGCTTACCTTAGCTCATATGTGCATCTGTTGCATGGCAATCCCTACTCCTCACATAATATCTATCATTTGGCTTTCTCTCGCCGATGATTGTCCTCATTGATGTGAGCCTTTCACACCTTTTTTGTCTTCCCCCTCCATCATTTTTCTCTCTTTGCCATCCTAAGTGTCGACTTTCTTGCTTACGCTCATCCATTGCATGAGTGCTCAAAATATCAAAAGGGAGTGGATCATTTTGACTTGTACCTGGCTGACGGTCTGGGGATGAGTCAAGATAAGATTCCAAGAAGACCAAGTGTGAAACTTTAGTAGATTAAGTTCTCAACAATACAAAAACTATGTTTTACTCTCTCGTATATCCCTATCCCATTTCTTCCACGCAAACACCATTTGGAGACATTCGAGTCACGGACAGCAAGAGCTCTTTCACCTTTATGTTCTTATGTTACTTGTTACAATGCTAATATAGACTCTTGCTTGTTATGACTTGAATTGAATTACATGCCTTGATTGCTTTACTTAAAAAGTTCTTATATGGTTGATAGCATGTCACCACATAAATTATGCTTGTTATCATTTACCTACTCGAGGACGAGCAGGAATTAACCTTGGGGATGTTGATACGTCCAAAACGTATCTATAATTTCTGCTTGCTCCATGCCTCTTTTGTGTGATATTGCTATGATATTTATGCACTTCCATACACTTTTGATCATATTTGGACTAACCTATTAACTCAGTGCACCACAGTGCCAGTTCCTGTTTTCTGCTGTTTTTCTATTTCAGGTTTCCCCCATATTAAAAGTGCTCCAAAAATTCCGGGAAAATACAGGAAAAATCAGCGTGCAGGAAGCTTCGAGAAAAACCAAAGCGGGGCCAGAGGGGAGCCAGGGGTGGCCCAGGCGGCCACCCGGCGCGGCCCCACCCCTGGCCGCGCCAGGGGGGCGCCTGGGTCCCCCTCTCCGCCTCTGGTGACCCCCCTTTGCATATATATTCCTCGCGTCCCGAAACCCTCGAGGACGGAACCCTTTTTCGCGATCTCGTCTCTGTTCCGCCGCCGCCGCGCTTCCAAGATCGGAAGCATCAGGAGAACTCTTCCCGGCACCCTGCCGGAGGGGAGAACCACCACCGGGAGCTTCTCCACCACCATGGACGCTTCCCGGATGAGTCGTGAGTAGTCCCCCTTGGACTATTGGTCCATGACCAGTAGCTATGTGATGTTCTCCTCCCCTCTTTGTTCTTCATGGTTTAGACCTCGTGAGCTGCCCTACATGATCGAGGCACATATGTAATCTTTATGCTGTTGCTCTGCTGAGTTTGCTGGGATCCGATGGATTATGAGATTATGTTTAGATTGTGTGTGAGTAATATATTTGATTCACCTCTTTTATATTTATGTTCTTGAGTAATTCTAGCATGTTCTCCGTTGCTGTTTATTGCTTTGGCCAAGTACTAGGTAGGAACTCCAAGAGGGAGCGTTATGCTTGATTGTGGGTGCATGCCCCCTGATGACTAGCTTGAGTGACAGAAACATGAGTCTAGGGGATGTGTTGTTGCCACAAGGGAGAATACAACGGTGCTTGTACTTGCGGGTGCAAGGATTGTTTACTTTACGCAAAGTTCTTTTAATGCAGTTGTCTGTTGCTTTGAGTTTACACTTTGGGTGGGATTCACAACTTTATAACAACGAGATGTTCTGGATAGATATCTTAAGGTGGATGATTAGTAGTAGATGCAGATGGATTTTGGTCTACTTGCCTTGGTGTGCCGACCATGCTTTTGAGCCTCTACCTTTCTTTGCAGCATAGTTAGCATTGGTTTGCGCACATAATCCTGTTAATTGCCCAGCTGTAATTTGTTTACCTCACTTAGCTGTTTTATCGTCTTTTGGGAGAGAGACATCACTAGTGAACTTCATGGGACCCCGGTCCATATTTACCACCGCTGATCACACCTTATATTTACTTCCTGTTCTTATTTCCTAGTTGCAGTCATAGCTATCATTATTACCTCTTGTGTTTGATCATTTGTAAACAAGAAGGCCGGAGGGATTGACAACCTCTCTGTACTCGTTGGGAGCAAAGTTATTTGTATCTGTGTGCAGGTCCTGTCAACCGCTAAGTTTCTGGCGCCGTTGACACCTTCTTGTCGACCCTCGGAGTCTCACGGGATTAGATCCTTGGTACCTTTGCCAAGGGAAACTTGCTGCTATGCTACATCTCAACCTTCCACTTGGGGTAACCAACGAGGGGTGAGAAGCCATCAGGGTGCGGGCGAGAACGATCTCCGCTGGCCCCTCGGCCCAATTTATAACCCGTGGCCCGAACATGGGGGAGTGGGATCGACTATGCCCACCTCTCCCATTTTCCGCAATAAATACGCGCGTGCGTACGTGTGCAATTACTGCCCCGGGAAGGGCAATCGGTCCGCAGACGCCGCAATAAATCCACATGCCCACCGGCCAGAAGTTGCGCGACCGCAGGCCCCCGGCCCGTCGCCCCGTCCCATCGCGCGTGTGGCCTGTCTAGTCTCCCCAGCCTCCGGGCTCCACGTGGTGCCTGCACGGAGCCCGAAAGATCATCCAAGATTCGGCGCACTACTCGATTCCCGCCGTCGCCCAGACGACGCGATCTGGATTCCAGAAGCCGGCACCCAGCGGGCGTTCCCGAGCTCGGCCCCGAGCCCGCCTTCAAGGGAATGAAACTGCGAAGGCCCGATCACCCGAAGACGGCAGATCTTCATAGCTTCGGGGACTACTGTTGGGGGGATGGACCCCAGGCAGGGAAAGGAAGCCGGATCCTTTTCAAAAACAACAGAGCCAGCATCGCCCCGCAGTCCACCTTGGACTTGGCCGGGTGGCTCAGTCCGGCCAAAGTCCGTGATCCAGCAAGACTCTCCAGTCCGGCCAAGGCCCGCGATCCAGCAAGACCCTCCAGTCCGGCCAAGACCCGTAATCCAGCAAGACCATCCAGTCCGGCGCACCAAGACTTCCTCAACAAGCCAGATCGATCTGTGGCGTGTTCCCCAATCCGGCCACAAGTCAGCTCCCGTCCCATCTCAGTCGTACGATGGGACGAGACGCACCTACCGATGACCTAGGCAACAGTGCCTCGCCCATGCCCCTTGTCAGCCGGGGCGTGGTTATAGTGTAATCATCATAGCCCATGATGCCGGAAGATGGTGACATGACGGAGTGCGTCGTACCCGACTCAGCTCGGCCGATCCTCGGCGACCGACAAGGCACACAGTGCCCCCCATGCCTAGCAGGCCCCGCATCCAGACAAACCGGCGAGCCCTGTACCCTGCGGGTCCCAGCATCGGCTTCCTGGACGATGACAATCCGGCCCCAAGGTCGTGTAACATTACCATTATACCCCTGGGGGGTTGGCCTATATAACGCCCCCCAGAGCCCTCATGCACGGAGAGACGACGCATACGAGATAGGAAGAAGAACCAGCGAACATGATAGACACACCCCGGGAGAAGCAGCCTAATCCCTGGCCTGTCTTCCTCCTTCCACCACACAGCTCGAGGAGCAACTCTCTACAGGTAAAACATCAACCACATCGGCAGGATTAAGGGTATTATCTCCCCGGAGAGCCCCAAACATTGGTATGTCTTGCGTCCCGCGCTCGCTCATGCCAACCCCGCTTCTGGAGCCCACCAGTGCCCTCGAGCCGCCTCCTATCTTTAGCCATCCCTTGGTATCTGCGGTGCGCCCACCACGACACATGGAGGACTCATTCCCCATATGCAAAAAGGGTCTAACCGTGGGTCAAAACCTCTGACAGCGGGACCTACATGTGCAAGACCAAATTGTTAAAAATCTAAATATTAGAATTGTTTCGGCAATTGCACAATAATGTGCTATTAGACAACAGACCATGCACGCGCAGTAAACTAAACACCACAACAAATGAACCAAACGTTAACTGAGCACCACATTGCACAATATAACATACTCCTAATAGACGATCAGACAGTTAACCAAACAAAGCATGCTTAACCAATTGGAAATATAGCAATTGTATTTGTTTCTCATGTATTTACTACAGACAAATTGGATTTATTTCTCACGTGCTATACAATAATAGAATGCAGCCACAACAATTGAACATTGCATTGCAGAATTGAACCATGTGATACGTCTCCAACGTATATACTTTTCCAAACCCTTTTGCCCTTTTTTGGACTCTAACTTGCATGATTTTAATAGAACTAACACGGACTGACGCTGTTTTCAACAGAACTGCCATGTTGTTGTTTTGTGCAGAATGAAAAGTTCTCAGAATCGCCAGAAAATCAACGGAGAATTATTTTGGAAAATATAAAAAATATATGCAAGAAGATCCACACCAGGGGGCCCAGGGCATGTCCACGAGGGCGGGGGGCGCGCCCCTGCCTCGTGGGCCCCCTGGTGCTCCACCGACGTACCCCCAGATCCTATATCTTCACTTTCGGGGAGAAAAAGATCATGGAGAAGGAATTATCGTTTTTCACGCGACGGAGCCGCCGCCAAGCCCTAATCTCTCTCGGGAGGGCTGATCTGGAGTCCGCTCGGGGCTCCGGAGAGTGGAGATCGTCGCCATCGTCATCATCAACCTTCCTCCATCTCCAATTCCATGATGATCACCGCCGTGCATGAGTAATTCCATCGTAGGCTTGCTGGACGGTGATGGGTTAGATGGGATCTATCATGTAATCGAGTTAGTTTTGTTAGGGTTTGATCCTTAGTATCCACTATGTTCTGAGATTGATGTTGCTATGTCTTTGCTATGCTTAATGCTTGTCACTAGGGCCCGAGTTCCATGATTTCAGATCTGAACCTATTATGTTTTCATGAATATATGTGTGTTCTTGATCCTATCTTGCAAGTCTATAGTCACCTACTATGTGTTATGATCCGGCAACCCCGAAGTGACAATAATCGGGACCACTCCCGGTGATGACCATAGTTTGAGGGGTTCATGTATTCTCTATGTGTTAATGCTTTGGTCCGGTACTCTATTAAAAGGAGGCCTTAATATCCCTTAGTTTCCAATAGGACCGCGCTGCCACGGGAGGGTAGGACAGAAGATGTCATGCAAGTTCTTTTCCATAAGCACGTATGACTATATTCGAAATACATGCCTACATTGCATTGATGAACTGGAGCTAGTTCTGTGTCACCCTAGGTTATAACTTCTACATGATGAATTGCATCTGACGTAATTTCCCATCACCGATCCAATGCCTATGAGCTTTTCCTCTATTGCTTGTTGCTTATTTACTTCTCCGTTGCTATTATCACAAAAACTACAAAAACACTATCGTTACTTTTATTGTTGTTACCGCCACTATCATATTACTTTGCTACTAAACTATCTTGCTACAAATACTAAGTTTCCAGGTGTGGTTGAATTGACAACTCAGCTGCTAATAGTTAAGAGTATTCTTTGGCTCCCCTTGTGTTGAATCAACAAATTTGGGTTGAATACTTTACCCTCGAAGACTGTTGCAATCCCCTATACTTGTGGGTTATCAAGACTATTTTCTGGCGCCGTTGCCGGGGAGCGTAGCTCTATTCTTTAAGTCACTTGGGATTTATATCTATTGATCACTATGATGAATTTGAAGGACTCAAAAACCAAGATCTTACCCTCAATTACGAGGGGAGGTAAGGAACCGCCATATTGCTCCGCACTTGATTCTCCTTCTAATATGAGTAAACTTGCGACACCTACTCCTGCTATTGAATCTGATATGTCGTATGTTCTTGATGATGCCACTTCTACTATGTATGATGAAACTACTTCTATGCCTGATACTATGCCACTAGGTGAATTTCTAGATGAACAAATTGCTAAGATTAGGGAGAATGCAAATGTTGAAACTGATGATATTTATGAAAGTGATGATGAAACTACTCCCAATAGATATGAATTGCCTGTTGTTCCTGAGGGTTATGTTATGGATGAAGAAACTTCTAGAGACTTCCTTGCTTGCAATGACAGGTATGATCTGAAGAAATTATTAGCTAAGCTGAAAGAAAAGTCCTTGAATGCTAGAATGAAACATGACCCTGCTTTTGCCACCTCGCCTATCTGTGTTACTCATAAGGATTATGAATTCTGTGTTGATCCTGAGTTAATTACTTTGGTTGAATCTGATCCTTTCCATGGCTATGAGTCTGAAACTGTTGTGGCACATCTTACTAAGTTGAATGATATAGCCACCCTATTGACCAATGATGAAAAGATTCGCTATTACTATATCCTTAAGCTATTTCCTTTCTTGTTAAAGGGTGATGCTAACACTTGGTTTAATTCTCTTGATCCTGGTTGTGTGCGTAGTCCCCAGGATATGATGTATTACTTCTCTGCTAAATATTTTCCCGCTCATAAGAAACAAGCTGCCTTACGGGAAATATATAACTTTGTGCAAACTGAAGAAGAGAGTCTCCCACAAGTTTGGGGGAGGCTTCTCCAGTTACTTAATGCTTTGCCGGATCATCCTCTTGAGATGCATGATATACTTGATGTCTTTTATATTGGACTAACCGATTCTTCCAGAGACCACCTGGATAGTTGTGCTGGTTGTGTTTTCATGGAAAGAACAGTTGAACAAGCTGAATTATTATTGAATAATATGCTGGCCAATGAAAATAATTGGACACTTCCTGAACCAGCCCCTAAACCAACTCCGAAGAAAATAGGTGTTCTATTTCTCAGTCCTGAAGATATGCAAGAGGCAAAGAAATCTATGAAAGAAAAAGGTACTAAAGCTGAAGATGTTAAGAATATACCTCCTATTGAAGAAATGCATGGTCTTGATAACCCAACACAGGTAGTAAAGGTAAATTCTCTTTATAGATTTGATGAAGGTGATATTCCTCGTTATAAGTCTGCTAGCCAATGTTTAGATGAGTTTGACAATTTCATTGTGAAACAAGAAAACTTCAATGCTTATGTTGGTAGACAATTACAACACAATGCTTATATGATTGAACACTTGAGTGATTATCTGTCTAGAGATAAAGGTGAACTGAAACTCATTAGTAAACATGCTTCTATGGTCGCCACTCAAGTAGAACAAGTACTTAAGGCTCAGAATGATTTGCTCAATGAATTAAATAGTAAGAATAATGATAATGCCATTAGGGTAGTGACTACAGGTGGCAGAATGACTGAGGAACCTCTGTATCATGAAGGCCACCCTAAGAGAATTGAGCACGATTCTCAGAGAGCTAATTTAGATGCACCTAGTTCTTCTAAGACGAAGAAAAAGAAAAATGATAGGACTTTGCATGCTCCTAGTGAACATGTAGCTGACACACCTGAGAATCCCAATGATATATTTATTTCTGATGCTGAGACACAATCTGGTAATGAACATGAACCTAGTGATAATATTAATGGTGATGTGCATGATGATGCTCAACCTAGCAATGATAATGATGTAGAGATTGAACCTGCTGTTGATCTTGATAACCCACAATCAAAGAATCAACGTTATGATAAGAGAGACTTTGTTGCTAGGAAGCACGGTAGGGAAAGAGAACCATGGGTTCAGAAACCCATGCCTTTTCCTCCGAAACCATCCAAGGAAAAGGATGATGAGGATTTTGAGCGCTTTGCTGAAATGATTAGACCTATCTTTTTGCGTATGCGTTTGACTGATGTTCTTAAAACAAATCCTTATGCTAAGTATATGAAATATATTATTACCAATAAAAGAAAGATACCTGAAGTAGAAATTTCCACCATTCTTGCTAATTACACTTTTGAGGGTGGAATGCGTAAGAAATTAGGAGATCCAGGAGTACCTACTATACCTTGCTCCATTAAGAAAAACTATGTTAAAACTGCTTTGTGTGATCTTGGAGCTGGTGTTAGTGTTATGCCTCTCTATTTATATCGTAGACTTGACTTGAGTAAGTTGACACCTACTGAAATATGATTGCAAATGGCTGATAAATCAACTGCTATACATGTCAGTATTTGTGAGGATGTGCATGTTGTAGTTGCAAATGTTACTATTCTAATGGACTTTGTTATACTTGATATTCCCGAGGACGATAGTATGTCTATTATTCTTGGAAGACCCTTTTTGAATACTGCAGGGGCTGTTATTGATTGCAACAAAGGCAATGTCACTTTTCATATCAATGGTAATGAGCATATGGTACACTTTCCGAAGAAATAACCTCAGGTCCACAGTATCAATTATATTGGAAAAACTTCGACTATCATTATTGGAGGTTTTGAGTTTCCTATTCCTACTATCAAGAAGGCATGTGACATCCTTATTGTTGGGGACATACATATCCCCATTGAGGTAACCTAGTGTCATTCGAAAATTCTCCGGTTTCATGTTACTTGGAAAGAGTTTATTAACAAGACCTGATCAACCTTGTTAATGGATTCCTTTTGATGAGCATCAGATAGGTGAATCTAGATAGCACAATCTTCTGTACCCTCTTTTTACTTTCTGTTAATTAAGATAAATAAAGCAAAAATAGTATTTTCTGTCTGTTTCCAGACTTATCCATGCAATAAAAAAATATCCCGAAAATAAAAGTTCTCCAAATGCCATGAAAAGGAAATATGATTTTTTTTCTAGAATATTTGAGGAAATATGACAATGAACACACAGCGAGGGGAGCCAGCACGTGGCCACGAGGGTCCAGGGCGCGCCCCCTGCCTAGGGCGCACCCCCTGCCTCGTGGGCCCCACGTGGCCCCCCTCCACTTATTCCTTCACCCATCTTCTTCTTCTTCCTCCCAAAAAAAATCACCAACCAGCTCAAACCCGAGTTCTAGCTCATCTTGCCGCCATTTTCAATCTCCTTGCTCAAAGCACCATTCACCAAACTGCTTGGGGAGATTGTTCCTTGGTATGTGACTCCTCCATTCGTCCAATTAGCTTTTGTTCTAGTGCTTTATTTGTTGCAAATTTATGCTGCTATGGTGACCTTGTTCTTGAGCTTGTGTGTCAAATTTTCTTGGTCCCAAGTAGTTCCAATGCATGATATAGTCTCTCGGCACTAGTAGGAGTTGTTGCTATCAACCTTATTGAGTTTGGTTAACTTTTATTTTGAAGTTGCTAAAAATCTCAGAAATTATCAGAAAAGGAAAATGTTAAATAGATTGTAGAGGGGTTCCTTCAGCAAGAGCTTAGAGGGGAAGAAGAAAGAAGAAAATAAGAAGCCCAAGTATAATCTTCGTCGCTTGGCGGAAGTTCGACCGTGTGAATGGCCTAGCAATGATTTCATGGTGTCCGCCGGGATTTATGAAGACATTTATTTGTTGGCAAATAATGCAGGCCTCACCGACTTCCTCCACGACCAGAAAGAACATTATCTCTTATGCACCAATATTTTCATGCAAAGCTTTCATTTTCATTCTAGGAAAACACCACCTACGGTGCAGTTCCGTTTATATGATGTGATTAAGGAGATATCACTCTTAGACTTTTGTGAAATATGCAAAGTACCCTTTGGAGGTAGACTTGATGAACCACATCGTGAAGACGTAGAAGGGTTCATTGGCATGATAGCCGTAGGGGCAACGAGACAAGTTTCAGGGGCAAGAATCACTAGTATACACTTCCCTATTGTGCGCTACTTCCCCTTATTTGCTAGTAGATGTTTAATTGGTCACGGGAACAGTTGGAATCTCAGTGCCCCTGATATTATCATCTTACGCCATGGTTTGTTTCAAGACACAACCTTTAGCTTGGGTGCCGTCGTTGCTAAACGACTGAGTCTGAACCGCTCAAAGGGGCCCGTCTTTGGAGGCATCTTTGCTTCTCGCCTTGCTGAACATCTTAGAATACCTATTAGGCATCATGAGAAGGAAGAAAAATTTCTTGCGCCTGTTTATCTAGACTAAAAGAGCATGGTACTGTGAAAAATTTCTCGCCTTGCTCATGACTTTATTGTTAAAGACAAGAATACGCAGCTTAATTATAAATTGAGGTTTGATGAAATATACTGTGAAATTGTTACCTTGCCTGCACCATCTTTGTTTGATTTGTCTACAGTCGTATTCCTCATCACATTAGATACCTTCTGCAAGTACCAAGGCCAGGCACAAGCTTCAGGGCCTGAGCCAGAACCACCACTTGATCCTTCCCGAAACTCTATTTATGGGTGGGAGCTGGACGAGCTCGCAACCAGTGGCACCCAGAGGATACATCTCAGTACACTGGAGGGAGTGGATTCGATCTGTGGCCATAGACCAACTTAGGCCAATAGCCTAAGCTTGAGGGAGTACGTACGTGTTTCTCACCGACTTTACATTCATGTTCACACTTATTCTAGTTGTCGGTGCTCACACTCTTTCACTGAACCATCCATGCTTAGTTTCAATTTCTTTTTCTTAGTCTTTTTCTTGTGTGCTAGAAAAACCCAGAAAAACAAAAAATATTAGTTATAGCTTCTAGCTTGTTTACTTTCCTTGCTTGAAGTAGTAGTTAAAAAAATGAAAACCCAAAAAGATTTATCGTTCTTCTTTTGCTTGTTGGGAGCTTTCCCGTGTAAATAGTTTCTTTTCTTTTCTTTGGGGGTTAAGAGTAGAAGACCATGATTGAAAATGCTTAGTGGCTCTCATATGCTTTGTTGTTGATTTAACCTTGAGCCATATTCCCTTGTCTTCTCTCTTGTATTAAATGTCTGCAGATTCCAGCTTAGTCCAATGCACGTGCACTATTATTATTATCCACACCATTCGGTCGTGCGAGTGAAAGGCAATAAGGATGCTATATGATGAGCTAATTGAGATGAGAAAAGCTGGTATGAACACGACCTCTCTTATTTTTGTAAATATGATAGTTCATCATTCCTGATTCAGCTTTTTATAAATGAAACATGTTTGCAATGACAATTAGAGATCATAGCTGCTTATGCCATGCTTAATTAGATGAGAGTTTATAATGGTCTATCTTGCGTGCCAACATGATATTAAAATGGTTGTGATGTGGTATGATGGGGTGCTATCCTCCTTTGAACAATTTAAGTGATCTGACTTGGCACATATTCACGCATGTAGTTGAAACAAATCAACATAGCCTTCACGATATTTATGTTCATGGTGATTTATATCCTATTATGCTTGCATTCATTGTTGATTAATTTTAATGCATGTTCATGACCGTTGTTGCTCTCTAGCTGGTCGCTTCCTAGTCTATTTCTAGCCTTCACCTGTACTAAGCGAGAATACTGCTTGTGCATCCACTTCCATAAACCCCAAAGTTATTCCATATGAGTCCACCATACCTTCCTATATGCGGTATTAGCTGCCGTTCCAAGTAAATTTGTATGTGCCAAACTCTAAACCTTCAAATGAAATTCTGTTTTGTATGCTCGAACAACTCATGTATCAAATAGGGTTGTCTATATCTTCCATGCTAGGTGGGTTATTCTCACGATGAGTGGACTCCGCTCATCATTCATGAGAAAATGGCTGGTAACCGGGATGCCCAATCCCATGCTCAAAATCATAATAATTAAACAAAACTCCCCCAAGGATGTTGCTGGTTTGGACGGTACCCATTGTTTCGGGCTAGCCATGGAGTGTGCTTGTTGGTGGTTGTGGGAGTATAAACTTTACCATTCTGTTTGGGAACCGCCTATAATGTGTGTAGCATGGGAGATATCGAGATTCTTGGTTGTTATGTTGACAATGAAGGTATACCGCTCAAAATGTTATTCATCTCTATTTAAAAATCAAGCTCTGGCGCCTCTACAAATCCCTGCTTCCCTCTACGAAGGGCCTATCTATTTACTTTTATGTAGAGTCATCATCCTCTTATCAAAGAGCACAAGTAGGAGAGCACCTCTGTCGCTGCATGTATTACTATTAATTTGCATTGAGTATGATCATGACTGGATCTCTTTTACCATGAATTACAATGTCTAGTCAGTCCATGATCTTTCAAGGTGCTCTGCATTTATGTTTTGCGGTCTCAGAAAGGGCTAGCGAGATACCATCTTGTTATATCATATCATGATTGTTTTAAGAAAGTGTTGTCATCCGAGGTTTATTATTATTGCTCGATTGTTGATTATGCCATTGATGTAAGTAGTCTTGAGACCTGAAAGTTATTGTGAATATGGTTAGTTCATGATCTTGTTGAAAACCTGGATGCTAGCTTACATATTTACAACAACAAGAGCAAACAGAGTTTGTCAAAGTTTTTCTTTATCACTTTCAGTTTATCAACTAAATTGCTTGAGGACAAGCAAAGGTTTAAGCTTGGGGGAGTTGATACGTCTCCAATGTATCTAGTTTTCCAAACCCTTTTGCCCTTGTTTTGGACTCTAACTTGCATGATTTGAATGGAACTAACCCAGACTGATGCTGTTTTCAGCAGAACTGCCATGGTGTTGTTTTTGTGCAGAATAAAAAGTTCTCGGAATCGCCTGAAAATCAACGGAGAAGTATTTTGGAAATATAAAAAATATTTGCAAGAAGATCCACACCAGGGGGCCCAGGGCCTGTCCACGAGGGTGGGGGGCGCGCCCCCCTGCCTCGTGGGCCCACACGTGCTCCACCGACGTACCCCCAGATCCTATATCTTCACTTTCGGGGAAAAAATCAGGGAGAAGGAATTATCGTGTTTCACGAGACGGAGCCGCCGCCAAGCCCTGATCTCTCTCAGGAGGGCTGATCTGGGGTCCGTTCGGGGCTCCGAAGAGTGGAGATCGTCGCCATCATCATCATCATCAACCTTCCTCCATCACCAATTCCATGATGCTCACTGCCGTGCGTGAGTAATTCCATCATAGGCTTGCTAGGCGGTGATGGGTTGGATGGGATCTATCATGTAATCGAGTTAGTTTTGTTAGGGTTTGATCCCTAGTATCCACTATGTTCTGAGATTGATGTTGCCATGACTTTGCTATGCTTAATGCTTGTCACCAGGGCCCGAGTGCCATGATTTCAAATATGAACCTATTATGTTTTCATGAATATATGTGTGTTCTTGATCCTATCTTGCAAGTCTATAGTCACCTACTATGTGTTACGATCCGGCAACCCCGAAGTGACAATAATCGGGACCACTCGCGGTGATGACCATAGTTTGAGGGGTTCATGTATTCTCTATGTGTTAATTCTATGGTCCGGTACTCTATTAAAAGGAGGCCTTAATATCCCATAATTTCCAATAGGACCCCGCTGCCACGTGAGGGTAGGACAAAAGATGCCATGCAAGTTCTTTTCCATAAGCATGTATGACTATATTCGGAATACATGCCTACATTGCATTGATGAACTGGAGCTAGTTCTGTGTCACCGTAGGTTATAACTTCTACATGATGAATTGCATCTGACATAATTTCCCATCACCGGTCCAATGCCTACGAGCTTTTCCTATATTGCTTGTTGCTTATTTACTCTTCCGTTGCTATTATCACAAAAACTACAAAAACACTATCGTTACTTTTATTGCTGTTACCGCCACTATCATATTACTTTGCTGCTATACTATCTAGCTGCAGATACTACGTTTCCAGGTGTGGTTGAATTGACAACTCAGCTGCTAATACTTAAGAGTATTCTTTGGCTCCCCTTGTGTCGAATCAACAAATTTGGGTTGAATACTTTACCCTCGAAAACTGTTGCGATCACCTACACTTGTGGGTTATCACCATGCAGTTATGTAAACACCACAACAAATGAACCAAATGTTAGCTGAGCACCACATTGCACAATATAACATACTCCTAATAGAACATCAGACAGTTAACCAAACCAAGCATGCCTAACAACTTGGAAATATAGCAATTGTATTTGTTTCTCATGTATTTAGTACAACCAAATTTAATTTATTTCTCACATGGTATACAATAACAGAATGCAGCCACAACAATTAAATATCGCATTGCAGAATTGAACCAAATAGTTAACTAAACACAACAACAAATGAACCAAACGTTAACTGAGCACCACATTGCACAATATAACATACTCCTAATAGAATATCAGACAGTTAACAAAACTAGGCATGCTTAACAACTTGGAAATATGGCAATTGTATTTGTTTCTCATGTATTTCGTACATCCAAATTCGATTTATTTCTCACATGGTATACAATAACAGAATGCACCCACAACAATTGAACATCGTATTGCAGAATTGAACCAAACAGTTAACTAAACACCACAACAAATGAACCAAATGTTAACTGAGCACCACATTGCACAATATAACATACTCTTAATAGAAGATCAGACAGTTAACCAAACCAAGCATGCTTGACAACTTGGAAAATTGCACCCTGAAGAATTAATCATCACATTTGTAGAATTGAACCAAACAATTAACTGAACACCACATTGCACGACATATAGAACATATACTCTACAGCAGAAGATTGCATGGTAAAAGTAGATAGCACAATTCACTAGAATGTTTTAAGGAATGACAGTAGCTAGCAAACTGAAGATCGGTCCTTATAGTGAGCTAATAAGACAAGCTGCTCCTCATTGTCGGAGACGTCGATGATGATTGGCTCATTGGACATGGAAGAGGGCGAGGCCTCCGCTTCATGGGTGCCCTCGTCGTATTGGTGAGTTGCCTAAGCCGCTACGGGCACCAACCTGCTGGCTCTCGAGATGAGGTAAGCACATGCAGGCTAAGAAAACAGCTCGTAGTCTTCGTCGAAGGCACCGATGGTGGCCTCGAGAAAACGCCACGAACTCTCGTTTAAAGTAGCCAACCGCGTCGCGGCGTCGACGGTGGCCTCGACGGCAAGGTGCTCCTCCAAGATTTGGGGGTCGGCACGAATGGCAGCCATCGTGACCTCATCCACGCGTGCGGCCACGATTTTCTTCTCCGCTGCCAAATGCTCCTAGAGATCCTGGCTACACTGCATGCACCATGGCTTAGGGCAGTGCTTACTTGGTGTAGGGGTCGGTGATTTGGGTGGAAGGTGTCGTGATCACGCCGGCGTTCGGGGCATGTGGGATGTGGAAGCAGGAGGAGGATGGGGGCCGGTTGTGGATTACCTGCCTGGATAGACGAGGCCGAGCAGCGTGAAGGAGGGTCGCCGGCGAGGAGGCGGTGCTGCAAGCAAGGAGTGAAGATTTCAACTGAAGGAAATATGCCCTAGAGGAAATAATAAAGTAGTTATTTATATTTCCTTATATCATGATAAATGTTTATTATTCATGCTAGAATTGTATTAACCGGAAACATAGTACATGTGTGAATACATAGACAAAACAGAGTGTCCCTAGTATGCCTCTACTTGACTAGCTCGTTGATCAAAGATGGTTATGTTTCCTAAACATAGACATGTGTTGTCATTTGATGAACGGGATCACATCATTAGGATAATGATGTGATGGACAAGACCCATCCGCTAGCTTAGCACTATGATCGTTTAGTTTTACTGCTATTGTGTCACATCCCTAGCTTCTGGTAATGCACTAGGCTAGCCTCATGTGTGCATCATGTTTAATCTTGAAATAAACTTTAAATGGGGATTGCCTAAACCCTAGCAGTAAAGCAATTCAACTAGGGTCAATTAAAATCTTTTCAATGAACCCAAAATGCCCCTTGGAAAAGTTCATCATTTTTGGATTGATTAAAAACCTCTGCCAAAAATGCTGCACACATTTCTAGGACCATTCTGGATTTTTGGATTAAATCATATCTTATTTGCATTTGGGCATTTAAATTTTATATATTATTTTAAATGCTCAAATAATCCCAAACTGAAATGTTCCATGTTGGTTATATGCTAAACAGTGGGCATGAGCAGTTTGGTGATTTTTGAAAGTGCCTAAGTATTTTTAATAAAGCCCAGAACAAAAAAACAAAATAGGAAACAGAAACTAATAAAAGGAGAGAGAGAGAAAGCACTTAACTGGCGGCCACTTACCTGCAGCTGGCCCAGCGCTGTAGCGGCCCGGCCCACCAGGGGCAGCGCTGTCTTCTTCCTCCTGCCAGGAGGAGAAGCAGCTGCGTGCCAGGCGCGCCGCCGAGCCGCGCCAGCTCCTCCCTGCGTGCCTGCCTCCTCCTCCCCCTGGATGCCTCTGGACGACGCCACGGAGACGCCAGAACCCCTGCCACTCTCCCTCTCTCCCCCGAACGCTCTCCCCCCCTTTTGTTTTCCCCCACCGAACACGGCCGTCGCCGCCGTTCGCCGTTGCCGCGGCCACCAGCATCCCCACGCCCGGCCAGTTAGCCCATGAGCTCCGCCTCGGCTCCGGGAAGCTCTAAGACGACGGACGCGACGCCAGGTGCCCCGATGCCACCCCATCATCGCCGTTTTCATCGCCTCGGCCGGCGATCGCCGCCGCTAGATTCGCAGCGTCAAGGACGGCCCTGAGCTCGTGGACCACCTCCTCGCCCTCGCCGTGAGCTCCACTGCGTTTCCCCTCCCTCCTTTTCGTTTGCCCCTTGCCGTAGCGTCGTTCCCGCCGTGACCGGAGCTCCTCGCCGCCGAACATGGTGCCGCCGTGGACAGAGCTAGCAAAGCTCGCGTCCGAGCCTTCCGTCGTGCTCAGCACGCTCCTAGGAGTCCGTAGAGCCCTTTAGCTCCCCTCCCCGTGCCCCGTATCACCGAAACCACCGAGGCCCGATTCCGGCCACCGCCGTTGAGGTCGCCGCCGATGATTCCGGCCACCACCGCTCCTCTGGCTTGCCCTACTGGATGCGTGAGTTCACTAGCTCCACGTAGATGCTCTCCGCTGCTGTTTTGGTCGTCGGAGGGCATTTTCCGAGCCCTCCATCGTGTCTGTCACCGCCGGCGACGAGCCGCCGGCGCGTTTGACTGGTTTGACCGGTGGGTTGACCCCCCCGGGTCACTGACGTATGGGCCCCACGCCCTTAGTCAACCACTAACTCGCTGACAAGTGGGGCCCATCCTGCTAATTAACCTAGTTTAGTTTCAATTAATCGGTTAATTAGTTAGTCACTCACGTGTGGGCCCTGTCCTGTATAAGATTAGTTTAGAATTTAGTTAGTGCTAATTAACCCTGTTAATTAGCAGAGCCACTGACGTGTGGACCCCACACGTCAGGTTTGACCTGGACCAGTCTCTGTTGACTGATGACGTCATCCTGACGTCAAGCTGACGCAGTAACTATTTTCTGTGATTTAAAATAAATCAGAAATGATTTATTTATTTTAGAAAATAGCCAAAACTTGTAAAAATCATATAAAATCAACCGTAGCTCAGATGAAAATAATTTATATATGAAAAATGATCAGAAAAATCCAAGGAATCTGTTTATGGCATGTTTGAACAAGCTAAGCCTGCTGATCAGGTCAAATCAATTAAATGGCTTTTAAATAATCACATATGAAGTTTGAATTTGAACCTTTGGTTCAAACCAACTTCATTTAATTGTGTTGCCAGTTGCATTAGCTCAATAAACAGCATATTGCCATGTCATGATCATGCATCATATTGTCGCATTGCATTGATTGTGTTCTTTCTCTGTTTGTCGGTTTTGTCCCCTCTCAGTAGACGACGTTCCGACGATGAGTTCGATGACACCGATGAAGACTCATTGATATCTTCAGAAGTGCCAGGCAAGCAAACCCCATTGAGCATTACGATACAATCCCACTCTCTCGCTCTTGCTCTCTTTTACTGCATTAGGACAACAACGCTTCAATTGTTACCTGCTGCGGTAGTTGAACCCCTTTCCACTGCATGACCCGTCATTGCCATAGTAAATAGTTGAAACCAAATAGTATGAGAAGGAGTTGTTTGAGCCATGATGTGCCTACTCATTGATGCTTTCTGGTTATGCCTGCTATTGCTTCGAGTTGTGTCAGGTCTAATTCATCGGGGATGAATTGGAATGTGATGAACATGTCCTACTGTGTGTGAGCTAAGTGTGTGAACACGATTTGGTAAAGGTAGCGATGAGAGGCCATGTAGGAGTACATGGTGGGTTGTCTCATTGCAGCCGTCCTCAGGAACTGAGTTCTGTGTTGGTTGATCCATGACCAGTTACTACCATGCATTGGGCCCGAAACCAATGGACCCTCTCGACTTATTAATCAACATGATCTCTGTCCAGGAGTTGCAACTAGTTTCTGGTGTTTGTAGTTTACTGGAGGTCGTGCGCAGTGCTGACCCTCGGGGTGGACTGTGACACGGCAGGTACGTGGCACGGTGTACCGATTGCCCGTTTGGTGATGCGGGAACCCTGTACACATCGTTTGGGGCCGTGAGCGACACCCCGGCCGGATCTCCCCACGGATGGAACCCAAATAGGCGATAAACCTGGACGAGAGACTGGTGTGGTTAGTCAGGTCGTGGCCGACACCCTCGCTGAGCCTCCGCTTGAAGGTTGCTGAGTACATGTCGTGTAAACGGCGGTAAGTGGTGAGAGCGTGTGTGAGGAAGTACACCCCTGCAGGGTTAAATATAATCTATTCGAATAGCCGTGTCCGCGGTAATGGACTTCTGGGTTACCTATTACAGTTCATAGACAAGTGAAAGTGGATACTCTAAAACGCGCAAGATAAGCGTGAGTGCTATGGATGGCCTTCTCGTAGGGAGACGGGAGCGGATCCATAGTGGTGTATTGATTGGTGAATATGTGGACTCGTGTGCGCCACCTCAAAGAGTTACTTGTAGTCGTAGTTTAGGATAGCCACCGAGTCAAAGCTGGCTTGCTGCAGTCAAACTCCACCACCCCTTTGTTGATACCGATGCATATGTAGTTAGTTCTGATGTAAGTCTTGCTGAGTACCTTTGTACTCACGTTTGCTTAATTTATGTTTTTGCAGAGAGACTTTAGTCTCGCTAGTGGTTCCGTGTGGACTTCGACGTTTAGCTTGTTACCTTAGCTACGATCTTGTACCTTGGGAGGGTCTTGTAGATAGTCAGGCTTTTCAGCCTTTTTCATTTGTAGTTGTGTGTACTCAGACATGTTATACTTCCGTTGCCTGTATGCTCTGTATGTTGGGTCATATGACCTCTGTTTGTAATAAATGCTATGTTGGCTCTTCTGGGCCTTATCTATATGAGTTGTTGAGTTATGTTGTGATGCCATGTTGTACAGCACATACTTGCATGTTATGCGTACGTGTAATGTGTATTGCTATGTGTGGGATCTGACACCTAGTTGTTTACCTTTGGTAGCCTACCTTACAGGGAAATGTCTCCTAGTGCTTCCACTGAGCCTTGGTAGCTTGCTACTGCTCCGGAACACTTAGGCTGGCCGGCATGTGTCCTTCTTCGTTCCTGTGTCTGTCCCTTAGGGAAAATGTCACGCGTGGTTCCTTTAAGTCCTTGTAGCTTGCTACGACTTGGGTTCATACGTTGATGACCGACGCGTTCGTTGCTGGGTCATGTATGCCTGTCTCTGTAATTTAGTGCCACTTTTGGTTTATAACTAGTCATGTCGGCCCGGGTTCTCTGTCATATGGATGCTAGCGACACTATCATATACGTGTGCCAAAATGCGCAAACGGTCCCGGGCCAGGTAAGGTGGCACCCGTGGGGATACCGTGCGTGAGGCCGCAAAGTGATATGATGTGTTACAGGCTAGACCTGTGTGACTTAGGATCGGGGTCCTGACAGCTTTGGTATCAGAGCCTGACTGCCTGTAGGATTAGCAAGCCAAACTGGTCGAAGTCGTGTCTAGAAACTCTTTAGTTATGTAAGGGAATTGTTTGTGGAAGGGAACGTAAGGCTCTTTTTACTCCTTTGCCCTATGGTCTTCTGATCTGAGTCACCTTCTTCCTTCTACGGGGATTAAGAACTAGGATTCTCATTCTATTTATCAGGATCACGTTATTGTGGATTCAACCCTCGGATCAGTTTCTACTACTTCTGTTTGCTTAACTGTTGGTCTCAGAACCTTGACATTATGATGTTAAGTGGATATGCTACCCTTTTTGCTTGGATCTCAAAAGTATTTTCGAGCATTTGCAGCCGTTATGCTGTCCGAGTCATCCCAGGTTTCTAAATAGTTTGATGCATTTGCAAACCTTTCCTCCCTGTTTCCGATGTCCTTTTAGGCCAGATTAATCACACTAGTCAGTGTGTTGAGGTACTCTGTTACCTCGACACATGTGTTGGAGTTATTATGACCCTAGCTGTCTTAGAGGATCAACCAGTAATCCAGCAATGCTTTATATTCTCAGTGTGATGATTCTGGCCATCATTCTCGAAAGCATCCTGTGATGCCATTTAGTTAGTAGGCCTTCTATTTCTGGGTTCTTGAACCCGAGATTCTTTCTACCTACTTCATGTTGGTAGTATTTGCTCGTCCCTTTAGGATATTAGTAACCTTGTGATAGTCCTCGAGGTCCGTGGTATATCCTTCTTCCAAATACCATGAACCACCCTTGGCAGAAGTTCTCCCGAAACAAAAGATCACAACGCGAGTGCTCTTGAGTAGCACTCCATTCATATTGTGACTCTGCCAAATCTACTTTCTGCATGGGTTATCCGGAAGAAATATGTTGAACTCGTTCGACATGTTAATCTATGCATCCACAACTAAGGAATTAAATGTTCCTTGAGTTGTCTCCTTTTAGTTGTATTATGACCCTCGTCCATCAATTGATAGTCAGGAGTAGTTGTGCACTCGTGTTCATCGATGCCTTTTACTCTTGTGATCCGTCAATTCATTCTATCTCGGAATGACTAGGAGAAACAAATTCCAGTACCCTATCCATATCCCGGATTTGGTCAAAGAAGTTGTACTTCGCAGATGAAGAATGCTAATGCAGCTTCTAAACTGTTCTATCCTGGAGTATTACCATCTTTATGTGAAGAATGTCGTGAGAATTGCATTATCTCTTATGAATTCTTGATGTAGTAATACTTTTTGCCATTACTGTTCATCCCTCGGTTTCCGTGTTATTGTAACCGGAATGCCGACAAGTGAATTGTGATGTGTGAAATTAATACTCCGAGCAACTTCGTTGCTTGGTAGTTAAAGGACAACAACCTCATCCTTTGCGAGTTGATTATTGAATCATCACCCTAAGGTTGATCGTGCTACCTAGTCCACTTCCCTGGTGCACTCCTTGATTGATGAGTTAGGATTGTGTTAAGTCCTTGCTCATTTGATCATATCGTCTTGCTCTGAAAGGAAAGATTGTTCTCGAGTTTAGTAACATATCGGTGGTTCGTGATTTTCCGAATATCTTCTCGGAAGTATTACCAGGTTGTTCCCTGACCGCTATGTTGAATTCGTGATCAAGTTGGTTCCTTATAAACCACCACTTCTCCAAGAATCTGGTTGGATACCCTGAACTGGTTGGTTAAGCTAAAACAATAACTTGGAGAGTTGGAAGATAAAAGCTTGCCAGCTTAGTTCATCTCAAGGGGTATGTTTGCGTGTGTTAAAGAGAGATGACATCTTCATCAACTGGTCCCTGTGATCAGTTGTTGGCCCTATTGTCATATCAAAACATTGATTTGAGTATGGGCTATCATCAAATCAAATCAGAACCAACGATGTTCATAATGTTGTCTTACTCGTGGTTGATCCCTCGAGCATACACCATTATATCTTCTGGGTCTGACCAATACTATCACTTGTTCACATAATTATGGAATTCCATCTCCATGGAAATCTGGATGGATTATGGTTGAGCCCATCGACAACATCCTTATCTCCTCCATGATTTTGTAGGACATTAAGCTAGTGTTGGAAAATTGGTAAGCATTGCCTTCGTGTCCCGTTCATGAGGTATATGTTGGATGAGAGAAGAAACTTTCCCTAATTCATGTGTAGTTGATGTAAGTTGCCACCGTGAGTTTGAGAAAGTTTATTTTGCTTTCTGTGGAATCATCCCAAGTCAGTCATGCATACGTGCGAAGTATTCTGTGGTTTGGAGACTTGCAACCTTCACTCTATATGTATCCCTAGCACACCAAGCCACTGATTGATTGTCCTAGGAGAAGAAGTTCCTTCTTAAGATCCGGACTTATGCAAGGACTTCGTTATCCTCGATGATGGTTCCCCAACCCGAACTTGTTAGTGTTTCATTGTAAGACTACTACGTGGTCATGTTTGTCTTGGACAACGTGTTCACACGTATGTAGCAGAACCAGCTCATGTTTTGGAGCTGCTATCGTAGTTCATTTCCCGAGAATCTCGCAACGCCATCTCGTCGATTTGTGTTGGAAACTTTCATTTTTTCTTCTTGACTCGATGAGTCTGGAATATACTGACACCAACCAGAACTGAATCTCAGGCAGATATGATGGTTGGAGCTTTTCCCAAGAACTATAATATTGGTCTCTCGATAATCGGTAAAGTGAATGTCGTGGCCAACTCACCCAGCCGGAAGACCTATTGATGTAGTATCTTGATTGAAGAAGTTGGCCACCTCCCCGTAAGGATTTCGTAGTATTTACTCCCTAGTTGTTCCTTATGGATTTTTGTGCTCCCAAAGTCCGACCTTTACTTGATGGCCATGTCGATGCTTTTAAGCATTGACCGTAGTACCTAGCACATCAAGGAGAACATTAGAAGCGGAGTGCTAAATGTATATCGATCGATCATCCAGATTTTGCCCTTGACTCCGCTAAGGTGAAATCTGAGAAAGTGTTATCTTCCTTTGCATCTATACCATCCATCATTATTCATTATGGTAGTATGTGGTGTTGCCAGGACCCTTGGCACGATTATTGATAAAACTTTGATGAATATGGGAATGCTCAAGTTCTTGAGAGCACGCACAAGCACTAGGTGTTATCCTCGACACTAACCTGGATTGCTCCCAGTGTTCTTGGTTATGTTGTAACCTCTCAAAGAGCAATTTACTCTCTACTGTTGGGTTTCTTCCCAGTTACCAGAATCATTCCCAGCATTTGCATTTTGTTCCCAGCTTGCACCGCCAATGTGCCAATTTTCCATGGGTTGCCCTTCTCAGCAACTGCCGTTCAGGATTATCTTCAAAAGTGGTCCTACCATGGGTCCCATCCATTTCCGGTGATAAGCAAAATCAACCTTAGCATTGTCTTTTACAAGGTAGTCCACATCATCCATTCTGGCCTGAGAATGTCATTCTTTCGGACTCAGTCAAATGATCGATTGTGATTTGCCTCCGGCTGGTATAGAGAGTTTCAATGATCTCTATATCAAAAGTAATTCTTTTTGCAATTTAAGGGAATAATTCTACGAGTCACCTTCTCTAAAGGTGCCCCGTCTTGTGGTATCGTTACCATCACCTTAGGTGTGGAATTATTGCCGTCAAGTGAATCTTCATCGTTTGTTTTACTCCATCCCTTTGGATGTGTGTTCCTTGTCTCAGCTCAAGAGATGTTTCGACGTCTCAATCCATGAGTTGATCTTGAATTGCTCGATCTTCGAGAAGATCAAATCCTGTAGAACTCATGTCCTTTTGTTATCATGTTGGATGAAGCTTTGAAATCAAAGATGCCAAGATCTACAGGATGCAATGAATCAACATTTTCGAGGAGGGAACCGGGATCGAGAAGATTGTGTTAGATAGTGTCCCCTCTGATTTTTTTATCTCACGTCCTGAATCTCGGGACGAGATTCTTGTTTACTAGGGGTGAGTTGTCACATCCCTAGCTTCTGGTAATGCACTAGGCTAGCCTCATGTGTGCATCATGTTTAATCTTGAAAGAAACTTGAAATGGAGATTGCCTAAACCCTAGCAGTAAAGTAATTCAACTAGGGTCAATTAAATTTTTTTCAATGAACCCAAAATGCCCCTTGGAAAAGTTCATCATTTTTGGATTGATTAAAAACCTCTGCCAAAAATGCTGCACAAATTTCTAGGACCATTCTGGATTTTTGGATTAAATCATATCTTATTTGCATTTGGGCATTTAAATTTTATATATTATTTTAAATGCTCAAATAATCCCAAACTGAAATGTTCCATGGTTATATGCTAAACAGTGGGCATGAGCAGTTTGGTGATTTTTGAAAGTGCCTAAGTATTTTTAATAAAGCCCAGAACAAAAAAACAAAATAGGAAACAAAAACTAATAAAAGGAGAGAGAGAGCACTTAACTGGCGGCCACTTACCTGCAGCTGGCCCAGCGCTGTAGCGGCCCGGCCCACCAGGGGCAGCGCTGTCTTCTTCCTCCTGCCAGGAGGAGAAGCAGCTGCGTGCCAGGCGCGCCGCCGAGCCGCGCCAGCTCCTCCCTGCGTGCCTGCCTCCTCCTCCCCCCTGGATGCCTCTGGACGACGCCACGGAGACGCTAGAACCCCTGCCCCTCTCCCTCTCTCCCCCGAACACTCTTCCCCCCTTTTGTTTTCCCCCACCGAACACGGCCCTCGCCGCCGTTCACCGTTGCCGCGGCCACCAGCATCCCCACGCCCGGCCAGTTAGCCCATGAGCTCCGCCTCGGCTCCGTGAAGCTCTAAGACGACGCACGCGACGCCAGGTTCCCCGATGCCACCCCATCATCGCCGTTTTCATCGCCACGGCCGGCGATCGCCGCCGCTCGATTCGCAGCGTCAAGGACGGCCCTGAGCTCGTGGACCACCTCCTCGCCCTCGCCGTGAGCTCCACTGCGTTTCCCCTCCCTCCTTTTCGTTTGCCCCTTGCCGTAGCGTCGTTCCCGCCGTGACTGGAGCTCCTCGCCGCCGAACATGGTGCTGCCATGGACAGAGCTAGCAAAGCTCGCGTCCGAGCCTCCCGTCGTGCTCAGCACGCTCATAGGAGTCCGTAGAGCCCTTTAGCTCCCCTCCCTGTGCCTCGTATCACCGAAACCACCAAGGCCCGATTCCGGCCGCCGCCGTTGAGGTCGCCGCCGATGATTCCGGCCACCCCAGCTCCTCTGGCTTGCCCTACTCGATGCGCGAGTTCACTAGCTCCACGTAGATGCTCTCCGCTGCTGTTTTGGTCGCCGGATGGCATTTTCCGAGCCCTCCACCGTGTCTGTCACCGCCGGCGACGAGCCGCCGGCGCGTTTGACTGGTTTGACCGGTGGGTTGACCCCCCCCCCCCCGGGTCACTGACGTATGGGCCCCATGCCCTTAGTCAACCACTAACTCGCTGACAAGTGGGGCCCACCCTGCTAATTAACCTAGTTTAGTTTCAATTAATCGGTTAATTAATTAGTCACTGATGTGTGGGCCCTGTCCTGTATAAGATTAGTTTAGAATTTAGTTAGTGCTAATTAACCTTGTTAATTAGCAGAGCCACTGACGTGTGGACCCCACACGTCAGGTTTGACCTGGACCAGTCTCTGTTGACTGATGATGTCATCCTGACGTCAAGATGACGCAGTAACTATTTTTTGTGATTTAAAATAAATCAGAAATGATTTATTTATTTCAGAAAATAGCCAAAACTTGTAAAAATCATATAAAATCAACCGTCGCTCAGATGAAAATAATTTATATATGAAAAATGATCAGAAAAATCCAAGGAATCTATTTATGGCAATTTCATGCATGTTTGAACAAGCTAAGCCTGCTGATCAGGTCAAATCAATTAAATGGCTTTTAAATAATCACATATGAAGTTTGAATTTGAACCTTTGGTTCAAACCAACTTCATTTAATTGTGTTGCTAGTTGCATTAGCTCAATAAACAGCATATTACCATGTCATGATCATGCATCATATTGTTGCATTGCATTGATTGTGTTCTTTCTCTATTTGTCGGTTTTGTCCCCTCTAAGTAGACGATGTTCCGACGATGAGTTCGATGACATCGATGAAGACTCATTGATATCTTCAGAAGTGCCAGGCAAGCAAACCCCATTGAGCATTCCGATACAATCCCACTCTCTCACTCTTTCTCTCTTTTACTGCATTAGGACAACAACGCTTCAATTGTTACCTGCTGCGGTAGTTGAACCCCTTTCCACTGCATGACCCGTCATTGCCACAGTAAATAGTTGAAACCCACTAGTATGAGTAGGAGTTGTTTGAGCCATGATGTGCCTACTCATTGATGCTTTCTGGTTATGCCTGCTATTGCTTAGAGTTGTGTCAGGTCTGATTCATCGGGGATGAATTGGAATGTGATGAACATGTCCTACTGTGTGTGAGCTAAGTGTGTGAACACGATTTGGTAAAGGTAGCGATGAGAGGCCATGTAGGAGTACATGGTGGATTGTCTCATTGCAGCTGTCCTCAGGAACTGAGTTCTGTGTTGGTTGATCCATGACCAGTTACTACCATGCATTGGGCCCGAAACCAATGGACCCTCTGGACTTATTAATCAACATGATCTCTGTCCAGGAGTTGCAACTAGTTTCTGGTGTTTGTAGTTTACTGGAGGTCATGCGCAGTGCTGACCCTCGGGGTGGACTGTGACACGGCATGTACGTGGCACGGTGTACCGATTGCCCGTTTGGTGATGCGGGAACCCTGTACACATCGTTTGTGGCCGTGAGCGACACCCCGGCCGGATCTCCCCACGGATGGAACCCAAATAGGCGATAAACCTGGACGAGAGACTGGTGTGGTTAGTCAGGTCGTGGCCGACACCCTCGCTGGGCCTCCGCTTGAAGGTTGCCGAGTACATGTCGTGTAAACGGCGGTAAGTGGTGAGAGCGTGTGTGAAGAAGTACACCCCTGCAGGGTTAAATATAATCTATTCGAATAGCCGTGTCCACGGTAATGGACTTCTGGGTTACCTATTACAGTTCATAGACAAGTAAAAGTGGATACTCTAAAATGCGCAAGATAAGCGTGAGTGCTATGGATGGCCTTCTCGTAGGGAGACGGGAGCGGATCCATAGTGGTGTATTGATTGATGAATATGTGGACTCGTGTGCGCCACCTCAAAGAGTTACTTGTAGTCGTAGTTTTGGATAGCCACCGAGTCAAAGCTGGCTTGCTGCAGTCAAACTCCACCACCCCTTTGTTGATACCGATGCATATGTAGTTAGTTCTGATGTAAGTCTTGCTGAGTACCTTTGTACTCACGTTTGCTTAATTTATGTTTTTGCAGAGAGACTTCAGTCTCGCTAGTGGTTCCGCGTGGACTTCGACGTTTAGCTTGTTACCTCAGCTACGGTCTTGTACCTTGGGAGGGTCTTGTAGATAGTCAGGCTTTTCAGCCTTTTTCATTTGTAGTTGTCTGTACTCAGACATGTTATACTTCCGTTGCCTGTATGCTCTGTATGTTGGGTCATATGACCTATGTTTGTAATAAATGCTATGTTGGCTCTTCTGGGCCTTATCTATATGAGTTGTTGAGTTATGTTGTGATGTCATGTTGTACAGCACATACTTGCATGTTATGCGTACGTGTAATGTGTATTGCTATGTGTGGGATCCGACACCTAGTTGTTTACCTTTGGTAGCCTACCTTACAGGGAAATGTCTCCTAGTGCTTCCACTGAGCCTTGGTAGCTTGCTACTGCTCCGGAACACTTAGGCTGGCCGGCATGTGTCCTTCTTCGTTCCTGTGTCTGTCCCTTAGGGGAAATGTCACGCGTGGTTCCTTTAAGTCCTTGTAGCTTGCTACGACATGGGTTCATACGTTGATGACCGACACGTTCGTTGCTGGGTCATGTATGCCTGTCTCTGTAATTTAATGCCACTTTTGGTTTATAACTAGTCATGTCGGCCCGGGTTCTCTGTCATATGGATGCTAGCGACACTATCATATACGTGTGCCAAAATGCGCAAACGGTCCCGGGCCAGGTAAGGTGGCACCCGTGGGGATACCGTGCGTGAGGCCGCAAAGTGATATGATGTGTTACAGGCTAGACCTGTGTGACTTAGGATCGGGGTCCTGACATATTGCTTTCTTCATGACTTATACATGTTCCTATGACTATGAGATTATGCAACTCCCGAATACCAGAGGAACACCTTGTCTGCTATCAAACGTCACAACATAATTGGGTGATTATAGAGATGCTCTACAGGTGTCTCCGAAGGTTTTTGTGGTGTTGGCATAGATCAAGAATAGGATTTGTCATTCTGAGTGTCGGAGAGGTATATCTGGGCCCTCTCGGTAATACACATGGTAATAAGCCTTTCAAGGAAATGACTAATGAGTTAGTCACGAGATGATGTATTACGGAACAAGTAAAGAGATTTGCCGGTGACGAGATAGAACTAGGTATGATGATACAGACGATCAAATCTCGGGCAAGTAACATACCGATGACAAAGGGAACAACGTATGTTGTTATGCGGTTTGACCGATAAAGATTTTCATAGAATATGTAGGATCGAATATGAGCATCCAGGTTCCGCTATTGGTTATTGATCGGAGATATGTCTCGGTCATGTCTACATAGTAATCGAACCCTTAGGGTCTGCACGCTTAACGATCGATGACGATTTGAATTATAAGTTATGTGGTTTGATGACCGAAGTTTGTTCGGAGTCCCGGATGAGATCACGGACATGAAGAGGAGTCTCAGAATGATCGAGAGGTAAAGATTCATATATTGGAAGGCTATATTCGGACATCGGAAAGGTTCCGAGTGATTCGGGTATTTTTCGAAGTACCGGGGAGTTACGGGAATTCACCGGGAGAAGTAATGGGCCTAATTGGGCTTTAGTGGAGAGAGAGGAGAAGGGACAAGAGATGGCGCGTGCGTCCCCCTGCCAAAACCGAATTGGACAAGGGGTGGGGGCGCGGCCCCCTTTCCTTCTCCCTCTCCCTCTCTATCCTTCTCTCCTACTCCGAATAGGAAAGGGAATCCTACTACGACTTGGGAGTCCTAGTAGGACTCCCTATGCTTGGCGCGCCCCCTACGTCGGCCGCCTCCTCCCTCTCCCGCCTTTATATACGTGGGGAGGGCACCCCTTGGACACACATCAATTGTTCCTAGCCGTGTGCGGTGCCCCCCTCCATAGTTACACACCTCGGTCATATCGTTGCAGTGCTTAGGCAAAGCCCTGCCCCGGTAACTTCATCATCACCGTCACCACACCGTCGTACTGACGAAACTCTCCTGCGACACTCAACTAGATCAAGAGTTTGTGGGACGTCATCAAGCTGAATGTGTGTTGAACGCGGAGGTGCCGTACGCTCGGTGCTTGGATCGGTTGGATCGCGAAGACATTCGACTACATCAACCGCGTTACTAAACGCTTCCGCTTTCGGTCTACGAGGGTACGTGGACCCCACTCGTTGCTATGCTTATCCTAGATAGATCTTGCGTGATCGTAGAATTTTTTTGTAATACTACGTTCCCCAACAGTGGCATCATGAGCCATGTCTATGCGTAGATGATATGCATGAGTAGAAACACAATGAGTTGTGGACGATAATAGTCATACTGCTTACCAGCATGTCATACTTTGATTCGGCGGTATTGTGAGAGGAAGCGGCCCGGACCGACATTACGTGTACGCTTACACGAGACTGGTTTCACCGTTACGAACACTCGTTGCTTAAAGGTGACCGGCGGGTGTCTGCCTCTCTCACTTTAGTTGAATCGATTGTGGCTACGCCCGATCCTTGTGAAGGTTAAAACAACACACTTGACGAAAAATTGTTGTGGTTTTGTATGCGTATGTAAGAACGGTTCTTGCTAAGCCCGTCTGCCAGATCTAACTTGTTTTTGCAACAACAAAATAGAGGACGTCTAACTTGTTTTTGCAGGCACTACTGGAATCTGCTACTTTGCCATCTGCCAGATCTTTGCCGTCTGCCAGCTGATGGCAACGAAGGTCTTTGCCGTCTGCTTACAAAAAACAGACGGCAAAGAAATGACAGATGGCAAAGAACCTGGTTGCCATCAGCCAACTCTTTGCCGTCTGCTGGCAGACGGCAAAGAATCTTTGCCGTCTGCTGGCAGACGGCAAAGAGGTGGGTGGGTCCAGTAGACGACAGTAGTGTAACAGCCCACCAGCCCCACCTCTTTGCCGTCTGCCAGCGGACGGCAAATAATCTTTGCCGTCTGCTGACAGACGGCAAAGAGACCGAAAGCAGACGGCAAAGAACGAATCTAATGCCCGCCCCCGACCCCGCCCACGGATCGATGACCTGGCACACACCCACCCCCTCTCTCTGCTAGGCCCCAGCCCCCTCTCTCTCCCCTCTCTCTCCCGCTCCGCACCGCACCTCACCCGCACCCGCACCGCCGCCGCCCGGACGCTGCCGCCGCCCCACCACCCCAGCACCGCCGCACCACCCCGCCGCCCCGGAGCCCTGCGGCCCCGTCGCCACCGCCGCCCGGCGCCCCCGTCGCTCAGCTCTCTCTCTCTCTCTGTCTCCCGATCCCCTTTGCTGCCGCCATGTTTTCCGGCCGATTCCGGCGGTTTCCGACGGTCTCCGGCGACACCTTGGCTACCCATCTCTTCCTCTCGTCGAGATCTATCGATCCCTCCGTCTCGATCTGATTTTCCCTGCCTCCTGTGGTCGCTCCCTTCGGCTTGAGTTGCTGCTGCTGTTAGAGAATGGTGGGTTCTCCTTGTGCTGCTTGGTCGTGCCCGAGGGTCGTCTACCTGGGCGAGGCCGAGCTCGTGCCCGACCCCGACGACCGCGTCCTCGAGCTCGAGATCGTCACCAACCTCGCCGCCCGCTGCGCCGAGTCCGAGAGGCGCCTGGCCCTTGTGCTTGACGCGTTCCCCTGCGACCTCCAGCATCAGCTCGACCAGTTCATGAGCGGAAGGTGCGCTAGCTACCCCCCTTACTATTTTACCTGCTTGCAATCGGATGACGAGAATCGCTGGAATTTCAGCTCTGTTGAGATGACGCTTGCTGTACATTGCGACTTCATATTATGGTTCATTCAGGAGATTAGTGTGTGTGTGGAAATGAACTCTGATCTCTCTAATTTTCCATCGTTGGGTCTTTTGATAAGACCTCCTTATTAGAGCCCTGGCGCTTAAGATCAGTTTGGGTAACAGATAGGGCTAGGGGTTTCTCTAACTTCATGTGGAGCGGTGGACATGTCTGTACCTTTCTGATTTTTGTGAGAAATGCATCATCGTTAACCCATCTACCGGGCTACTCTGTTCCATTTAATCTGATTTTGTTCACAGTGTTTATTTCATTAGATGAAGGACACTTGGTGTCCACTTAATAGATTAGACTTATTGTTATTACAAGAATAATGGGAGTCATATGAGTTACATCTCTGTTTCTAATTAACAGGGCAGTGTTTCTATCGCAATTAAAGTTATAGGGTTTCAATGATGATGGAGTTTAGTTGAAGTAATAACTTGATTTCATCTTCATGAGAAAAATCTATTATCCAGAAATGAAATGCATTCTTGAGTGAGACCTCACTTCATTTTTATACTATTTTACAATCTTATGCTTTATGTAGGATTGATGGCAGCATCTTAAAGATGTACACGTCGCACTGGCCATTAGAGCGTTGGCAGGAGTATGAACCTCTTCTAAATTTCTGTCGTGATGAGGGGAAGCAGCAGCCCTAGCAGGTGTGGTGCCGGCGAACACGAGCAGTAGCAGGCAGCGGTGCTGTCGGAGTGGTGCCGGCGAACGCGAGCAGCAGCATCCACAGCAGGCGCGGTGCTGGCGAAGCGGTGGCCCACGGTGCCATCATCGTCGTCCTCGGCAGAAGGTCAAGCCAAGATGATTCAACGACGCCACAGCGGGAACCGACCATAAATCCCGGACACGAGGTAACTCTCTCTCATGCCCTTCCTCCATTCTCCCCCCTCCCATGATCAAAGCAAAGCAATAAAATGGTTAGCCAAAAAATATTCTTGACTCTGCATATACCAAAAAAGGAGAGATCTATTCGGTCAATGAAGGGAATACCAAAAAAGTGCGTCGTGCTTACTGTAGAGTATGTGGTTCTAAGTTCACAAATATTGCAGTCTCTTAAGAAATTAAGCTGAATTTTTCAGCCAGCGTTGCAGGTGTGTAGAGAAAATGCAAATTTCCTTGTTCTGTGGTCTGAATTCAATTTGATTTTCTTGGTCGAATTTCTTTGCAAGTCCAGGGAACACACACTCTCCACAAGTTCAGTTTGGCCTTCTCCTTTGAATATGTGTACAACTCCATTTTTTTATTGCTCACGCAAAAGAAGTTTATTAAATGCTTGTAATTTGTTTGAGGCCAGAGAGAAGATCTATTTTGTTGAGATGGTGTCCTAGATTAAATTTTACCTCTCTTGTTACTAAGACTGCATATAATTATTTATCTAAGAGTGTGTAATAAACTATCGACAGGTTGCATCATGGTAGTGTTTGTTTTGCGGCTAGAGCTGCAGAAATATACTTCCTTTCATTTATTTTAATTTGACATAGCCTTGCTCATGTGCAGTTTGTGAAGACTCCCATCTCATATAATTGTTTTATTTAAGATCCTAATTTTCCCCCTGCTATCTTCGGTTGCAGTGCTATTTTGTCCACATAATCACGAAGATGTAACTGATTTTTCATGTTCATTTATGGATGACCTAAAATAATTTTAGCTCGTTCATTTATGACATAATTAGCTCTAAAATGACATAATATGCTTTAGTTAGCTAAAAAAAGGCATAACTACCTTGGATAGCTCAATAATGACATAATTAGCATAGTTTGGTCAAAATTGGCATAATAATCTTGGTTACCTCCAAAATGACCTAAACTTAGCTTTTTTTCCTCAAAAATGACATAATAACCTTACTTAGATCCAAAATGACCTTATTTACATAGCAATTTCATTCTTCATGCTAGCTTGAGCCCTTGACTAATATTTTGTTCCTCTCTCTCAGTCGCACCACAACAAGAAGCCCGTGCCAGGTCTGTTCGACCTCTATGGCATGGCCCATAGTGCCCCGTACAAGAAGGCCAAGGCATTCTCGGAGTCTGACCTAGATCATCCAGAGACCTTCACCAACATCTCCTCCCACAACAAGCTCGTGAGGTACAGAGACGAGGGGAAGGCAAGGAAAGGGGAGGACTTTAACCCGAGCCAGGATCCTTTTGATACAGAGCTGGTTATGATATCTGGTGGCGGGAGGTCCCATGGCTCGACAGCCATTGGTGATGGACTGATACGTTGCCCTAAGACTCTCACGCAGATCAAGAAGCGCCAGAGTAGCTCTGATCCTGAGATAATGCCTCGTGCACGGCCATCGGAGCTCGCCATGGCGGTTAGTTATACGGACTCGGATACCTTTCCTATCCATTACATTGTGTGTGCGTCCGTCGATGATTACAATGCTAACGAGGAGTGGTGTGTTGCAGGCTGCTCTTGAGAAAGAGAGAGCAAACACGCAGACGCTCTTGGAGGCGGCAAGAAGGCAGGCGGAGGAGAGGGAGAGGGAGCTGGAGGAGAGGACGGCTAGGCTGTTGGAGGAGGAGAGGAACCGGGACGATGCTCAAAACCGGGCCCTATATGACATCTTGGTGGTATGTTTCTCCTGCATATTAGCCAAATCATGCACATAATGTTTGTTCCATTACTAACTAATATGACTAACTCGTGAGAACCAAATGTGTAGAGCATGTGTGAGAAAAGCGGTCAGACCCCTCCGCCGATGCCCCAGATTGCTCCGGCGACCACGGTGAGTTTGATTTGAATGGTCGTTAGTTACTAGTATTCATATTTATGTTGCATCATGCTAACGAGACATTGCAAATGATCTTTGGTGTAGAATGCTTCCCGACAAGCATCAACCGATCCTTCTCGGTCTGCCCTTGGTGGAACCCCGACCGGCCCTTCACCTCAGTCTGGCACTGGCGCAGCCTCGACCGGTCCTTCACCTCCGTGATAACGGTATTTTTCTTCTTATTTAGCCTAGTTAGTCCATTTATGACATAATTTAGCCTATTTAGTCCACAAATGACATAATAAGATGAAGAAAATCAAGGAATAGGAAGAAAAGAAGGAATAGGAAGAGAAGAAGAAGATGAAGAATAAGAAAAGAAGAAGAAGAAGAAGATCTTCTTCTTCTTCTTCTTTTCCTCCTCTTATTTAGCCTTTTTAGTCCATTTATGACATAATTTAGCCTATTTAGTCCACAAATGACATAATAAGAAGAAGAAAATCAAGGAATAGGAAGAAAAGAAGGAATAGGAAGAGAAGAAGAAGAAGAAGAAGAAGAAGAAGAAGAAGAAGAAGAAGAAGAAGAAGAAGAAGAAGAATAAGAAAAGAAGAAGAAGAAGAAGAACATTTCTTCTAGCTTTTCTTATTCTTCTTCTTTTCTTATTCTTCTTCTTCTTCTTCTTCTTCTTCTTCTTCTTTTCCTCCTCTTATTTAGCCTATTTAGTCCATTTATGACATAATTTAGCCTATTTAGTCCACAAATGACATAATAAGATGAAGAAAATCAAGGAATAGGAAGAAAAGAAGGAATAGGAAGAGAAGAAGAAGAAGAAGAAGAAGAAGAAGAAGAATAAGAAAAGAAGAAGAAGAAGAAGAACATTTCTTCTTCTTTTCTTATTCTTCTTCTTTTCTTATTCTTCTTCTTCTTCTTCTTCTTATTCTTCTTCTTCTTCTTTTCCTCCTCTTATTTAGCCTATTTAGTCCATTTATGACATAATTTAGCCTATTTAGTCCACAAATGACATAATAAGATGAAGAAAATCAAGGAATAGGAAGAAAAGAAGGAATAGGAAGAGAAAAAGAAGAAGAAGAAGAAGAAGAAGAAGAAGAAAAGAAGAAGAAGAATAAGAAAATCTTCTTCTTCTTTTCTTATTCTTCTTCTTCTTCTTCTTCTTCTTTTCCTCCTCTTATTTAACCTATTTAGTCCATTTATAACATAATTTAGCCTATTTAGTCCACAAATGACACAATAAGCTTAGTTATGTCAAAAATGGCCTAATTAGCCAGGTTAGCTCCAAAATGACCAAGTTTACCTATGTTAGCTCCAATATGATCCATTTAACCTACGTTAGCTCCAAAAAGACCAAGTTTACCTAAGTTAGCTACAATATGATCCATTTTACCCGCGTTAGCTCCAAAATGACCTATTTACCTAAGCTAGCTCTAAATTGACCTACACACTTAGCATTTTTACCTAGCTTAGCAAAAAATGACATTTTTACCTAGGTTAGCTAAAAAATGACCAAGTTTACCTAGGTTAGCTTCAATATGATCCATTTAACTTAGCTTAGCTCCAAAATGACCAAGTTTACCTAGGTTAGCTCCAATATGATACATTGAACTTATCTTATCTCCAAAATGACCTATTTACCTAGCTTAGCTCTAAATTGGCTTTTTTAACTACATTTGTTGGAAAAGAAGAAGATAAAGAAGAGGGGGAGGAGAGAAAGAAAGAGAAGATAAAATCTTCTTCTTCTTTTCCTCTTCTAGCTATTCTTCTTCTTCTTCTTTTCCTCTTCTAGCTATTCTTCTTCTTCTAACTTTCATCTTTCCCAATTTGCAGATTTCCTTGAGATGAGGAAGCTTGCATTGATGGACTCATATATTCTCCTTGTGCTTCCTTTTTGTTTATGAAAACATGTTTGGGAACTTCTTATTGTTGGATATGTTGTTGGAAACTTCTTATGTCATATGGATATATGTTGGACTTGAGAAAATATATTGTTGGAAACTTCTTATGTCATATGGATATATGTTGGACTTGAGGAAATATATTGTTGGAAACTTCTTATGTCATATGGATATATGTTGGACTTGAGGAAATATATTGTTGGAAACTTCTTATGCCATATGGATATATGTTGGACTTGAGGAAATATATTGTTGGATATGTTGTTGGAAACTTCTTATGTCATATGGATATATGTTGGACTTGAGTAAATATATTGTTGGATATGCTTGTTGAGTATATATGTATTATCTGTGTATATCTATGAATTTCTGTCAAATTGAATGAATTCAATTAAAAACAGGGGTTATATAGGCTCTTTGCCGTCTGCTAGCAGTCGGCAAAGAATGCCACGTGGCAGCTCCCTGTTCAACCTGGGAACACTGGTTGCCTATTTGGGCATTTTGCCGACTGCCGGCAGACGGCAAAGAGGCTCAGCTCTTTGCCGACTGCCGGCAGTCGGCAAAGAGGCTAAGGTCTTTGCCGACGGCCAGCAGACGGCAAAAAAGGCCACGTGGCAGCTTCCCAGTGACTCCTATTTGGCCTCTTTGCCGTCTGCCAGCAGACGGCAAAGACCTTAGCCTCTTTGCCGTCTGCCGGCTGACGGCAAACCACGCCGTTAACCCCTAACGGCTCCCACCTCACCTCACTGCCGTCTACGCTCTTTGCCGTCTGCTGGCCGCAAACGGCTGACGGCAAAGAGCTTTGCCGACTGCTTCTATGAAGCAGACGGCAAAGAAGGCCTTTACCGGCGTTAATTCAGCCGGACTGTTTGCCGACTGCTAGCAGTCGGCAAAGAGCTTTGCCGACTGCCATTCATGCCTTTGCCGACTGCCATGGCAGTCGGCAAAGAAGCTGATTCCTGTAGTGAGGGCATGTTGTGATGTGATATGGTCAAGACGTGATGAGTTATACGTTGTTGTATGAGATGATCATGTTTTGTAAATTATCGTCAACCGGCAGGAGCCTTATGGTTGTCTCTTTATTGTATGAATTGCGAAAGCCATGTAATTGCTTTACTTTATCACTATGAGTTAGCGATAGTAGTAGTAGCAATAGTTGGCGTGACGACCACGACGCTGCGATGAAGATCATGGTGTCAAGCCGTTGATGATGGAGATCATGACGATGCTCTGGAGATGAAGATCAAAAGCACAAGATGATGATGGCCATATCATGTCACATATTTTGATTGCCTGTGATGTTTCTCTTATTATGCTTCTTATTTTTCTTAGTACGACGGTAGCATTATAAGATGATCCCTTATAAAAATTTCAAGGTACAAGTGTTCTCCCTGAGTATGCACCGTTGCGAAAGTTCGTCATGCCGAGACACCACATGATGATCGGGTGTGATAAGCTCTACGTTCAAATACAACGGGTGTAAGATAGTTTTGCACATGCAGAATACTCAAGTTAAACTTGACACTACTAGAAAAAAGGCTATAGGTAATATCACTATTAGTGGCGCACCAGAGATGTGGTGCGCCACTACTATATAGCAGTGGCGCACCACAAACAGGTGCTCCACTAATAGTGACATTACTAGTGGCGCACCAGGTGTGGGGTGCGCCACTACTATGTTTTTGAACAGTAACCAGCCATGCCCAGGCTTACCAGTGGCGCACCAGGACAAGGTGCGCCACTACTATTTTTGATAGTAGTGGCGCACCTTGCCCTGGTGCGCCACTGGTAAGGCTGGGCATGGTGGTCCAAAAAAAAACCATAGCAGTGGCGCACCCCTTCACTGGTGCGCCACTAGTATTCCTGGCTACTAGTGGCGCACCAGTGAAGGGGTGCGCCACTGGTAACCTGGGAGCAGTAGCTACTTAGGCAGCCACACCTACCACACACACTCACTTTCCCCCCTCCACCAAAACAAATCTGGTCGTCTTGCTCCTCCTCCTCACCTCATTTGCACCATTGATTCACCCAAATTAAGTGGTTAAATTTCCTTTTTTTGATAGGTAAGTAAGGGGAAAGCTTTCTTATTATGTTCTAGATCTACTTTTCTCTCCGTCTCCAACAACGTACACACTTTTTATGGCCTAGAGATGTACGTATGTTTGTGGTGTTGCATATGTTTGTGTTTGCAGGTACCGGTATTTGAAATGCGATAGTTGCCAATATTTTGCCGGAATGTTGATTCATTTCCGTTTCGGCGAGAATTTGGCACTATGTGCATTCTTTTTGGTCCTATTTTTAGGCAAAGTCATGCCAAATTTTTTTTTTGTTCTAAAATATCATTTTGCTCTACCCCGCAGGCGACCATGGTCCGCACGATGACCGAAGGCATCGTAAATAGGTTTTTGAGCTCCGCGAAGGCCGAGATGCTTCAAAAGAACGAGACGGAGATAAGATGTCCGTGTCGAAGATGCAAGCTGAAGAGCCTTATTGCGGACCCGGATTCCGGGCAGGTGCGGGACCACTTGCTCTTGCGTGGTTTCATGGATGGCTATCGGTGGCAAGGTGATGAAGATGACTATGAAGTCATCCATGGGGGCCGGGCAAGCAGAAAAAAGGAAGGGCAGCAAGACAATAGCGGCGAGGGCGGGCGAGAAGACGAAGAATCTCCAGGACATGATCACGAAGTAGATGCAGGACACGGTCATCATGTAGAAGATGCCGGACATGATGATGAGGAAGATCAAGACGAAGGGCATGATCATGAAGATGAAGATGCCGGAGCAGACGACAATGGACCATCGATGGGCTGGGTGCATGACCCTCATATTCAAGAGCTGCTTCGCAAGCATACGGGTAACGCAAGAGCTGCCGCCCGAGAGAAAGCCAAGCTGGATCAACTGGAGACAGACGCGGTTACTCCATTGTATGAAGGATGCAGGCCCGAGGATACCCGCCTGAAAGTAACGCTCATGGCTCTGGAGATGAAGGTAAAACACAAAATGACCGACGCATGCTTCGACGAGAACATGTCATTCTGGCACGAACGTCTTCCGAAGGGGAACAAGTGCCCGACCAGTTTCGAGGAGGCGAAGAAAATCGTGTGTCCTCTGGATTTACCGCACGTGAAATACCATGTGTGCATGAACGATTGCATCATTTATCGGGACGAGCACGCGGAGTCTACCATATGTCCGGTGTGCGGCGTCAGTCGATACAAGAAGAGGAAGAAAGCTCCTAGAAAAGTGGTGTGGTACTTTCCGATCACTCCTCGTCTGCAGCGGTATTTCGCGGGCCCTAAGCTAGCAAAGCTCCTGCGTTGGCACGCGGATAGGGAGGAGAAGAAGCGAGAAGATAACGGAAATGATCCGGAGATAAATAAAAAAGACAAGATGCTGAGTCACCCTAAGGACGCGAGCCAGTGGCAAGAGTTGAACTTTGAAGACACAGAATTTGGGGACGATCCAAGGAACATCGTGCTGGGCGCGAGCACCGATGGAGTCAATCCGTTTGGCAGCCAGAGAAGCACACATAGCACCTGGCCTGTGTTTGTGTGGATGTACAACCTTCCCCCCTGGATGTGCATGAAGAGGAAGTACATTCACATGAGTATGCTAATTGAAGGGCCGAAACAACCAGGGAACGACATCAATCTGTATCTGGGGCTGCTGAAAGAGGAGCTAGACACGCTGTGGAAAACGCCAGCCAATACGTGGGACGCCGCAGCGAAAGAATATTTCCCTATGAGAGCCGCACTGCTCACGACGGTGCACGACTATCTCGGTTACGGATATGTCGCGGGGCAGGTGGTCCACGGATTTTGTGCATGCGTCAGGTGCATGGATGACACAACGTATCGCCAGCTAGATAGAGATCCCGGGTCTTCGAAAACCGTGTTCATGGGACATCGAAGGTGGCTTCGCGACGATGACGCATGGAGAAAACGCAAGGATCTGTTCGATGGTGAAACCGAACCCCGAAGACCCCCACGTACGAGGAGCGGCGAGGAAATAGACGAGCTGTTGAAAAATTGGAAAGAGTGCCCACCGCCGGGAAAGAAGCGAAAGGCGCCAGAGCCGCTGCTGAAGGTATGGAAAACGAGGTCTGTTTTCTGGGACTTGCCGTACTGGAAGATCCTCCGTGTGCCTCACAGCCTTGATGTCATGCATATCACGAAGAACGTGTGCGAGAGTCTGCTTGGTACCCTGCTCAACATGCCAGAGAGGACCAAAGATGGGCCGAAAGCAAGGGCAGACTTGCAAAAAATGGGCATCAGGGAGGAGCTCTGGCGCCCTAATGATGATGATTATGATGATGAGGCGAAGGACACGGAAAGTCATCGCAAAGGCAAAAAGGCCAAGAAGATCGAATATGACTACCCTCCCGCGTGCTTCACTCTAAGTCAGAAGGAGATCGAGCAGTTTTTCACCTGCCTCGTAGGAGTAAAACTTCCTTACGGTTACGCGGGGAAGATAAGCAGATACCTAGACTCAGCGAAGCAGAAGTTCAGCTGGATGAAGTCTCACGACTGTCACGTGCTGATGACGCAGATACTTCCAGTTGCAATCCGTGGGATCATGGACGCGCACGTCCGTGACACGCTATTTGGCCTATGCAACTTTTTCGACGTCATCTCTCGGAAGTCTGTTGGCGTGAGGCAACTCAGAAGGCTACAGGAAGAGATCGTGGTGATACTATGCAAGCTTGAGATCTACTTCCCGCCCGCATTCTTCGACGTTATGGTGCATCTGCTGGTCCATATCGTGGAGGATATCATCCAACTCGGGCCGACGTTCCTGCACAGCATGATGCCGTTCGAAAGGATGAATGGTGTCATCAAAGGATACATTCGCAACAGGGCACGTCCAGATGGAAGCATAGCAAAGGGCTTTCTGACCGAAGAGTGCATCTCCTTCTGCACGAATTATCTAGGCATCGAGAACCCCGTTGGTCTGCCCGTCAACAGGCACCTCGGCAGGCTCGCTGGATGGGGTCACCGCGAGGGTCGCCGCGAAATGCATGTCGACTTCATGGGTCGACTCGCCGACTTTGAAAGAGCAAACCTAGTCGCGCTACAACACATAGACGTGGTCGATCCTTGGGTGGTAGAGCACAAAATCTTTATTGAGAAGACGTACAATGACCGAGGCCAACAGAGGACGGAGGGAGCTATAATCAAAGAGCACAACTCATGTTTCACGCGTTGGTTCAAGGAGAAGCTTCTGTCGTACCCTTTACATGAGGATTCTTCCGCGGAAGAAAAACTCATATTCGCCTTGTCACAGGGCGCCGAGCACAACCTGATGACCTATGAGGCGTACGATATCAACGGCTACACATTCTACACCGAGGAAAAGGACATGAAGAGCGATTATCAGAACTCCGGGGTAACGATGGAATCCTACACCGGTAACGACAAGGACAGATACTACGGAAGGATCGAGGAGATCTGGGAGCTGAGCTACGCTGGAGAGAAGGTCCCGATGTTCCGTGTCAGATGGGCCAAGAGCGTCCTAAAAGAAGACCGGTATTTCACCACCATGGTTATACCAGAAGCCAAATCCAAGACCGCGGGCGCAAACGTCCCCGCGAAAAATGAGCCATGGGTACTGGCTTCCAAAGTGGACCAATGCTTCTTCATTACCGACCCGTCAAAGCCCAGTCGTGTTGTCGTGAGGAGAGGCAAAAGGAACATCATCGGAATGGATGGAGTCGCCAATGAGCAAGACTTTGACAAGTACGGCGACCCGAAGATGGAAGATGACGACGATGATGAAGTACCATACACCACAAGAAGAAGCAGGACCACCCTACCTAAAGGACGTCCGTTCAAGAGAAGATCAATTCAAGGGGTTCCGGGGCTAAATTATTCAACCGCGAGGAAGAAGGGCAAGAAGATTGTGAAAAGATAGCTAAGATTGAATCACGACGTGTCGGCCGCGTGTGTGTGTGTGTGTCAGTGGCAAGCTCAATTATTACATGCAACTAAATTATTACATGTATCACTTGATTTCAACCATGTCATCTAATTCTAAATCTTTGCACAATGGTTTTATCACTCCATTTGCATTTTCCTATTCTTTTATCTCAAATCTTAAATTATCACAATGATTCAAATCTTAAATCTAAACACATAAGCCCACGTATATTGTCCTAAAAGATGTACATATATTTAATAGGAAATATTCAAATACATTAAAATGTATGTTGTTTAACAATATTTACATTCAAATGTATGTTGTTTAACAATATTTACATTCAAATACATTCAAATATTCAAATACATTCAAATATATTTAATAGAAAACTAAAAAAGAACTGACAAAAACAGTAAAGAAAAAACACAGAAAAAGGTAAAAAAATGTTTAAAGACCGGACTAGTGCAACCAATAGACATATATACATCAAAAACATTTTTTTAAAAGATTGAAAAAAATGGGGCCGCCAGGATTCGAACCCTGGCTGGCTGGGTTATGCATCAAGGGTCCAACCACTAGGCCATGGCAGTAGTTCTGTCCATAACACAGACGCGGACAGTTTTAACCTATTACTACGAGTAGTAATGGCGCACTACCAGAGATGCGCCATTGAAATGCTCTATTTATGGCGCACCTGCGAGGGGTGCGCCATTGTTAGCACTGCCCCACCCGACTCCTTTCTTCTTCTTCTTCAAAGAAAAAAAACTCATTTCACTCTTGCTTCCGCGTGCTAGCTGTTCCCAAATCCCACCAGCGCCGCCACAAGCCGCCGGTCGCCGGTCGCCGCTCCCCCGGATCCCGCCGTCGGCGCCCTCTCGCCTCCTCCGTAGTGCACGCATCCTCCGACGCCGCCCCCTCGCTTCCTCCGTAGTGCACGCATCCTCCGCCGGACGCCGCCCCACCTCCCCCATGGCGCAGAGCATCCAGGCGGGACGCCGACGCCCTCCCTCTTCCTCGACGCTCATGTCCTCGCCACCGCCCTCCTAGACGCCCCCTCCTCGCCAACGACCCGAATCGGCCTCCTCTCCAACGCTGGCCCCCGCGGATCTGCATCTGCCTCGTCGCCGGACGGTGAGCTCCTCTTCTACTCTCGTGCGTGCGCTAGCTGCCGCCGCTTGAGGTACTGGTGTTGTGCTGCCGCTACTGTTGTGCCATGGATGGGTGATTGTGCTGATGCTAGCTAGTGGCTGCTGTTCTCGGAAATTTGTCAATTTTTCAATTGAAGCATGTGTACACAGTGGGCATTTATTTTCCCCGAATAGACAGCCGGCATTTTACTTGGCAATTGATATTTGTGGAGATAGTGTGCATTACTCTGTTGTTTGTAGATAGTGCTTACTGGAATTTTTGTGGTCTGATACACTAGTACATGAACAACCTGGAATTTTTGTGTGCATTACTCTGTGGTCTGATACAATAGACAGCCGGCATTTTACTTGGCAATTTCTCTGTTTCACCCAGGGCAACCTGAAATCAGTAATCAGAACATGCAAGTAAATCCATTAGCTTAAGGATTGACCACTGGTTAAGCTTAAGAGAATAGTAGACACAAAGGCAATGAGGGGCATGGCTAAACCTGTGACATATGAACAGCACGCCCTTCATCAGGATCGCAATAAACTGTCTGTCCCGGCTTCACTTCCACACCTGAACCAAAATAGCAAATACTGTTAGTAACCAATAAGGCAATAAACCCTTTATAATTTAACCCAACAATGATATATTTTTTACTACTAAGAAAGATTGTTAATGTAGCCCCAACAAAGGGCATCACAAACTATATGATCATAAATGAAAACTGCTGCTTCACCAAATAATGATGTTCCGCAGTACTGTTGGTATTCAAATAGACAAAGGTGTATTAGGAAAAAAAAATCAACACTGCAGCAATGCCATCTCACTGCAGCATAATGCTTGACAAACTATATGATCATACACGAGAATTGCTGATTCACCAAATAATTAAAGATTTTCTGCAGTTCTTTCGGTAGTCAAATAGACGAAGTTGTATAAAAAATCCACATAGCAACAATGCCATCTCCCTGCAACAATAATGTTTTAAGAGTGAAGACCAATGAAACCAAAAGGCTAACATCAGTTACCACCATTGAACTGCAAAACATCTGTTTGAATCCTCAAGTCCTAGGGAAAACTGAATTCCGCTTCAGTATTGGACAATAGACTTGCTGCTCTGTTATTATACAGATTCAAACATAGTTTCTGTTCACCAAAAGAGTGATGGGCTTGCTGCTCTGTTGTGCCTATATGTAGGCCTTTTTTGTCCATATGAAAGCAGAGGACCATATGGTCTGTGGCCTTTTCATCCATATGAAAGTAGAGGCACATTGTGGTGCTAGTTTGCTGGGTTTTGTCTCCGACCATCGTGTCGTGATGATTTTGCACGTACCTCGAGAGGCCCTTGAGTTTGCCGGAATGTCGATTAACTTCCGTTCCGGCAAGTTCGGGTACTCCATATGTCCTATTTTCAGCAAAGGTCATGCTGAAATTTTCCGTGAATTTTAGCATGACTTTGCTAAAAATAGGACATATGGGGTACTTGCGACTAATGCATGGGCCGGGGTATCTTAGTACTTAATTAAGTAGGATCAAGAATTAAGTAGGACTAGTTCTGAATAGCTTCTATCAACGGCACTCTAAATGATAAAACCGTAGCTTTTAGGATGCCTCGGTGTCGACAAACCCTAAGTGATGAGACCATGATAATTCCTCACAAACCCTAAATGATGAGATCTTGTTCCTTGACAATAACCAACTTTTTGACCAAACTTTTTTCCTATTTAGAGCGAACATGGCCGACAACGATGAGGCCGGCGGTTCGGGCGGCAAGCCATTCTGGGAGCTGTCCCAGGAGATGGAGGAATACCCTCACCGCTATGAGGACGCCGCGGAAGACACCGATCCCGACTACACAACCCCTAGTGGCGTCGGGGATGACACCACTGATGGTGCCGCCGGGGATGCCACCACTGATGATGGCAGCGAACGCACAGATGGCAGCCAACCGAAGAGGCAACGGAAGGACCGGCGCCCGGACGTGCTCGGCACCGTCAAGGAGGAATTTACTGAAGTGTCCTCCAGTGGGCATCCAACGGCGCCCAAAGAATTAGTCAGTGGGTACGCGGGACAACTCGGGTGCATTGTCCGGAGCACCGTCACGATCAACACCGAGGACCTAAGGCAACGTGAACGAGGGAATTTGCGGATCCTCCTCTTCACGAAGCTGCACGAACGATACAAGTTCCCCGGTGACTTCGCAAACACACGCCTCTTAGGGAATAAAGTGAACAGTGCCGCCCTCACGAAGATGAGCACGGCCCTGGCTTCTTGGAGAGCCCGGGTGAAGAAAATGATTGAAAGAGGTGATAGTTATGAGAAGATCAAGGAGAAAAATCCTTCGATCAGCAAAGCTGACTACCTGGAGTTCAAGACCAAGTGCGAGAGCAACGCATCCGTGGAATCAAGTCAGTGGGGGAAAGAAATGCGGGAATTGAACTTAGGGGTCCACACACTCGGTCCCGGCGGCTACAGAGTGGCGGAACCTAAATGGGACAAGGAGGACGCGGAGCGTGTCGAGCAAGGCCTACCACCCCTCTTCGATAAATATCGCCATGAAAAGCAGACCAGGAACTATATCAGAGCCCGGTACAAGGAGGACCCGGTAACAAAGGAGCTTACCACGGATCCGAAGGTGAAGGCGCTTGAGCTTGTTCTGGTAAGGAATACACCCCCGCGTAATTAGCTCCATATGGTTGCATTCTAATTAATGAAGCCATATTTCTAAATGGTTCACGTTACTTCCGCAGGAAACTGAAAGCAGTAGCGCGGGGTCTCAGAGCTCCCCGTCTGCCCCTTGGGACACCACTTTAAATAGGGCGTTGAATGTAATGAAACAGAAGGATAAGTTAGCTAAGCCGACGTCAGCTGGTCGTGTGGCCGGCGAAGGCTTGTCCACGAAATGGTCGGAATACTATAAGACTGGGCGAAAGGAGAGAAAGACCAGCTTGGAAAGCCAGGAGGTTAAAGAACTCAAGGCAAAAGTGGCGCAGATTCCTCAGATAGTCGAAGAGCAAGTGCGAGACCAAGTGCGAGACCAACTGGGAGCGACGTTCACCGCCATTATGCCTACCTTGGTTGAGGGGCTGCGGGGGTGGTTTGCGGGCGGCCAACAGGGGCCGCCCCCGATTCCCAGCTTGACGGGCAGCAACTCGCACAACGCGCCGGCAGTGGTGTCTCCGGCGGAGGCGTCATTGGTGTCTCCGGTGCCGGCGCCGGCATTGGAGCTTGATGCACCCGGGTGTGGGAAGAATACGCCGGCCGGCACCTTGGCAGCAAGCGGCCCCTCCGTCACTTGCACGCCCGCCGTTGGCGGTGCCTCGACATTAGCCGAGCTCGACGCCATCACGGTAACTAAGCCTCGGCCGATGACTTTATCTCCTTGCCTTTGACTGGGCATCCCTGACGCCCTACATGTTTTCGCAGGGCGCCGCCAACGAAGTTCCATGCACTCTCCTGCACTTCGTGGACGGCAAGTTGATCGATGTTGCCAATGCCAAAATCGTTGAACCGGGCAACCGCGTGTTCCACCATAATCCGATGCCACCCACCGTGTATAGGGTTCAACTGGTTCGGGTGCTGCGGGGCTGCGACGACTTGTTACCTCCGTATCGACCCCATGGGGCCGACGAAGACGATGTGATGACCCTCGGCGCCTGCTTCAACTGGCCATTGCTTTGGCCGAAGAGCCAGATTCGTTTGGGGGCGGGGGTCACCACCCCACAGACAACACCGCCAGTCCTGCCGGCGCCAAGCCATGGCAAGACCGCCGCAACGCTACCGCCGTCAGCTGATCCGGGCATGCATATGGCACAGGATCCGGACGTCGACGATGGTACATTTGTCAACGTCGATGACTACTTCAACGAACATGGTGGGTACGGTGACGAATTCTTGGCGCCTCCTTCTCAAGAACCCAACCCTGCAAAAGTCGATCGCGATCTAGCTGGTACCGCGGAGAAACCCAATTGCAACAGGCGTCGTCTGTTCGGTTCTCAGGAGACGCCTCCAGCTGCCGCCTTCACCGAGACTCAAGCAGCCGAGGTGGGAAATATTATCAGCCCCACCACACTCAAGAAGGTGGTCTCTGAGCAGACCTCGATCCCATTACATCAGCAGAAGCCAAAGAAGGGACGGAAAAGAAAAACTAACAAGGGTGCGAGCCAGCCGGCACCGAGTACGATCCGTGCTCAGGACGGACCACCAATACCTAAGGATATCATGAGGGCGGTGCATGTGGCGGGTAGGCCGATGCTACCGGCTAATCTGTTCAAGGCTGCAACCGGTGCTATGCGGAGTCTGCATGACAGTGTTCTTTCTATGGAGAAGCGGCGTCTCTCCGAGAAAGATGACTCATACCCGGTTTTCGTGGCCAAGGTGCCAGAGGGCAAGGGCTTTGTCGATGGCACCATCGGGAGTATGATCGTCCTGCGGTTTGATGACATCTTCGCTATGTTTAACCTTCATCCGCTGCACTACACCTTCATTCGGCTATTTTCGCTCAATATGGAGATGCAGATCATTAGAGACAAGACCCCGGACATCGTGATAGTCGACCCCTTCTACATGCGTGCCAAGCACTTGGACAGCGCTGGGGACTGGCAAGTCGCGAGTTCATACCTCGAAGGCGTCATTATGGCGAACAAAGATAAGGATACCTTCCTCGTGCCTTACTTTCCCGAGTAAGTCATCCCCTCACCGCCCCGTAACATATGATTTCTTAGATTTCGATCGTTCTTTTTTTTTCCTAACATTCCGTGTTTTGTGCAGTGACACACGTTGCACACTCATCCTCTTAAGCCCGAAATATTCCACGGCCACGTATTTCGACTCGGACCGTCAGTCGAAGAAAAACTACACAAATATCAAGAAAGTTCTTGATGATGCTCTCCCCGGCTACGCCAAATCTGGAGGCACCTTCAGGAAGGAAATGTGTAGGTACGGCAAGCACGTGTTCACCCACGTAACGACGTTCCCCTGCGTCAAGCAGCCGCCTAGCAGTCAGAAGGATGCCTACTACGCCCTCCATCACATGCGGGCGATCGTACGGGACCATAATCACCTTATGCTACCAAAGGGTCTCCAAGATTGGGCCGCACGCTTGTCGGCAATCCAGGACATGGACATCAGACAAGAATTCTTTCGCATCCAGTCGGAGTTTGCGGAAATCATCTGTCAAGATGTCCTTCATACCTCGGGGCAGTTCCACCTCAAATATCAACCGTCCAACAGTGAAATAGAAACAACGCTACAAATGCAGGCTGACAACGACCGCACATTCATGACGCCGACGGATGACGGCGGCTTCATCCACGCTCCGGTCCCTGAGTCGAGTCGAAGAAAGTATTGATGGTATGTAGTTCTGAAATGTCGATTAGCTCGTGTTGTAATTAAACTTTAATGAACTTGTATGTCTCTTTAGTTTGGACAGTCGTTCAACTTATATGTAATCGATGCTATTTATTAGTAGGACCATGAACCGTGCTATTAATGTGTTGCTTTTCTCTTCCGATCCTTTTGTTGCATACTTATATATTATCTGTGAATTGCTACTAACGTTTTGTTTGTCTAGTGCATAGAGATGCCGTCGTACGTCGTGTACAAGGGTAGGGTTCCCGGAGTCTATGACGACTAGGAGGAGTGTCGGAGACAGGTTCACCGTTTCAGCGGTAACAGTTACAAAGGGTACACCACTAGGGCGGAGGCGGAAGCTAGATACGAGCGCTAACTAGAGGGAGAGAGGAGGGAGCGGAGGAGGAACCGGATGAAGACTAGTTTCATCGCGATGATGCTCATCGTGACCGCAGCTCTCTTCTATGTGATGGTAGTTTAGATGATATCAACTTTGTAATGTGACGACAAACTCGCTACTCGGTCTCGAGACCTAAACTTGTCTAATATTTGAACTTTGTTCGCTATTTCGAATTCGGAGACTAATGTGATGAATTGTATTATGTGCTGTTTATATTCTGTGATGTATTGTATTTTGTAACCTGTGCAAATACCAGAAATGCAAAAAGAAATTCCTAGAATTAATAGTAGTGGCGCATCATATAGCACATTAGTGGCGCACCCAGTTAAATAACAGTGGCGCACCCCATAGGGATATTAGTGGCGCATCAGTAGGGACCCCTGCTGCAATACCAGTGGCGCACCATCTTGCACATTAGTGGCGCACCCAGTTAAATAACAGTGGCGCACCAATATGAATACCAGTGGCGCATCCTTAGGTACCCCTGCTGCAATACCAGTGGCGCACTAGGTGGCATACCAGTGGCGCACCAGTGGTGCGCCACTGTTATTGGGATTAACAGTGGCGCATCATAGGTGCGCCATTAGTATTCCTTATTAGTGGCGTGGTATTAGTGGCCCACCCATGGTGCGCCACTAATGGCAATATTGGGTGCGCCACTAATAGCTTTTTTTCTAGTAGTGTGACGAGCCTAGCATGTACAGACATGGCCTCAGAACACTGGAGACCGAAAGGTCGAGCGTGAATCATACAGTAGATATGATCAACATAAGATGTTCACCATTGAAAACTACTCCATCTCACGTGATGATCGTACATGGTTTAGTTGATATGGATCACGTGATCATTTAGATGACTTGAGGGATGTCTATCTAAGTGGGAGTTCTTAAGTAATATGATTAGTTGAACTTTAATTTATCATGAAATTAGTCCTGATAGTATTTGCAAATTATGTTGTAGATCAATAGCTCGTGTTATAGCTCCCCTATGTTTTTTGATATGTTCCTAGTGAAAACTAAGTTGAAAGATGTTATTAGCAATGATGCGGACTAGGTCCGTGATCTGAGGATTATCCTCATTGCTGCATAGAAGTATTATGTCCTTGATGCACTGCTAGGTGACAAACCTATTGCAGGAGCAGATGCAGACGTTATGAACGTTTGACAAGCTTGGTATGATGACTACTTGATAGTTTAGTGCACCATGCTTTACGGCTTATAACCAGGACTTCAAAAACGTTTTGAACGCCACGGAGCATATGAGATGTTCCAAGAGTTGAAAATAGTATTTCAGACTCATGCCCGTGTCAAGATGTATGATACCTCTGACAAGTACTTTGCCTACAAGATGGAGGAGAATAGCTCAACCAATGAGCATGTGCTCAGAATGTCTGAGTACTACAATCACTTGAATCAAGTGGGATTTAATCTTCCAGATAAGATAGTGTTATTGATAGAGTTCTTCAATCACTGCCACCAAGCTATAAAGGCTTCGTGATGAACTATAATATGCAAGGGATGCAGAAGACAATTCCCAAGCTCTTTGCTATGCTCAAAGTTGCGGAGGTAGAAATAAAAAATGGAGCATCCAGTGTTGATGCTTAACAAGACCACTAGTTTCCAGAAAAGGGCAAGGCTAATCCCGCGAAGAAACCCAAGTCCGGAGCCAAACCTGAAACTGAGTGCTTCTACTGCAAAGGGACTAGACACTAGAAGCGGAACTGCCCCAAGTATTTGGCAGATAAGAAGGATGGAAAAGTAAACAAAGGTATATTTGATATACATGTTATTGATGTGTACCTTACTAATGCTCGTAGTAGCACCTAGGTATTTGATACTGGTTCGGTTGCTAATACTTGTAACTCGAAACAGGGGCTATGGATTAAACGAAGATTTGCTAAGGACAAGGTGACGAGGCGCATGGGAAATGGTTCCAAAGTCGATGTGATCGCCGTCGGCACGCTACCTCTACATCTACCTTCGAGATTAGTAATAGACCTAAATAATTGTTATTTGGTGCCAGCGTTGAGCATGAACATTATATCTGGATCTCGTTTGCTGTGAGACAGTTATTCATTTAAATCAGAGTGGTTGTTCTATTTATATGAGTAATATCTTTTATGGTCATGCACCCTTGAAGAGTGGTCTATTCTTGTTGGATCTCGATCGTAGTGATACACATATTCATAATATTGAAGCCAAAAGATGCAAAGTTGATAATGATAGTGCAACTTATAGGTGGCACTAACGTTTAGGTCATATTGGTGTAAAGTGCATGAAGAAACTCCATGCTGATGGACTTTTGGAATCACTTGATTATGAATCACTTGGTGCTTGTGAACCATGCCTCATGGGCAAGATGACTAAAACTCCGTTCACCGGAACAATGGAGCGAGCAACTGATTTGTTGGAAATCATACATACTGATGTATGTGGACCGATGAGTGTTGAGGCTCGCGGCGGGTATCATTATTTTCTGACATTCACTGATGATTTGAGCAGATATGGGTATATCTACTTGATGAAGCACAAGTCTGAAACATTTGAAAAGTTCAAAGAATTTCAGAGTGAAGTAAAGAGTCATCGTAATAAGAAAATAAAGTTTCTACGTTCTGATTGCGGAGGTGAATATTTGAGCTACGAGTTTGGTCTTCATTTGAAACAATGTGAAATAGTTTCATAGCTAACGCCACCTGGAACACCATAGCGTAATGGTGTGTCCGAACATCGTAACCCTACTCTATTAGATATGGTGCAATCTATGATGTCTCTTACAGATTTACCACTATCGTTTTGGGGTTATGCTTTAGAGACAGCTGCATTCACGTTAAGTAGGGCACCATCTAAATCCATTGAGACGACACCTTATGAACTGAGTTTGGGGCTGCGATGTGAAAAAGCTTCAACCAGATAAGCTCGAACCAAAGTCGGAGAAATGTGTCTTCATAGGATACCCAAAGGAAACTGTTGGGTACCTTTTCGAAGGCAAGATATTCGTTGCTAAGAATGGATCCTTTCTAGAGAAGGAGTTTTTCTCGAAAGATGTGAGTGGGAGGAAAGTGGAACTTGATGAGGTAATTGTACCTTTTCCTGAATTGGAAAGTAGTAGATCACATAAACCACTTCTAGTGATTCCTCCACCAATCAACGAGGAAAAAAATGATGATGATCATGAAACTTCAGATCAGGTTACTGTTGAACCTCGTAGGTCAACCAGAGTGTGTTCCGCGCCAGAGTGGTACGGTAACCCGGTTCTGGAAGTCATGTTACTAGACCATGATGAACCTACGAACTATTAGGAAGCGATGATGAGCCCAGATTCCGCAAAATGGCTTGAGGCCATGAAATCTGAAAGAGGATCCATGTATGAGAACAAAGTGTGGACTTTGGTTGACTTGCCAGTGATTGGGAAGCCATTGAAAATAAATGAATTTTTAAGATGAAGACTGATGCCGATGGCAATGTTACCATCTACAAAACGCGACTTGTTGCAAAAGGTTTTCTACAAGTTGAAGGAGTTGACTACGATGAGACTTTTCACCCGTAGCGATGCTTAAGTCTGTCCGAATCATGTTAGCAATTGCCGCATTTTATGATTATGAAATTTGGCAAATGGATGTCAAAACTACATTCCTTAATGGATACCTCAAAAAGGAGTTTTATATGATGCAACCAGAAGGTTTTGTCGATATTAAAGGTGCTAACAAAGTGTGCATGCTCAAGCGATCCATTGATGGACTGGTGCAAGCCTCTCGGAGTTGGAATATACGCTTTGATAGTGTGATCAAAGCATATGGTTTTACTAGCAAACATGTCGTGCGTTGCAACGGGATAAAACGACCATATTCCCTAGCCTAATAAACATGGCTCAAGACCCCGAGATTCACACCCTATATTTCAACCGCTGAAAAAAGAATATTAATAAAATAATTCCACAAATATATTCTAATATTTTGTTTTCAATGTACTATGTATTCCGAGACAATTCCGAATATTAATGAAATAATTCCAAATATTAATAAAACAATTTCATATGTTTGGCCATCACGCATTACAAACTTCAATATATCTATCTCCGCATATTACAAAGAATCACATATGAATAATAATATTTTTGTTTAGATGTTCCATGGAACAATTTCTCTGAGCGCCCTTGCTTCGAAGATCATAGAAGTTCTAGCCTTGACAAGGACATGTACTAAAAGTTCTCACAGATAACCCAAAAAGATGAGGCGTATCAAGATACGAAGATGTGTGTTTGACAAAGAGTTGACACTCTCTGAACCATTCTGCTAAACACTGAAAGGAACATGGTCATGAACTCCTCGCCAACAATCTCTCTGAAACCAAACACTTCCCCGACTTTGGTCACCTGCCTGCCAATCAAGAAAACATAGGACCTTCAGTTCAGCTCAGGATAACATATAAAGAAGTGACCAGCCATTGACTTGTGCATTTCTACCAAGAGCAAAGAACTAATAAACTGAAGTTCCAACGTTTGGGCTATTTCCATAATAGCACAAATAAGTAAGTATTCTTGTGGAATCAAGACATCTAGCAGCTTCTAGTCAGTACAATAGCCACATCTAGCAGCTCGTAATCTCTACCTCAACATTATCTACCACGTAGCAAGCAAAGCAAAAAATACATCCCCAAGAAACAATGGTTTCTCTCGAACAATTTCTCTTGCTTGTTCACTTCAGAGATAGCCTGCAGCTGCGGCAAGGCAATTTTTTCAGAGTTTTCCTGCAGTGGCACTGCGATGTTTTCTCTATCTGAATCTTTCCCCTCAAAATCGATAGCAAGCATTAGCCATGACCCCCTTTCTCTTCCATCTCATCATGTATCCAACACCTCGCTGATGACGCCTTTCCCCGTAGCTTCCCGGCGTGGTACCGTGTCCCTGATCGTGGCGGCAGGCTGGGCTTGAGCCGCTCGTAGACCCGTGCACCAGATCCGTACATCAAGGATGTAGTGAGGCCGTATCCAAACGCGGAGGAGGCCGGGGTGGCCGTGGTTACCTCCTCGTGACCCACACAATACGACGAAAGAGGAGTGAGGTCGGAGGCCAGCGCATAGGAGGGGAAAGATGACGATCGTGCTCCTCGTCAGCATTGTGATTCTAGACGAACTAATCAAGTTATACCTTGGTAACAATTGACACCAGTCAGCCAGTGCACACCAGAGCGTGGAGGACACGCGTACCACTACCACATGGGCCACGAGCCATTGTTGTTGCCGCATAGGGGAGGAGAAGACGCTGACCGTGTCTCGCATGTTGCATCCCAAGTTCCCAACAGGATGAGCCATCTCGGATAATCACGTCTGCATCAACTTCAGAACCAAGGCTGATAGGGATGCCCAGGCTGGCGACATCACAAGCGGCAACATTAGTGCATCCCCATATTGACACTGGCCATGACCATGCTTTGCTGACAACGCAGGCCGACGATAGCCGCTTGATATGAGATGCTTATGTGTCTCTCTCAAGCATGTGGTCGAGTGGCATGCAGCTTGGTCAGATTGGTGGTAAAGCAGAGGCTTTCACGTCGGCTGCTTCGTGTGAAGCTTTGCAATTATACCTAGATTTGTACGATGAATCAACCCCATCCTTATCCATACTACAACAGACAGTATAACTTATGTTAACAAGAACAAAAGAAAAAGACGGGCATGAGAATAACAGACCAACCAAGTGGGCACTCCAGCTTGAAAGAAGATCCCCACGATTTGGGTTGGGATTTGATTTCTAATAATACGTACGAAACACAACCTTATCTCCATCCCTCATGATTTCTACTGCTTGGAAATCCATCTCGATTTGTCTCCATCCTTTAGTTTTGCCATATGTCCTCCCTTTCGTCAAACATCTCGTCTCCTTGTGCGAAGCCGTGGACTCGTGGTGCTCTTGCTATGCTGCTCTTTTTTTGTGGGTCCTCTAGGTCTGCTGCTTGGAGATCATAAGTTCGATTTGCCACCGTCTATGTCGTTCTCGTTGCCAGATGAACAAACCATTGCTTGGATGAAGCGGTGTTCCAACAAAGTTGGCAGAACGCCGGGATTGAACGCTTCAGTGAGGCAATGTCAAACGGAAGACCAAATTGCACGGACTGAAATTTGTACTCGAGACCTTTTTAAACATGCCCGACTTGCAGGACGGTCAAAAGAATTCGTTTCAGAGACCCCATGTTAGACAGCAGTGAGGGCGACCGAGATAAGAGATCGGGTCGTCCGAATCCGTGTCAGAGACCCCATGTTAGACAGTAGGGAGGGTGGCGGAGATAAGAGACCGGGTCATCCCGGGCGGCTGGTGCCCGTCATCAGTGGAGAGAAGAATCTAGTGGCGGCCTTGTGTACCCACGCCTAGACCGAGCAACAAAGCGCGATCGATATGGGCTGGCAAACAAAATAGAGATATGGGCCAAGGGTTTCGTTTCGTTTCGTTTCAGCAACTAAAAAATAGACATATGGGCCGGCCAGTTTCCTTTACACGTACGTTACAGTTTCCTTTGGTTCCTTTACGTACCTTTTCCTAGACTAAAAAAAGTACCTTTTCCTTTAGACTAAAAGTATCGTCCTTTCCGCTTTCAAAAAAAAAAGTATCGTCCTTTTCCTTTTAAATCTTAACCATAAATCTTTATAGTTATATAAAATCAACGGATATAAAAGGTTGACGTATGGAGACCTATGAAATCTTCCGTTCTTTAATATTAGGTATAGATACAGACTTGTGGTGAAGCCTTTATTTACAAGAATGTGAGTGGGAGCACTGGAGCCTTTTTGATAAGTATATATGAATGACGTATTGTTGATCGGAAATGGTGTAGAATGTTCTGGAAAGCATAAAGGATTGTTTAAAAGAGTTTTTCAAGAAAAGACCTCGGTGAAGCTGCTTACATATTGGGCACCAAGATCTATAGAGATAGATTAAGACGCTTGATAAGATTTTCAATGAGTACATACCTTAATAAGATTTTTAAGAAGTTCAAAATGGATCAGTAAAAGAAGGAGTTCTTGCCTGAGTTGTAAGGTATGAAGTTGACGAAGACTCAAAACCCGACCACGGCAGAAGATAGAGAAAGAATGAAAGTCATTCCCTATGCCTCTGCCATAGGTTCTATAAAGTATGCCATGCTGTGTACCAAACATGTTTTGTACCTTGCCATGAGTTTGACAAGGAGGTACAAAAGTGATCGAGGAGTAGATCACTGGACACTACAGGAATCAGGTAATTTGCCGTCTGTGGATCACAGACGGCAAAGACCTAAATACAGATGGCAAAGATTTTGCCGTCAGGAAGCAGACGGCAAAGTCAGACGGCAAAGATAAGTCGGTAAAGAATACTTTGCCGTCAGCCAACTACGGATTTGCCGTCTGTCACAAAAATTATAGACGGCAAAACCCCGTTCTTTGCCGTCAGTCAAAAATTGTTCTTTGCTGTCATCTAGACTAAAGTAAAGACGGCAAAGATTGTTTTTCATTTAAAAGAAAGTGACATCCAAGCAGAGCATCTTGCCGAACACATGAACGTCAAACAAAGACAGCAGATTCTGCTCACATAGATTTTGGATTCGACACGGCGTGCTGCCTTTCATTCATCGTAGGTGGAGTTATAGAGAAGAAACAAAGTTGTCCAGAAAATACACACGAAGGACCCTAGAAAGCAAAAATAAAAGCAATCAAGTTCTTCTCCACTGCAGCAACATGGACTTCATTGCCGGTCGGCCTTCTTCTGGTCGGGGACAAAAGCACAGAGATTCCACTGCCGCCGCCTTGCCCTGCCCACGCGCACCTGCAGCACCAATAGAAGCCGAACGAAGGAGATGCTATCCGTTCTGCCTGCGTCGGCCCGAAGCACCAACCGGAGTTGTTCCCCTGCCCGCAACGGCCTCCCACGCCGGTCGTGCCTTGCTCGCGTCGCCCGCCCGCGCGTCGCTCGCAGCGACCTTCCACGCCGGCCGCTCTGCCCGCAACGGCCTCCCTCGCCGACCGCTCTGCCCGCACCGACCAAGCCCGGCTCGCATCACCCGCTCCGCTGGAGGAGCTGAAGCGGCCTCCCACGCCGGCTGCCCTGCCCATAGGAAGGGGAAGGAGGGAGCCGGAGGAGGCGGAGCAAAGGAAGGGGAGGACGAAGGTCTCCCGGCGGTGGCGGAGGGTTCACCGGCCAAAGGAGCCGCGACTGCGGGACTGGTGGAGCCGGCGAGTGGATCGGGACGCGGGCGAGGTGGTGGGGGTGGGCTACGTGCGTGCGTCAGAGAGAGACAGGTACGAGAGAGAGAGATCTTGCGGGATAAGGGAAAGAGAATGTGCGGGATAAGGAGAGAGAGGGTGGTGGGGCCGGTCGTGGGAGAGTGTTGGGGTGGGCTGCGATTGTGCCCGGGCTGTGCGTTGAGATGCTGCCATGTCATCGATCCACGTGATCGATCCGCGTGGTGTGCTTTCTCTTTGCCGTCTGTATTTTTTAATACAGACGACAAAGACCTCACTTTGCCGTCTGTAATATAAAATGTAGATGGCAAAAATCTTTGTCGTCTGCATTTTATATTATAGACCACAAAGTGACTCTTTGCCATCTGTATTATTTCTGCAGACGGCAAAGTGAGCTCTTTGCCATTTGTAGTTTTTTTACAGACGGCAAAGTCTATTTTACCGTTACTTTTTCTTTGTTGTCTATTGATGACGGCAAACCCTTTCTTTGCCGTCTGCCCCGACGAAATGCTGACGGCAAATCTCCTGTTTCCCGTAGTGGGACAACGATCAAAGTTATCTTTAGTTACTCGATGACTAAGGAAATGTTTCTCGATTATGGAGGTGATAAAGAGTTCGTTGTAAAGAGTTACGCCGATGCAAGCTTTGACACTAATCCAGGTAACTCTAAGTATCAATCTGGATACATATTGAAAGTGGGAGCAATTAGCTAGAGTAGCTCGATACAGAGCATTGTAGACATAGAAATTTGCGAAATACATATGGATCTGAATGTAACAGACCCGCTGACTAAACTTCTCTCACGAAACAAAATATGATCTCACCTTAGTACTCTTTGGGTGTTAATCACATGATGATGTGAACTAGATTATTGACTCTAGTAAACCCTTTGGGTGTTGGTCACATGGCGATGTGAACTGTGGGTGTTATTCACATAACGATGTGAACTATCGGTATTAAATCACATGGCGATGTGAACTAGATTATTGACTCTAGTGCAAGTGGGAGACCGAACGAAATATGCCCTAGAGGCAATAATAAAGTTGTTATTTATATTTCCTTATATCATGATAAATTTTTATTATTCATGCTAGAATTGTATTAACCAGAAACTTAGTACATGTGTGAATACATAGACATAACAGAGTGTCCCTAGTATGCCTCTACTTGACTAGCTCGTTGATCAAAGATGGTTATGTTTCCTAACCATAGACATGTGTTGTCATTTGATGAACGATATCACATCATTAGGATAATGATGTGATGGAAAAGACCCATCCGTTAGTTTAGAACTATGATCATTTAGTTTTACTGCTATTGCTTTCTTCATGACTTATACATGTTCCTATGACTATGAGATTATGCAACTCCCGAATACCGGAGGAACACCTTGTGTGCTATCAAACGTCACAACGGAACTGGGTGATAATAAAGATGCTCTACAGGTGTCTCCGAAGGTGTTTGTGGTGTTGGCATAGATCAAGAATAGGATTTGTCACTCCGAGTGTCGGAGAGATATCTCTGGGCCCTCTCGATAATACATATCGTAATAAGCCTTGCAAGCAAATGACTAATGATTTAGTCATGAGATGATGTATTACGGAACGAGTAAAGAGACTGGCCGGTGACGATATTGAACTAGGTATGATGATACCGACGATCGAATCTCGGGCAAGTAACATACCGACGACAAGGGGAACAATGTATGTTGTTATGCGGTTTAACCGATAAAGATCTTCGTAGAATATGTAGGAGCCAATATGAGCATCCAGGTTCCGCTATTGGTTATTGACCGAATATATGTCTCGGTCATGTCTACATAGTTCTCGAACCTGTAGGGTCCGCACGCTTAACGTTCAATGACGATTTGTATCATGAGTTACGTGATTTGATGATCGAAGGTCGTTCAGAGTCCCGGATGAGATCACGGACATGACGAGGAGTCTCGAAATGGTCGAGAGGTAAAGATTCATATATTTCAAGGCTATATTCGGACATCGTAAAGGTTCTGAGTGATTCGGGTATTTTTCGGAGTACCGGGGACTTACGAGAATTCACCGGGAGAAGTACTGGGCCTAATTGGGCTTTAGTGGAGAGAGAGAGGAGAAGGGCCAAGAGGTGGCGCACGCCTCCCCCCTGCCCAAACCTATTTGGACAAGGGGTGGGGGAGCGGCCCCCCTTTTCCTTCTCCCTCTCCCTTTCTTTCCTTCTCTCCAACTCCGAATAGGAAAGGGAATCCTACTACGGCTTGGGAGTCCTCGTAGGACTCCCTATGCTTGGCGCGCCCACTAGGCCGGCCGCCTCCTTCCTCTCCCTCCTTTATATACATGGGGAGGGCACCCCTTGGACACAATCAATTGTTCCTACCCCTGTGCGGTGCCCCCCTCCACAGTTACACGCCTCGGTCATATCGTTGTAGCGCTTAGGCGAAGCCCTGCGCCGGTAACTTCATCATCATCGTCACCCCGCCGTCGCGCTGCTGAAACTCCCCCACGACACTCAACTAGATCAAGAGTCGTGGGACATCATTGAGCTGAACGTGTGCTGAACGCGGAGTTGCCATACGTTCGGTGCTTGGATCGGTTGGATTGCGAAGACGTTTGCCTACATCAACCGTGTTACTAAATGCTTCCACTTTCGGTCTACGAGGGTACGTGGAGACACTCTCCCTGCTAGTTGCTATGCTTCTCCTAGATGAAACTTGCGTGGTCGTAGGAATATTTTTGTAATACTACGTTCCCCAACATTAACTTGGAAAGGAAGGCAGAAATAGGGGAAATGTGGCTTTTGGTAAGGGAGGGCGGGGAGGTAGATATTTCCGCGGAAGCCGAAAATTTGGAATCACTTCAGCGAAAAAACTAGCGCGCAAAGTGTCATCAGACACAGTCCCTTATTCAGAACTGTGTACGATATCTGGACATCACAAACTATTCAGATAGCTTAATCCGTGTGTGATGAGTTTGAACGTCAAAATTTTTGGTTCGAATATCCATGGTTACAGTGGTCATCCACGTCATTGCATAATTTGGGTACACGAAGGAGACTACAGCACACCCACACTTCTTAATCGAGCAAGTTCAACAATTAAACAGAGCTAGCTGACCTAAACTTTACTATAACAAATTAAAGACCATCGCTCTTAATTAAACAAAACAAAGAGTACTACTACGGCTAGTGCTCGTCGATCTCCGCTGCCGCCTCCATGTTCAGCTCGTGCCCGATGGTCTCCTGGGGAAGGGGCTCCATGGTATCAATCACACCATACTTGGCAAGCATCTCGTCCTCCGCGTTCGCCATATCTTTGGAATTGGCCGCCACGAGCTGGGCGTGGGCGGTCGCGATCTGGGCTTTGGCGGGCTCCGTCGTGGCAAGGTATGCCGCGCGGGAAAGGACAGCTGCTCGAATGCTCTCGGCGATTGCCAACTCTTTGGCCGTGGGTTGCCGACCGTTGTCGGAGAAGCTTCGTTCCATTTCTGCGTTGACCGCCACGATCTGGGCGTGGACGTACGGCCTCAATATGGTCGTGGGCGGCCTCCATCAGGGCTAAGGCCGCCGCTGCGGAATGGACAGCTGATGTGCCGCTCTCACCAGTTGTTATCCCCAAGGCAGATGTTGCTCCCGCCGCCTGAGAAGCAACAGCGGCCGTTTGAGCTGCCTTGGCCACCCGGTCGCTGATTGCGACCGTGCTCACGAAGCTTGTTAGCACGTGCATGGCGGCTGCGGCCGCGCTCTCGCCGGAGTGGACCACCGAAGTTGCCCTCATGACGCGGGTCCACGGGCCGATCTTTCGCCGGCGAAGATTGAACAGTGGAACGATATTTGGGGAGCGAGCTTGTGTGCTTGAGACACCGGCCATGGACTGTAACCGACGCACCTTCTCGCGTAAGCCATAGGCGTACTATACAACGACGGTGCTCCAGGATATTTTGTGTTGTATCTCACACGGTTGGTGATAATAAACTGTGTGCGATCTACTTGACTTTTCATCTTGATTTGAATTACATAATGGGGTCACTACGGCAATGGACCATGTTTGAATTGCTAGACCTTTTATCTGCAGCGAACATGCAACTATATGTGTGTCGTAAAAGAATTGGAATTATTCAGGGTTCGTTTGAACATTTTAGACATTAAATTGGTTTTCTAGCCATTTCAGGTGCACAATTCAAAATTAAACTACATGCACATGCTCCGGTCCACCAACATGGGTTGTAAAATCATATATGTGTCCATGGATGCTTATGTCCCATGCAGGAAATGTGGATGAAATTCGAACACCACGGCACCGTGGCTCTCTAGCAAACATTGACGTACTTGCTTTTGTAATTATAATAAATCCCAAATTCGTCCAAAATTCATGGAACTTGGCATGCTATCATGGAGTGGCATCAACATGTCGTGGTAAAATATTTGTCCCATTTGGGGCAGGTTTGGGTATAAGCTTCTCATAAACCAGAGCTTCTCACGACAAGTGTGATGGTTACGGTAGGGACCGCTTCACCTTTATGGACGAAACGACATCCGTTGCCTCTTCTCAATTTTATTTTATTTTCCTATTGTCAACATAGAACAGCAGGAGTTTGTGTCAATTTTTAGGATTTTTTGGGGTCCGCTATGACATTTTTATACATTAATTGAGTTTTCTATGCATTTATGTGCATAATTCAAATTTGAACTATAGGCACATGCTCTAATGCATATAAATTAGTTAAAAATTCAAATATGTTTTCTTGGTTGCATGCTTAGGTCCCGTGAAAGAAATGGGAATGAATGTCAAACACCCTGCCATGGTCACTCGGCCACAAACATTGAGATACCTTGTTTTTAAATTCTAGTAAATCCAAAGCTCGTCTGAACTTCATGAAACTTGGCATGCTGTCATGGAGCGGCATCAACATTTCGTGGTAAATTTTTTTGTCCCATTTGGGGCTGGTTTGGGATATGCTTCTCAAAAACTAGAGCTTCTCACAACAAGCCTGATGGTTACGGTTGGGAACGTTTCACCTTTCTGGACGAAACGATATTTGTTGCCTGTTCTAGATTTCAATTTTTTCCTAATGCCAACATAGAACAACGGGAGTGTTGTGTCAATTTTTAGGATTTTTCGAGGATCGTTTGGACTTTTTAATGCATTAATTGAGTTTTCAATGCATTTATGTGTATAATTCAAACTTGAACTACATGCACATGCTCTAATGCATATAAATTACTTGAAAAATATAATATGTGCCCTTGGTTGCATGCTTAGGTCCCATGCAAGAAATGGGAATGAATATCAAACACCCTGCCACGGTCACTCGGCCGCAAACATTGAGATAGCTGGTTTTGTAACTCTAGTAAATCGAAAGCTCGTTTGAAATTCATGAAACTTGACATGCTATCATGGAGCGGCATCAACATGTCATGGTAATTTTTTTTGTCCCATTTGGGGCAGGTTTGAGGATATGCTTCTCACAAATCAGAGCTTCTCACAACAAGCCTGATGGTTTCGATAGGGAACGTCCCACATTTGGGGGTGAAACGATATCCATTGCCTCTTATTGCTTTCAAAAAATTCTCGTATCAACATAAAACAACATGAGTGTTGTGTCAATTTTCGGGATTTTTCGGGGCTCGTTTGGACATTTTTATGCATTAATTGAGTTTTCGATGCATTTATGTGCATAATTCAAATTTGAACAACATGCACATGCTCTAATGCATATAAATTGGTTGAAAAATCAAATCTATGTCCTTGGGTGCATGCTTAGGTCCCATGCAAGAAATGGCAATGAATTTCAAACACCCTGCCATGGTCACTCGGCCGCAAACATTGAGATGCCTGGTTTTTAAATTCTAGTAAATCCAAAGCTCGTATGAAATTGATGAAACTTGGTATGCTGTCATGGAGTGGCATCAACATGTCGTGGTATGTGTTTGTCTCATTTGGGGCAGGTTTGCCGATATGCTTCTCACAAACCAGAGCTTCTCACAACAAGCCTGATGGTTTCAGTAGGGAACGTTTCACCTTTCTGGACGAAACGATATCCTTTGCCTCTTCTCGATTTCAATTTTTTTTCTAGTGTCAACATAGAACAACAGGAGCATTGTGTCAATTTTTGGGATTTTTCGTGGTCCGCTTGGACATTTTATACATTAACTGAGTTTTCAATCCATTTATGTGCATAATTCAAATTTGAACTACATGCACATGCTCTAATGCATATAAATTGGTTGAAAATTCAAATCAGTGTCCCTGATTGCATGCTTAGGTCCCATGCAAGAAAAGGGAATGAATGTCAAACATCCTACCACGCTCACTTGGCCGCAAACATTGAGATGCCTGGTTTTTTAATTCTTGTAAATCCAAAGCTCGTCTGAAATTCATGAAACTTGGCATGCTGTCATGCAGCGGCATCAACATGCAGTGGTAATTTTTTATCCCATTTGGGGCAGGTTTGGGGATATGCTTCTCACAAACCAGAGCTTTTCACAACAAGCCTGGTGGTTTCGGTAAGGGACGTCCCACCCATGGGGATGAAATGATATCCATTGCCTCTTATTGCTTTCAAAAATTTCTCGTGTCATCATGGAACAACAGGAGTGTTGTGTGAATTTTTGGGATTTTTCGGGGTTCAATTGGACATTTTTATGCATTAATTGAGTTTTCAATGCATTTATGTGCATAATTCAAATTTGAATTACATGCACATACTCTAATGCATATAAATTGGTTGAAAAAACAAATATGTGTCCTTGGGTGCATGCTTAGGTCCCATGCAAGAAATGGGAATGAATTTCAAACACCAATGCACCATTGATTGCCGGCAAAACGTTGAGATGCTTTGTTTTTAAATTCTATTAAATCCAAAACTCGTCTGAAATTCATGAAACTTGGCATGCTATCATGGAATGGCAGCCGACATATTGTGGTACTTTCTGTGTCTATTTTGAGAGAAGGCGCACTCGAATAATAACCAACAAAGGCATTTTGAAAAAATAGCTGCCACTTTAATATCTCAAATGTTTGTATAATTCAAATCGTGTGTGTTTTGTTAACCATTCACGTGACGCCACATGTCTTTGTTTTAATGGCTATAGGAGGTGCCGTGCGGACAGCTGCTTGACCTTGACCGAACGGGATGTGTGCGAGCGGAGTCCGTTGCACAGGCTGACCGAGAGGCATGCAAGCTATCCTCCAATGTGTAGGCTCATCGGGAAGCGTGCGAGATGTACGCTGCGCAGGCTCACTCGGAAGCAAGCCCTTTGACTTCCATGGCCGCCCGCCTTCCTCTCCATTAATGGTGCCCGAGCCGCAGTTTAATATGGGCGGCCTTATTGTTTGCCTCCCATTCCCCTCCCTCCCGCAGACCTCCACCAACACCATGGCGCAGAATGATCACCTGCCACTAGTCTTCAGGTTTGGTGAAGTCGACTCCGAGTCGGAGGAGATAGAAAATAAGGAGGAACGGGGCCTCATGGACATGGCCCAGAACGAGTTGGCCGCGGCGGTTGCTGCCCCCGCTCCCGTCCCAGCTCTCATCCCCGCGCCCGCGCCAATGACCATCCCCGTAGCATTGACGGGCTGGTCACTTAGCACTATCGTAGAGCTGGAAGCCGTGGGCGTCAGCGAGGCTTCCACGGACCCACACGAGCTCGTGTACATGCCAGCAATAGTGCCCGTGCCCGTGCGCATCCCTCGACCCACCGTGGCACCGGCCCCGCGCGTTTGGTTGCACCCACGGGGCCCATGCCCCAGCCCGTGCGCACCACTCCACCCACCACGGCGTCGGTCCCCGTGCGTTTGGATGCACCCGCCGTGCCCGTGCCAGTGCGTGCTCCCCCCTCAGCGGCATGGGACGCTGCCGTCGGCCGCTACCTCTCAGCGGCGTCAGTTGCCTTCCTCCCGCGCCTCGCCCGTCGATCGCGCGACGACATGATGTTTGATTTGCAAGTGAACAACATTTTGTGCTACCTTGAAGACTTAACAATGGCATCCCGGAGGACGACAATGACAATGACGGCGCGGCACGTCTCCTCCGCCGCCGTCGAAAATAGTTTTTTGGGGTTTAATACCGTATCTCGAATTCTCGATCGTATGAATATAAATTCGCAGTGTGACTGAATGAAAGATATCGTTTTTATGAACTTGCGTTTTTCTCTCTTAATGTACAGACTTATCAAACGATTTTCTTTTTAAAAAAACCTCAATGGTTTTTAAATATAAATCACTCATCGCAAACGTTTTAGTTAGAACACATGTATGCAAACCAATAGCTTCCCCAGGAAGCCAAGGGAAATGTGCCGAGCAGGATTTCTGCAACTCTTGATCGCAAACGTTTTAGATAGAACACCCGTATGCAAAGTGAGAGCTATGGAAAATTTGCAGTGTAGGATTTGTGCATCCCTTCAACATAAACGAATGTTTTGGATGACCCGTGTGCAACCACGTAGAAACGATTGGGTAAGATTTGCATCTGTCATATTGGGTATGTTGCCATTTGTCAAACTGGAAAGATTGGCATTTATTTATCAGTTTTGATTGACAATTGTTTATCAGTTTTGCTAGAACTCATCTAGATGAGATACAATATGGTCGCATTTACCTTTTATAGCCATTGGATGTGATGCTATAAGATGTGTGTGTGCTGACGTGGGTTTTATTTGTTCTTGTTTTCCAGGTGAATGAGACCAAATTATATCTCATCCAGATGAGTTCTAGGTACTCCCTTTATCAGTTTTTGTTTATCTAGTAACATTGCCATTTGTCAACCTTGTAATACAGTGATTTGTCAAAATATGCAGCTAAAGATCACTAGCACTATATAATTTTTGCAACTAAAATCACTACTATTGTTCATATGGACACCAATACAAAGTGGCATTGTACTTTTTTGTCATCCAAATAGAAAAAAATATATGTGCCACCACACGACCCGTGTGACGTGCGAGCAGGCATGAGTTGATGGGCTGCATATGCAAATGTACCATTCATTACATACAACAAGTCATCAACACACAACAACAACGAGGATACATGTTGGATTATAGATTATTTCCAATAAAACATTCAAGTAAAGTAATTTTTTTATCACACAACAAATAACAAAGCGATGAAATGAACTTCAGCTCAACCAATCCTCGGTGTTGGAAACGCTTGCTTTGAACCATAACTGATTCTCTGGGGAGGGCCAGCTATTGTCAATCTCGAGACCAACGCAGGACTGATCATCCACGCTAGAGCGACCTATATCAGGACGCATATTGTGATAGCCAGGGTAGGGAACCATAGCAATGTCCAAGGTATAGATACAGTTGCTTCTCATAAATGGTAGTAACATTGTGTCAACAGTAGCTGGATCGCCTTTCACCATCATTGGATAGTTTTGTCCATGGAAGAGCGAGTTTCCTCCAAGACTTTCAATACGAAGCCATTCAGAAGGTGCTGGCGCTAGTACACTAGTATCCATCCCTAATACCCTGCAATGGATGTTGGAATAGTTTTGTCCAAGGAAGAGCGACCATGCACTATACCACTTGCTTCGTTAGTAACATCAGCAGTGCCCTGTATACATATAAGAAGAGGTGATCCATCAGAATAAGTTGCCTGGTGCCACTGAGTATATGGGTCTTGCTCGTCCTCATGCTCATGATCATCACCATCGTCATCTCCCCCTTGGTTATAAAAGATTTCAAGTATAGGTGGTGGAATGTTCACAGGACCTTGGAACGACAAGAAGGTTAATTAGTACGATGATACTATAACTAGCATGCACGTGGATGAAACAATTCTGATTACGGTGGAAGACAAACGTATCGAAACAATAAGGATCCCATGCAAAAACAGTGCCACGAGTGGTGGCAGCAAGCACAAGACTCTCGTATTGAATTGCATCATAGTACTCATTCGTGTACAGAAATTGATTTTTGAGCAATATCCATCCATCCGTGGAAGCAGAGACGGCAACAAGCTTGTCGAAGATAGCACCAACAGCATAGTTCTTTTAATCCCAAGAGCGGTTGGGAACTCGAGTAATTACTATCTTCCATAGACGATAGTCATGATGATCGTATCTGAACGTACTTCGACTATATGTGTGTTGAACCTCATGGTAGTCTGAGATTTTTGGAAGTGGAACCCGGTGACGGGTGTACACATTCACAAGTTCCCACTCGCAGTTATTCCCAATATAAACGACCCAATTTCCATTTGTGCCTGATCAGGACTTACCCTTAAGCAATGGCATCTTAACATCACACGTATCATTATCAAGCGGCATCAGCTTGCACAAGGCAAGGCTTCCGTCGTCCTCACGATGGCGAACAGGGTCATGGCAAGGAAGATAGGGGAGATCAAACCACTCCTGAACCCTTGGGTTCTTTGTAATGATCCTATTTGTTGAGTCGAGAATGGTCTTGTACGAACCTGCCATGCAAGCTGAGGTGATGACGTCGCACCGATCAATGAATTTCTCCACCACGTCATCTTTCAGATCGGGGCAAGAATAACGGGGTCGTTTCCGGCATGTTCCCTCCATGGAGAAGATGATAGAACAATGGAAGAAGGAAGGGTGAAGGCAAATGGAGGGAGGAAGAGCGTGTGACAGCAGTTCCAAATCGAGAGGGAAAGGTGAAGAGGCGGTGGACGGTTGCCACAGTACAAGAAGAGGCTAGTGGGAAGCGAACGGTTGCCACAGAGGTCACACACTAACGACAAGGCCGAGTGAACCGCATACTGTATATCGCACACACCTTGATCTGGCTGACCATTTCTTTAGTGTTGCCTAATCACAAACAGTTCATCTGAATGAACCATATGTTGTATATCGCACACGCCTTCATTTGGCTGCCCATTTCTTTTGTGTTGCCTCATCACAAACTGTTAATTGAACTGAACCGTATGCCCTGCATCGCACACGCAACTAAAACCTGAACCATGTTTGATGCATCGGTCATCGCAAACGTTTTGCACCTTTTTTGGTGGGTTTTTTACACCACTGTTTGCGATTATTGCATCACACACAGTTTCGTCGAAGGGTCTCTAATCGTAGTGTCGCGTTAGCAGCATCCTGCGGTAGTGGATATGTTCGAGAACTCATTACCTCCTCTTGATCCTGCTGGGCATGAGGCCTTAGTTAGTGATCACTCAGATGTGGCTGTTGCGGGGGAGACCTCGGTGGAGTGTGCACTGAGCTCAGTGGTACCTGCGGTAGTGGTCGCTCAGGCGGCCGAGTTTGGCATCGACGATGGGGAGACGCATGGGCAGGTGACCCCCGTTTTCCCTACTGTTCTCGTTCGGGGCAGCGAATCGCAGCAGAGGAGGAGCGAGGCGGCTTCCAGCCCTGTTGGTGGAGATAGGCGCACCAAGGGGGGCGTCGAGTCAGGGGGGCGGGCAGGAGGCCATCGCTACTGCCTCCCCCAAGGCGCCCCTGTGGAGTATGACAAGTAAGGTGGGGGGGGGGGGCAGGACAGCAGAGCAGGAGGCGATGCACCCGCTTACGCCCCTCGTCTATAGTCCTCGTCGTCGCCGCTGGGTTCTCCGGGACCAGCGGCTGTGGACTCGCCAGTAGGGCCGATGGCAGGTGGCCATAGCCCGACTAGTTCAGCTCAGTTGAGCCCATTTGGGTGTCAGGCAGGAGGCCTTACCCCGAACGGGCCCTCGCGGGGTGAGATCGTTGCTTTCGGAGGGATCCCGGATCCCATGTCCGAAGGTCGATGGATGAGGTGTCGTCTTCATGACTAGCCAGATATTGATGTCAGGCAGCTACGGCGCGCCATGCGAGCGACCAAGCATCGTGACGGTGAGGTCACTACTGGTATGCCAGTCAATACTTCCAATTCTATTTTGCATTTTTCCGATGTTGAGATTTTCATAACGCAAATCAATTGGGTTTTCACTCCGTAGTAATGGTAATTAAATTTCTAAGTCTGTCAATGATATCCTTGATCTTGAAGCGGAGCGAGCTTTAGAGATGATTCGAAACTTAGCGGCTGTTAAACCTATGAACGATTCAGATATAGATTCTTTGGGTGTTAGGATACTTGATAGCTTTTGTGCGGATCTTGCACCCTCACATACCGAGACAGAGGAGGAAGAGTATTCTATATCCCCGACGGGTTTTAACCATGTAGATTGTGAGGGGGTTAGGACCACTTAGCTCGGATGTGTCGACCGGGTACATGACCCAAACAAGCCTAAGCGCAAGGGGAATCGTAAGATTTATCCGACTTCGGGTATGCACTGAAGTGCTAGGACCTAGACTACTAAAAAAATTAAAGATGAAATATGAAGGGAATCTTTTGGAATAGCAGAGGTCTTACAGACTTGGCTAAATGAAGGTTTCTGGCGGATGCTTCTATAGAGCACAAGTTAGATTTTATCACCCTCTCTGAAACTGGAAGGGACAATTTTACCTCTCAGTTTCTTAGCACCTTATCGGAAGGAGTTGATTTTAATTGGCATTACCTTCCCCCAAGAGGAAGATCTGGCCGTACTTTACTACGGGTTAAATGCGACACGTTATTCCGGAATTTTGTCATGGGAGATTTTGCGGTTAAGTTTTGTGTCAGATTGAAGGTTGATGGCTTCCAATGGGCACTGGTGGCAGTGTATGGAGTTGCACAACCTGAGTTCCAACCAGATTTTTCTTCGCAGACTTAGTTCGTATTTGCGGAATTGAACAGCTCCCAATTTTGGTTGGGGCAATTTTAAAATTATTGAAAGATGGGAAGAAAAGAACAATGATAACTTTGACGGCAGATGGTCGTTTTAGTACAATCATTGAAAGCATGGATCTTAGAGAGATCGAGCTTTCCGGTAGAAAATTTACTTGGGCCAACATGTTACCAATTTGAACGAATGAGAAGTTGGATCGTGTCCTTGCCAGAATCGAATGGGAGCAGAAGTTTCCTTTGGTGATGGTCCAAGCGTTGATGTATGCGATTTTTGACCATACCCCATTGCTTGTTGACTCTGGGGAAGCAACTCCTATAGGAAATAAAAACATATTCTCTTTTGAATTAGTAGGGTTTGAAAGAGAAGGTTTCTTGGACCTGATAGCACGGGAGTGGGCTAAAGATTCAGGAGGGAGATCGAGTGTAGAAAGATGGCAGAATAATATTAGGCACTTAAGATAGTACTTACGTGGCTGGGCCAAACATTTGAGCTGGGTACATAAGGTTGAAAAGGAAAGGCTCCTTGACCTTATTAATTCCTTCGAATTAAAATCGGAGGCCTCCATTCTAGATACCAGGGAGCTAGAAACTAAAGTGGAGGCAGAATTGAGACTGAAATAATCACTCGGTGAGGAGGAATTGAAGTGGGCGCTACAAGCTAAAGTGTGAAAAATCGTCCAAGGGGACGATAACACTCAATTCTTCCATATGATTGCGAATGGCAAGTATCGAAAGAACAAAATCTCTCAGCTCGAGCAAGATGAGGGGATGATCTTAGGACAGGAGAACTTAAAACTTTACATTACTAATTATTACAAGCAGCTTTTTGGGCCACCTGAGCATAATTTTGTGCCCTTAGATGAGTCGAGGATTGAGGATATCCCTCAGCTTGCAACGGATGACAACGATATTTTGACCGCCCATTTTTCGGAGAAAGAGGTGTTTGAGGCAATTTCGCAAATGAAGAATAATAAAGCTCCTGGGCCGGACGGTTTTCCGGTAGAGTTTTATAAACAAATGCTGAAATATCATTAAGGGAGATTTGCTTCCAATGTTCCATGACTTGTTTTCTGGACATTTGCAGCTATTTCACTTAAATTTTGGAATGATTACGTTACTTCCGAAAAAATCAGAGGCGGTGCGGATTGAGCAGTTCAGACTGATATGTCTTCTTAATGTCAGCATTAAAATCTTCATCAAGGTGGGAACTAACAGGCTGACGCAGATTGCGCATTCTGTGGTGCAGCCATCTAAAACCGCTTTCATGCCGGACAAAAACATCCTAGAAGGGGTTGTTGTTCTACATCAAACACTCCATGAAATCCACACGAAAAAACAAGATGGGGTGGTTTTTAAGGTGGATTTTGAGAAGGCGTACGATAAGGTTAAATGGCCAATCCTACAGCAAGCCTTGCGGGTGAAAGGATTTGATCAGTCCCAGAGAAACCAGGTAGATTCTTTCACGCAAAAAGGAAGTGTCAGAAGCAAAGTGCAGGATGGCATAGGTCATTATTTCCATAACCACAAGGTTCTGAGGCAAGGAGACCCGATGTCACCTATTTTGTTCAACATAGTAGTAGACATGTTAACGATCCTAATAGGAAGAGCTAAGGACAATGGCCAAGTAGGCGGGCTTGTCCCACATTTAATGGATGGCGGAGTGTCCATTCTACAGTATGCTGATGATACCATCATCTTCATGGAGCACGATCTGGCAAAAGCACGTAACATGAAGCTTGTGTTATGCTTATTCGAACAGTTGTCGGTGTTAAAGATTAACTTCCATAAAAGTGAATTGTTCTTCTTTGGAAGAGCTAAAGAAGAAAAATAATCTTACAAACAATTGTTCGGGTGTGAAGTAGGTCCATTGCCCTTTACGTATTTGGGCATACAAACTCACCATCGTAAGCTTTCTAACAAAGAGTGGAAGTGCATTGAGGATCGATTTGAAAAGAAACTAAGTTCGTGGAAGGGAAAGCTTATGTCATATGGAGGCCGACTGATTTTAATTAACTCGGTGATCATGAGTATGCCCATGTTTCTTTTGTCCCTTTTTGAGCTACCAGTTGGAGTTCGGAAAAGACTGGACTTCTATCGATCGTGCTTCTTCTGGCAGAGCGATGAGTTAAAATGAAAGTACATACTTGCTAAATGAGATATTATATATAGGCCAAAAGACCAAGGGGGTCTTGTTATTGAAAATTTAGAGGTGAAGAACAGATGTCTTCTCAGCAAGTGGCCATGTAAGCTATCTGTAGAGACTGATGCCACATGGGCCCAGATTCTGCGTAATAAGTACCTACATTCTAAAACCTTATCCTTGGTGATGGTCTGACCGACTGATTCACCGTTTTGGAAAGGACTGATGAGAGTGAAATCAGCCTTCTTCCACATGACTATATTGGTCGTTGGAAATGGTACTACAACGAGATTCTGGGAGGATACATGGTTAGGGGAGACGCCTCTAGCTATCCAATATCCTTCTCTCTATAATATTGTTGGGCGTAGAGATGCTTACGTTGCAATAGTATTACAACCCAACCCTCACAATATTCAATTCAGGAGGACTTCTGCGGGGCACCGTTGAGAAGTTTGGCTTCATATTGTGAGAAGATTGATGGATGTCCACTTGGAACTAACCAAGAATGGAGTATTTTTGGTTAAATCCATGTATTTGGGTATTATGAACTCTGGATCTATCCCTCGATTGATGCATATTTGGAACGCCAAAGTGCCCTTAAATTTTTAAAGTGTTTATGTGGTTTGTCCATAAACAAGTCATTATAACTAAGGACAATTTGGCAAAACGTAACTGGACGGGATCTCGAAGATGTAGCTTCTGTGATCATGATGAATCTATCAAACACCTCTTTCTTGATTGCGCAATGGCAAAAAAATATGGTGGCATGTTCACATAGCGTTTAACAATACTCCTCTGACCACCATTCACACGTTATTTGGGACGTGGTTGGACGGAGTAGAGTCAGAAACGGCGTCACATATCCGTGTAGGAGTATGTGCTTTATTATGGGCAGTATGGAACTACGAGAACGATTTGGTTTTTAACAGAACAACACATATTCATCTCTTGTAGGTTGTTTTTCGGGCCACTTCACTGATTCGTATATGGTCGCTACTCACACCGATGGATGCCAAGGAGCGTATGGTTACTGGGTCTATCCGATGGGAGATGGTACCATGGGCTATCTTCAACCGGTTTGGATGGCGGTCATGTAATAGGATAGTGTGACAGCCTGATTTTTGCCCCCTTTTTATTTGCCTGAGTTTTATTTGAATTTATTTTGAACCTTGGGATTTTTGAATCTTTTCATATGGACTTAAACACTTGGGTACCCTTGGCTTTCACCCAAGTGCCTCATATCCATCTCAAATCATCTTTTCCCTCTGGTTCACTCTAATATAATTATTGAAATATTTTTCTGTATTGAAAAATATTCACTTTTCCCTCCAAAACCCTAGTTAAACCCATTGTGCTCCAAAGCAACCCCTGTTTTTCTACCCCACAAAAATCTGAGGAAATTCATAAATATTCTTTGGACCCTAGGACACCTTCATGAGCAAAAATATTGCATCACTTTTTGGGATATTTTTGCTACAAAAATTCTTTTCTATTCTGGACAGAAATGGTAGTTTCTACAGCAACTACCATTTTACTTGCTCCATTGCTTCTGAAACTCCTTGTGCATCTTCACCTTAGTAATTTATGACTAGCCTCCAAAGGACAGCCTCCAAATCCTAGCCAAATTACCTCAGTAAACTCTCAAAGTTTCTGTCTAGAAACTTACCAGACGTGTGAATTTCTTTCTATTGCGTCTGGAAACAAACTAACCATGGGTAACTCTCCTATCTACCACGAAAAACACGCCAGACATAAATTTTGGCACCAAGTAAGCCAGTAGGCAAAATTCGCATGGTGACCACGCATGTGCACCATGCCATGGCTGCTTGTCGGCGCACTCTGGATGCCGCCGAGCGCTCTGTTGAGCGCGTGCTTGCTTCCGCGCCTGCCAGAGCGTGCCAACCCACGCCACCATCTTCGTCTTCATCTCTACAGCGCCCCCCTGGCGCTCTCCGACGCCGGAGCTCGCCGCAGCGAGCACGGGCGCGGTCCGGCCAAGGCAACAGAGTGGTGCGCACTGTGCTCGTCGCCACTCCAGCGCCCCTGTGCTCGTCTCCGTCCGTCCATAGCTCCTGCGTGACCCTGTCGCCTTCATCCCCCTCTCACTGACGCCATTTGTCGCCGGGCACAGCGTCCAGGTGTCGCCGGCGGAGCCCCGATCCGCCACTCACTAGTGGAGCCATTCCACCTAGTTGGAGCTACTAGAGACGCCGTTGCATGCTGTTTTCTTCAACTCCGGCGACCACCCCGTTCTGCATCCGCCTGCGAGCTCATTTCTGACGCCGTCCGACCACCCCTAGCCACTCTACGGGTATGGGCAGGTGCGCCTCATCCTCCTCCGTCGATTTATCCCTCCCATCTTGGCCAAGGAGCCGCGTCGCCGGAGTGCGCTCCGGCGAGGCCGCGGCCGCCCCTGTTCTTTTTCCCCTCTCCCCCTCACCAGACTAGCGGGGCCCACTTGTCAGCCCCTCTGTACCCGCGCAAAGCGGTACGAGTGGTGGCGCCCTGGGCTTTTACGCCTTCGACGTCACCCCCTGTTCAGTCTGTTTATTTAAATTCCAAATTTAAATATATTCCAGAAACTTCAAACTGCAATAACTTTTTAACCATAAGTCCAAATGAATTGATTCTATTTGCATTGTGTTCTTTGTGAAGAAATCTTGCAGCACGCCAAAAATGAGACCATTTGGTGATGTGTAGATTTTCTGGTGAATTTTTTAATGATTCTTGATATTTTCTTTTTGTACTTTTGTTTATTTTCAGAAGGTGAAGCTTGCCTTGAGCATCACCAGGAGATTTGTGAGCCTCATTTACACTAAGGCAAGCCACAGCAACATTTTCATAGTGCCATTTCAATATTTCTGATTTTCCAACTTGAATAAATGCTTTAATTTATGCATATGAATTATTTTTGTTAAATACTTTTTGTTAGTTGCTATATTTAGTTGTTTCATTTAGTTTACAGAAAGTTGGAATTTGGTTTAAGTTATTAAGATAGCTAGAAGAAAGTTTGGATCATTGAGAACTATTATTGATATGCATATAAATGGCTATGTGAAGTTCTTTTCTTTTGCATAAGAATTATGATAAAAAAATTGCTAGAATATGTTATGTTTTTAATTGAAAGTAAATCATAACGAGAATAATATTGAAGTTGGGATGCTTATATTTAGTAAAGTAAAGTTCACCCTAGTTATTTTTGTAATACATTTGGTATGTTGCATTCCATGGCATTTTATGACACCGGTTATTTTTTTTTCTTTAAGTTGAAACTGTTAATAACTCAACTTGAATAAACTGTTGACCGGGTCATGGTGCCACTGAATCATGTTATTCCCAGTCCAACCACATTTGCCTTTATGGGAAGGTCTGTATTAGGTCCATTGTCATGCCTCTGGTCGGTACCTCCTAATAGGGAAGGTTATGGGCATGCGATACCCTGGCCCGGTAAGCAGACATAACCTTGTGTGCCTGTTGTTAAGTTTATGGTACCGAGTCCCCGTTTGGGACAGTTTTTGTTTGGCCACAATGGTGGTCGGTGTGCCTTTGATAGGCACGGGGCCACCCAGGACTATTCCAGTGGGGAATGAGTCGGAGTGAACAGGAGAGTGTCATGGCAATGGAAGAGTTTTGTCGGAACGCCGTTGGTCCACCCGAATTGGAAAACGAGGCCATGGGTTCCGTGGTGTGGATACAGTGCACTACCTCTGCAGAGTGTAATTAATCTATCGATAGCCGAGTCCACGGTCACGGACAGGCTCGAAAGTAAGTCACACCATGGGTCAACATATAATAAAATTTTGCTTACTAAGTTCTAAATTTTTGTACTGTATAAATGGTGGAAGAGCCACCGAGATGATTTGAGACCATGTATGGTCAGGGTGGTGATCGCCGGAAAGATCACGATTTATGTCCTGCTGAGACGAACAAGTTTATAGTTTAATAAAAATCACCATGGGTAAGTCAGACCGAGGTTCCGTTTTCACAAAGGCATGAGTACAACCTGTTAGTTAATGTATACCCAAGTTTGTTGCTGCATTTTAACAATTGAATAATTATCATGATATTGTTTGTCATTATGATTTTGTTTGTTGTAAGGTTGCAAGTACATTCAATGTACTGACCTGGCGTGTCATGCCAGATTTCAAGAAAGTTTCGTTGGAAAGGAGTGACGTCCGAGTCTAGACCGTGTCCACATCGGTGTCCCTGTGAGATGGAGTTCCGCTACGAAGTCATTCCGCTGCTGCGTAGTTTCATGAACGAGGCCTTTTATGTTCATTAAATAATGTACATATTGTCCAGCCGCACCGTGTGTGCCGCTTGGCCTCGCTACTTGTTGTAATGTACAACTATGGTCCGCTAGTATCAATAAAGCGGTTGTTTTCTGTACCAAGATGTTGTGTGTTGCCAGAAGACAAGGTCTTTGGGCCGGTAATGCAAGGTAAACCGGTCGCTCTGATCTGGGGTGCCACAACACTTGGTATCAGAGCCGTGCTAACTATAGGACATGTTAGACTAAGACGTGCTAATTAAACGCCAGATATGCGTCTAGGTTGAGTGACGGTAGTCTGTATAGCTGGTTATTGCTTTACATATACTTGTCTTATTTTTATGCTAACCCAATGATGGTTGTGAGTGTAGATGGCTCCAGTGCCGTATCTGTGCCAGTTGCAGCTGATGTCGTACACGTCACCGCACCTCCTTCGTAACGTGTGGCGTCGGTTGTACCCTCATGGAGACGACCCAGTTTATCGTGTGTACCGGGAGCGTCTAGCAGACTCAATTTATGAATATCAGGTAGTGGTGACTCTGCGCGTCAGTTCTGACTCCAGCTCTTACACTCGTACCTCTCGGAGCGGTTATGCTTCTACCGCTTCACAGGCCGTCCAATTTGCTGCATTCAAGATCCTTGTTGAGCTTTGTCACAGCGAGGTCCGCATGCAGAACCACCCAGGTTGCCAATACTATCCTTCTCCGGACGACAACGGTCGTGTTCATTTCCGTGAGATTGATCCGGAGTTTGATAGTGTTGCTAGCCATCTTTCCCGTTATATTACTGCTAGCTACCTCATGATCCCAGAGCTGGCTCGCGAGTTGACTAACACTCGTATTGCCTTAGCGACTACTAGGTCTGTCACCATTCCCGCCTCCATGGCATTTACCCCGTACGTCCCCAGTTCCGTTTCCCCTATTTCACCTGTAACCCCTCCCAGTAGCTCGGGCACCTCGACCATAACTCCTCTTAGTGCCCCTGCTGAGTGGATCTCACTTCTCACTACCCCTATAGCCCCTATGATCCACCCTACTCCCGCCTCGGAAGGAGAGCCTCTGAGGCAGCGTCACCGTGTTACCTTTAACCCCGATATTGCAGTTAACCTCGTCAGTTCAGGATCCGAGTCCACTTCAGGAGAGGACCCCGCAGCACCCGCAGAGTAGTAGAGCTCTAGAGTATTCGAAGTTGCCAGACTGATGAACGAATGTAGTTGTACGAGTCATGTTGTTTCGTTTCATGTATGAGAGTAGCGGAACTGGGCATGTTAATTACTTTCCTGTATGAATCCCTGTATAATTATGCTGAAGCTGTATTGCTGTCTTTCTTCGCAATTCTGTTTTTCACTCGATTTTTGTTGTTGGCTTTTCCCCACATATTTTTCTTTTGAATGTTTCTCATCTCGGTTGCGTTGTCTTGGGAAAAATCCATAATAGGATGACGTGGTGTAAGGGCATCTCTTGCCTAAGGTTTTGGTGATGATGACAACCCTTGTGTGGACTAATCGTGCGTCAATATTACTCAGGTTTGCAACATGTGGCACAAGACGGTTAGTCCTTCCCTCTTTAAGGAAAAGATCGAAGACGGATGTTCCGATGCCTTTTTGTTTCTTTTGGTCATAGGAAATCCGTACTTTTAAGAGGGAACCCACATCGGATGGTAATGGGTGAATCAAGTCACGTACACAGATACTTTGCACCCACTATATTGCCTCCGTTCGTGGAGAGAGAGGTCCCCTTTCCCTTCCTCCTTATGTGTAGACTCATCTACTGCGGTAGTACCGCCGTGGTAGGCGGTTGTACCGGTGGCCGGTAGTTCCGGTCAAACCACCGCCCCAAGTACCGCTCAGGGGTGATACCTTCTGTACTAGGTGCGGTGGTAGAGCGGTGGTGGCTGATACGTCCAAAACGTATCTATAATTTTTGCTTGCTCCATGCCACTTTTGGGTGATATTGCTATGATATTCATACACTTCAATACACTTTTGATCACATTTGGACTAACTTACTAATCCAGTGCACCCCAGTGCCAGTTTCTGTTTTCGGCTGTTTTTGTATTTCAGGTTTTCACGTTTCGAGAACTGCCCAGAAAAATCCAGAAAAATTATATAAAAAATCAGCGATCCGGAAACAACACTGCGTCCGAAGGGCAGCCTGGGGGGCCACCAGGGCTCCAGGCGCCCCCCCTGGGCCGCGCCGGGGGGGGGGGCGCCTGGGCCCCCCGAAGCCCGTCCGGTGCCCCCCTTTGGCATATATTTAGAGGGACCTCCGAAACCCTCAGAACAGGAACTCTTTTCGCGATCCCATCTCTGTTCCGCCGCCACCGCCGCTTCCAAGATCGGGAGCACCAGGAGAACTCATCCCGGCACCCTGCCGGAGGGGAGGATCACCACCGGGAGCTTCTTCACCACCATGGACGCCTCCCGGATGACTCGTGAGTAGTCTCCCTTGGACCATGAGTCCATGACCAGTAGCTATGTGATGTTCTCCTCCCGTTCTTGTGCTTCACTAATTAGTCCTCGTGAGCCGCCCTACATGATCGAGGCACCTATGTAATCCTTATGCTGTTGCTATGTTGAGTTTGCTGGGATCCGATGGATTATGAGATTATGTTCAGATTGATCTTGAGTAATATATTTGATTCACCTATTTTATATTTTAGTTCATAAGTAATTCTTGCATGTTCTCCGTTGTTACTTATTGCTTTGGCCGAGTAGTAGGTAGTGACTCCAAGAGGGAACGTTATGCTTGATTGTGGGTTCATGCCCCTCGATGACTAGCTTGAGTGACAGAAACATGAGTCTAGGGGATGTGTTGTTGCCACAAGGGGGAAAACAACGGTGCTTGTGCCCGTGGGTGCAAGGATTGTTTACTTTACGCAAAGTTCTTTTAATGCAGTTGTCTGTTGCATTGAGTTTACACTATGGGTGGGACTCGCAACTTAATACCAGCGAGATGTTCTGGATAGATATCTCAAGGTGGATGATTAGTAGTAGATATTGATGGATTTCGGTCTACTTACTTTGGTGTATCGCCCATGCTTTGAACCTCAACCTTTCTTGCAATGTAGTCAGCATTGGTTTGCGTTCGTGGTCCTGTCAATTGCCCAGCTGTAATTTGTTTACCTCACATAGTTGTTTTATCGTATTTTGGGAGAGAGACATCACTAGTGAACATCATGAGACTCTAGTCCATATTACCATCATTGATCACATCCACTATTTACTTTTCGTTATTTACCTACTATCGCAAAAACTATCTATCACTACTATCATTGCTTTTAATCCTTTGTGAACTACAAGGCCGGAGAGATTGACAACCTCTCTGTACTCGTTGGGAGCAAAGTTATTTGTATCTGTGTGCAGGTCCATGTTGGTTGCTACTAATCTGGCGCCGTAGCAATTGACACCTACTTGTTGAACCTAGGAGGCTCTGGGGATTCGATCCTTGGCATCTTTGCTAAGGGAAAACACTTCTACTTACTGCATCTTACACCTTCCACTTGGTGTAACCAACGAGGGGTTCGAGGCCCATCAAGGAGTATTTTCTGGCGCCGTTGCCGGGGACTCCACTCTTCAGGATAGGGGAGTTGCATGCTATCTTTTACATTTGCTTTTTAGTCTTGTTAGTTTACCTTTCATTTTTGCTTTAGTTCCTTTTATCGAAAATCACAAAAATAGTTATCTTGCTTGCTTCCTACTATGGGTTCCACCGAGAACACCAAGTTGTGTGACTTCACTAGTCACAACAACGATGACTTTATCAGCACACCTATCACTACACCTGCCACTTCAGCACCTTCATATGAAATTAAACCTGCTTTACTGAACTTAGTCATGAGAGAACAATTCTCCGGTGCTGGAGATGATGCTGCTTTACACTTGAACAACTTTGTTGAACTTTGTGATATGCAAAAGTACCAAGAAATAGATGGTAATATTGTTAAGCTTAAGCTTTTTCCTTTCTCTTTGAGAGGAGGAGCTAAAATTTGGTTTCAGTCTTTGCCTAGAAATAGCATAGATTCTTGGGACAAGTGCAACGATGCTTTTATCGGAAAATACTATCCACCTGCTAAAATTATCCAACTTAGAAGTAACATCATGAATTTTAAACAATTGGATAATGAACACATTGCCCAAGCATGGGAACATATGAAATCTCTTATCAAGAACTGCCCTACTCACGGTTTGACTACTTGGATGGTTATCCAAACTTTTTATGCAGGCTTGAACTTTACCTCGCGGAACTTGTTAGACTCGGCCGTGGGAGGAACTTTTATGTCAACTACACTTGGTGCTGCCACAAAGCTTCTCGATGAGATGATGACTAACTATTCCCAATGGCACACCGAACGCGCTCCAACAGGTAGGAAGGTAAACTCTGTCGAGGAGATTTCTTCCCTCAATGAAAAAGTTGACTTGATCATGTCTCTACTTTCGAAGCAATCTACTATTGATCCTCGTGATGTTCCTTTAAATTCTTTGATTGCTCAAGAACAAGTAGATGTGAACTTTATCTCTAGAAACAATTTTAACAACAATGCTTATAGGAGTAACTTTGGTAACAATTCTAGACCGTTCCCCTCTAAATTCTTTAATAAGAATGTAGAAGAGAAACTACATTAACTAGATGATCTTTCTTTTAAGGTAGACCAATTAGCTAATGAGGTAAAATTGCTAAAAATTGAAACTTCTCCTCTTAAGGAGAGGGAAGTCATCCCTATTAATGCTACTCAAGTACAAATTAATGAAAACATTAGGATGATGGCTAAGCTTAAAGAAAGATGTGCTAGGGAAAGGGATGAAGAGGAAAGAATTAAGAGCCTTCCTACCCACCACACTGTTGCTACTATCCAAGTTATTGAGGATGTTCACACTCTTAGCACCCAATGTACTCGTGGTCCCAATGGACCTATTAATGGTGATGCTATGACTATATCGACTACTCCCTCCATTCCTAAATATTTGTCTTTCTAGACATTCAAATGGACTGCAACATACGGGTGTATGTAGACATATTTTAGAGTGTAGATTCACTCATTTTACTTCGTATGTAGTCACTTGTTGAAATCTCTAGAAAGACAAATATTTAGGAACGGAGGGAGTACCAAACAAGTGAACCTTAAGGACACCACTACCACTTTACTTGATGCTCGTGACCTTGATTTTGATAATTGCACTCTTACCGAAGTTATTGATTTCCTTCACAAGATGTCTAGAGATCCCCGCACTAGCACGCTTAACCTTGCCTTCAAAGAGCATATCACTAATGCTCTTATCAAAGCTAGGGAGGAGAAACTTAGAGTAGAAGCCTCCATACCTAGAAAGCTAGAAGATGGTTGGGATCCTATGATAAAAATTAATTTGAATGACTTCTCTTGTTATGCATTATGTGATGTTGGTGCTAGTACCTCTGTTATGCCCAAAAGGATATATGATATGCTTAAATTGAAACCTTATGATTCTTGTTCTTTTGGTGTTCGTCTCGTTGATTCTTCCATAAAGAAACCTTTGGGGAGGATCGACGATGTTCTTATCGTTGTCAATGATAATTATGTGCCCGTTGATTTTACTATTATGGATATTGAATGTGATCCTTCTTGTCCAATTATTTTGGGACGTCCCTTTTTGCGCACCGTTGGTGCTGTCATTGACATGAAAGAGGGTAATATAAAATTTCAGTTTCCTCTCAAGAAAGGGATGGAACACTTCCCTCGTAAGAAGGTCAAGTTACCTTTTGAGTCCGTTGTACGGGCTAGCTATTCTTTGACTCTTGATACAACTTGATCTATGCATTATGCCTAGCTTAAAGGCATAAAAGAAAGCGCTTTTGGGAGGCAGCTCACATGAATAAAATTTTTGCTTTTGTTGTGTCTTGATGTTGTTTACTGCTGTAGCATCACCATTGTATCTTTGCTTTTCATATTTGTGCCAAGTATAGCCTCCGATTGCTAGAAAGTTCAAAAGTTGTGAGGTGCTGTCGAGGAAACAGATTCTGTCCTTGGATAGAAAAATTCGTATAAAATCACCAGATCATCTTTTTGGTCTAAATTGTTTGGACAGCGTTCTCTATATAATTATCTTTCGTGCATCAGTTCTGAGTTTTTTGATTTGAGTTGCAGAAGTATCCCGAACAGATCAATTACTGCCTGCTGTTCTGTTTTTCACAGATTCTGTCCTGTTTTGCCTTACCTTCACTTTGCAAATCAAGAGCTTGTTTTTTCTTTGCAAAAACCTTTTGGCAATCTTGAGAAACAGTAGAACTTCAAGAATATCCTTATTTCCAGCAAGGTATAATTATTTTATTAAGGGTACTAACCTCGCTAATCAGATTATGATGAGTTATGTATGAAGGGAGTTTTCAAGTGTGCGAGGGAAGATGATAAAAAGATTCAGGAGTGTCAAGCGCTCAAACTTGGGGATGCCCCCGTGCACCCCCAAGAAATATTCAAGGAGACTCAAGCGTCTAAGCTTGGGGATGCCCCCGTGCATCCCCTTCTCCATCAACACTATCAGTTCGTCTTTCGTTCCGCTATATTTTTATCACTTCATGTGTTATGTGCTATGCTTGGAGCGTCTTGCTTTTAGTTTTCTTTTTAGTTTTTCATAACGAGTCGGAACCCAGCATTCCTTTATGTGGGAGAGAAACACGCTCCACTTCTATCTAGAACATTACATAGAATTTTCATGTCTATCTATGATGTGTGTGTTCTTTGTCTTTTAATAGCTACTATCATGCTCCGCTCATAGTATTCATGCCTATCTTTTCAAGAGCTTTTATTTAGTTGGTTGCTTGAACTCTATTTAATTACCATGCTCACCTTATTAAGAGAGTTTGCTTCCGTTGCATGGGTTAATGTGTCTATGATAAAGATGCTACTTTCATGATGGTGCTTAGTAGTTCAGGTTTTCTTATGGTTAATCTCAAATAGCTGTGGGGTTCCCAATGTGTTATTGGAGTACCAACTTGGTTTGTTTGCCTATGATATGGTATGGTTTAGTAATATCTTCCTTCGAGAATTTATTTTGATTGACTTGGCGTATGCTCACGCATATTTAAGACTGTGAAGAAAGTCTGTCAAGCCTTGATGATCTTTTATTTCTAAGTAGCGATATAACTACCATGCCTGATTCAATATTGCTTTGTCGCTCTGCATGATTATGACCGTCATTGCTCTCTTAGTTGGTCGCTCCCAGTCTTTTTGCTAACCTCCACCTGTACTAAGCAAACTAACCATGCAATACATAGCTCATGGGAAAGTAGCCTAAAAACTATTGTGGTAAAGAATATGTTGCTTATGTATCTTATTTCTTATAAGTTGCTTGCTGAGCGGTAACCATGTTTCTGGGGACGCCATCAACTGTCACACTTTTGTTGAATATCATGTGAGTTGCTATGCATGTTCGTCTTGTCTGAAGTAAGGGTGAATTACCGAGGGTTGAATTAATATGCATATTGTTAGAGAAGAACATTGGGCCGCCAACCAAAGCCATGCATCATGGTGGAAGTTTTAGCTTGGACCTTAATCCTCAATCTCTCATGAGAATATGCCTATGCATTAAAGAGGAGTCCATCATCTATTTTCTATGTTGTCCCGGTATGGATGTCCTCAAGTTGAGATCTATCCAAAACGAGAAATCAAATGCGATTTATCTCCTTGGACCTTTGTACAGGTGGCATAGAGGTACCCCTTTGTGACACTTGGTTAAAACATATGTAATGCAATGATAACCCATGGGGATCCGAGCTAATTAGGACAAGGTGCGAGCACTATTAGTATTAGATGCATGAGGCTCGCAACTTATAAGATGTTTTATGCACGACACATATGAAGTACTACTACCGTTGACACAATTGCTTCCATGTTTTCAAAATAAAAAGTTCTAGCACTTAACCTTTCTTTTACCTTTATGTTGCAGCACCAACTACTGAGAGCATGATTGTCATTCTGAGTGTAATGTGCATTGTCCCAAAGTAGCATTGTCTTTTGCATGATTGTGATATCGTTTATTCTGAAATGATTGTATCTAGTCATCACTTAAACCTTGAAGGTGCCCCTGCACTTATGTTTTGCATCACTAAAGGGGGCAAGCTAGATATCACTTTATCATATTTGCACATCATGTTCATTGCAAATCTTTTTGATGTTTCAGTTTCATGTTGTAAAACTTTCAGTCATTTGTGATTTTCTCTTGAGGCAACTTAATTACTTTAGAATCATTGTCTCAGTAAGCTTTTGTCATATGACTAGAAAAAGTCCTTTATGGTTAATAGCATGTCACCACAGAAATTATTCTTGTTATCATTTACCTACTCGAGGACGAGCAGGAATTAAGCTTGGGGATGTTGATACATCCAAAATGTATCTATAATTTCTGCTTGCTCCATGCCACTTTTGGGTGATATTGCTATGATATTCATACACTTCCATACACTTTTGATCATATTTGGACTAACTTACTAATCCAGTGCACCCCAGTGCCAGTTTCTGTTTTCGGCTGTTTTTGTATTTCAGGTTTTCACGTTTCGAGAACTGCCCAGAAAAATTATATAAAAAATCAGCGATCCGGAAACAACACTGCGTCCGAAGGGCAGCCTGGGGGGGGCCACCAGGGCTCCAGGCGCCCTGGCGGCGCGCCCCCCCTGGGCCGCGCCGGGGGGGGCGCCTGGGCCCCCCGAAGCCCGTCCGGTGCCCCCCTTTGGCATATATTTAGAGGGACCTCCGAAACCCTCAGAACATGAACTCTTTTGACGATCCCATCTCTGTTCTGCCGCCGCCGCCGCTTCCAAGATCGGGAGCACCAGGAGAACTCTTCCCGGCACCCTGCCGGAGGGGAGGATCACCACCGGGAGCTTCTTCACCACCATGGACGCCTCCCGGATGACTCATGAGTAGTCTCCCTTGGACCATAAGTCCATGACCAGTAGCTATGTGATGTTCTCCTCTCGTTCTTGTGCTTCACTAATTAGTCCTCGTGAGCTGCCCTACATGATCGAGGCACCTATGTAAACCTTATGCTGTTGCTATGTTGAGTTTGCTGGGATCCGATGGATTATGAGATTATGTTCAGATTGATCTTGAGTAATATATTTGATTCACCTCTTTTATATTTTAGTTCATAAGTAATTCTTGCATGTTCTCCGTTGTTACTTATTGCTTTGGCCGAGAAGTAGGTAGTGACTCCAAGAGGGAACGTTATGCTTGATTGTGGGTTCATGCCCCTTGATGACTAGCTTGAGTGACAGAAACATGAGTCTAGGGGATGTGCTGTTGCCACAAGGGGGAAAACAATGGTGCTTGTGCCCGCGGGTGCAAGGATTGTTTACTTTATGCAAAGTTCTTTTAATGCAGTTGTCCGTTGCATTGAGTTTACACTATGGGTGGGACTCGCAACTTAATACCAGCGAGATGTTCTGGATAGATATCGCAAGGTGGATGAATAGTAGTAGATATTGATGGATTTCGGTCTACTTACTTTGGCGTACCGCCCATGCTTTGAACCTCAACCTTTCTTGCAATGTAGTCAGCATTGGTTTGCGTTCGTGGTCCTGTCAATTGCCCAGCTGTAATTTGTTTACCTCACATAGCTGTTTTATCGTATTTTGGGAGAGAGACATCACTAGTGAACATCATGAGACTCCGGTCCATATTACCATCATTGATCACATCTACTATTTACTTTTCGTTATTTACCTACTATCGCAAAAACTATCTATCACTACTATCATTGCTTTTAATCCTTTGTGAACTACAAGGCCGGAGAGATTGACAACCTCTCTGTACTCGTTGGGAGCAAAGTTATTTGTATCTGTGTGCAGGTCCACGTTGGTTGCTACTAATCTGGCGCCGTAGCAATTGAAACCTACTTGTTTAACCTAGGAGTCTCTGGGGATTCGATCCTTGGCATCTTTGCTATGGGAAAACACTTCTACTTACTGCATCTTACACCTTCCACTTGGGGTAACCAACGAGGGGTTCGAGGCCCATCAGTGGCCCGGAAGTACCGGTGTCTTCTTGCAAAACCGGTACTACCTGTGTTCCGAGCGGTAGTACCGCTCTGACTGCCATCACACAGTAATTATCTGCCTGGCAGTAGTTCCGGCCCAACCACCGTCCCAACTACCGCCCTTGCTTGAAACCTTCTGGTTTCTAAGCGGTAGTTGACTGGAGGTGGAGCGGTAGTTCCGGTTTTCTCCGAAAGACCGGTACTACCAGGTGAGCCACCGGAAGTACCGCCTTGGTGTCATGGGCGCTGGTTTCTTCACTCATCGGTACTACCGGTTGGGTAAGCGGAAGTACCGTCCTATGTAATTCTACACATAACGGTTGGATTGGTGTAGTCCCTAGTTAAGGAGGCCCTTCTCCCACCTCCTTCTTATCTCTTGCCTCTCTCTCTCCACCATTAATGCCATTGAAGCTTTCTTGCCCGATCTCTCTCCCTAGCCAACCAAACTTGTTGATTTGCTAGGGATTGAAGGAGGAGACCTAGATCTACACTTCCACCAAAGGAAACTTGATTCCCCCATACTTTCTTGTGTGGATTTTGTTACTCTTGGGTGTTTGAGCACCCTAGACGGAAGAGGTCACTCCGGAGCCACAATCCATTATGGTGAAGCTCTGGGGTTTCGTTGGGAGCCTCCAATTAAGTTGTGGAGAGAGCCCCAACCTTGTTTGTAAAGGTCTGATTGCCGCCTTCAAGGGCACCACTAGTGGATTCACGTCACCTTGCATTGTGGGAGGGCATGAGGAGAATACGGTGGCCTTAGTGGCTTCTTGGGGAGCATTGTGCCTCCACACCGCTCCAACGGAGACGTACTTCCCCTCAAAGGGAAGGAACTTCGATATCACATCCTCGTCTTCACCGTCTCCACTTGTGGTTATTTCTTACCTTTACTTGTGCAAGCATTACTTGTTTAACTCCTATAGCTTGCTTGTGAAGTTGTTATCTTTACTTTCTGTTAGTTGTCATCTTAGTAGCATATCTAGACAACTTACTTTGACGCTTAATTTAAAGTGGTTAAGAAAAGCTAAAAATTGTTAGTTGCCTATTCACCCCCCCTCTAGTCAACCATATCGATCCTTTCAATTGGTATCAGAGCCTCGTCTCTTTTTAAGGACTTTACCGTCCAAAGAGTATGGGTGACAACATAGTCGAGACGGAGGATCATTCCGGTGGAACTCCGTCCTTGCCTACGTCAGATGGGGGAGCCTCGGTCTCTCGTGAGGAGTTCAATGTGGCCTTGACCACATTGAAAGAGTCACTAGCGAGCGAGGTCAAAGGCATGTTTAAAGATTTGCTTGAGGGGCTTAAATTATCCATCGCACCATTGGAAGTGGTTACTCCCGCTACCAACGTGTCGGAGGCTAATTCCGACAAGGGAGAAGCTAGTAGTGAACAAGCCCCTGTTACTAAGAATGGGAGTGGGATCTTTGCCCACTCCGCTCTTCCTACTCACTATGGAGGACCCGTTCCCACACCGCATTTAAATTCCATTGGGCCTCCTCCAAGTTTATCAAAAATTCTGATTTTGCTACTTGGGTGTTTCGTTTCAAACGTCATATAAATCATTGTTCTACTAATCTTTGGAGAATCATTGAGCAAGGTTTTATCCGCGTGATCCCGACAACATGACTCCAAGAGAAACTGCGGATCATCAATTCAACGAGTCCGCTCTTTGCATTCTTCAAGATGCCATCCCTCCTGAAGACATTGCACATCTTCGACCCTTCACTGTGGCCAAGGAAGCTTGGGAGCATGTTGGTATGATGTACAAGGGAAGCACTAGTATTCAACGCTCCAACTATGAAGTTGTGCAAGATGAAGCTGATGAGTTTGCTATGATCGAAGAAGAAGATCCTCGTGAACTTTATCGGAGATTAACTACCCTTGCGGTCTCTCTTCGAGATCATGGCAGTAAGGACACAGATGCCAATTGGATCAAGCGCAAGTTCCTCAAGGCCATGATGCCCTATCATAAGGCTATGTCCTCTCTCATTCGTCAGAGACCGGACTTCCACCACTTATCCTCAAATGAAGTGTTGGACGAGTTTGTTGCCATGAGGATCTTGGATATGACCGCCGACAATGCGGTCTTAAGAGCTCAACGATCGAAGAAGCCTAATCTTTCCCTGAAGGCCAAGGCTTGTGTGGAGGAAGAGGAGGTGGAGGATGATGATGAGTGTAGCCCCGAGGACACCAAATATGCCTATCATAAGCACATGGCTCTTGCTTCAAGGCAATTCTGGGGCAACAAGAAAAACACAAGACCCAACTTCAATAGGAACAACTCAAGTGGAAACAAGGGCAAGCAACGGGTGATGACATGCTTCAACTGTGGAAATGTAAGCCACTTCGTTGCGAATTGCCCATATGAGAAAAGAGAAGACTTTGGAGGCAAGCTTCTCCGTTAGGACAAGTCAAAGTCATATCCCAACAAGAACAACTTCAACAAGAAGACTCCTCCTAAAGGGTTGGTGGCCCAAGAAGAATATGTTGAGGATGATGATAATGATGAAGATGATGAGGTTGTCACCATGGCCACAATTGCTATTGCTACTACTCCGCACTCATCTCTCTTCGACTCACCAAATGAGAACATCACCGCCAAGTGTCTCATGGCCAAGGCCACCAACAAGGTAACCCCAAACATCAATACTACTATCTCTTCTAATCCTTCATTGACGAATTGCATTGATGAGAGTGAGGGCGCTAAGGAGGGAGAGAATGAATTTGAGTTGTTCATGAAATATCTCAAGGGAAAACCCAAGAAGCATTTTGTTGCTCTCTTGGAACAACTCGGTGAGGCAAACGACATGATCGAGGCTCATGAGGAAACCATTACTAAAATGGAAGGACATAGTCGAGACTATGCCGATGAGATATCGGATCTCTCTAACGCCCTAGAGGAAGAGCGTGGTCTTCGTTTGGCTCTTGAGGAGTCACACAACGATGATCATGCTAAATTAAGGAAAGATCTTGATCATGCTTTAGTTGTCTCTCGTGTGCTTAATTCCGAGAAGGCAAAACTTGAGGTTGACCATGCTAAACTCAAGGAAGAGTTTTTCATACTTGACAAGGCTCACAAGGCCTTGAAAGGTATGCATGCTACTCTCAAGGGGTCTCATGATCAACTCCAAGTTTCGCTAACCAAGGAAAAGGCTATCTTTCCTCGCATGGTATTAAGCGATAATGCAAATGCTACTAACCCATGTTGCGAGCATGTGCATCTTGTTGAAGAAAATGCCGAGTTGAAGAAGCAACTTGAGAAAGGCCTTGTGACATGTATACAAGGTGAGAAGAACCTCAACAACCTTTTGAGCAATCAAAAGGAGGTTGTGGCAAAGGAAGGAATTGGGTTTGTTCCTAAGCCCAAGAAGAAGAAGAATGACAAGACCAAGCAACCACCCCCTCTCCGACAAACTTTTGTGAAAGAAGGAGAGGGCACATCAAAGAAGAAGAAAATGGTGAAAAGTGGTGGTGTCAAGAAAAACTCCACCATGCCATCAAACATGGCCGGCGACTTTAATCGTTCATATGTTTTATGTCGTGCTAGTGATGGTCATGTGTTTGCTAAATTTGTTGGTTCTTCTTATGAGTACATTGAATGGTCCATTTGGGTTCCTAAGACCCTTGTGACTAACCTCAAAGGACCCATTACCAAATGGGTACCTAAATCCAAGCATTGATCTCTTGTAGGAGTTTGCTTCCGGTGGGGGATCATGGTTGCTCGATAGCGGAGCCACAAATCATATGACCGGAAGCAAAGACTTGGTGGTGGACGTGCATCAAGGTTCATCTATGGCCACCAATGTCGAATGGGGTGATGCTTCATCTTCTAAGGTACTGTGGCTCGGCAAGGTTGTTATCTCTCATGATCTCACGATCAAGAAAGTCATGCTTGTTGAGTCTCTTGCATACAATCTACTTTCTGTTCGCCAACTTGCACTCATGGGCTTTGCTACATTCTTTGATATTGATACCATGGCCCTATTGTGCAGCAAGATTCTTAAAGTAGCCTATGTTGGGCATGTCGAGAACGGTCTTTATGTGGTAAACTTCTCGAAGCAACCCACTAAGGTCGCGACATGCTTAATGGCTAAAGTTGATGTGGGATGGCTTTGGCATCGCCGTTTGGCCCATGTCAATATGAGATCTTTGCAAAGTCTTCTCAAGGGGGACCATGTCCGTGGACTAACAAATGTTAGCTTTGCCAAAGATCGTGCTTGGAGGTCTTGCATTGAAGGAAAGTTACATGAGACGGCTCACCCTCCCACGACTATCATTTATTCAAAGAGACCCCTAGAGCTCCTTCACATGGACCTCTTTGGGCCTCCATCTTTTGATAGTCTTGGGGGTAGAAAGTACTTCTTGGTGATTGTGGATGATTACTCAAGATACACCTGGGTATACTTCTTCAAGAAGAAGAGTGAGACCCAACAAACCGTCATCTACTTTGCAAATGAAGCTCAACGACAACATGAAGCAAAGATTTTGATGATCAGAAGTGACAACGGAACCGAGTTCAAGAACTACACCTTGGATGAGTTTCTCAGTGATGAGGGGATCAAACATCAATATGCAGCTCCCTATACCCCTCAACAAAACGGTGTAGCGAAGAGAAAGAACCGAACTCTGGTGGATGCAGCGAGAACCATGATGGAAGAATTCAAATCTCCATACAACTTTTGGGCCGAAGCCATCAACACCGCTTGCCATGCATCAAATCGGCTCTACCTCCGCAAAGGCTTGAACAAAACTCCATATGAGATACTTACCGGTAACAAGCCCAATCTCAAGTACTTCCGGGTATTCGGGTGTAAGTGTTTCATTCTCAAGAAAGGTGTTCGCTTGTCTAAATTTGAATCTAGAGCTCACGAGGGCATATTTGTTGGTTATGCTACAAAATCTCATGCTTGCCGTGTCCTCAACAAGTCCAATGGACTCATTAAGGAGACGAGTAACGTAGAGTTTGATGAAAATAACGGCTCCCAAGTGGATCAAAGTGGTACTTGTGATGTAGGTGATGAAATTCCTCCTCAAGCCATAAGAAGAATGGGTGTTGGATATATCCTACCCATTGAGGAACCCCTTGTGGCCGAAGGAGAAGGACAATGTTCCACTCAAGTGGAACCATCACCAACCCAAGACCCACACGCTTCCGTCGAACAAAGTGAAGGCCCTCAACCGGATGAACAAGGGCAAGTGCAAGATCAATCACAAGATGGTGGAGAGCCACCAAATGATGCACAAGGCCAAGTTCTGTCCTCCGAGCAAGATCAAGGTCAAGAGGAAGCTCAAGATCAAGATCTAGCTCCTGACAACGCTCAAGATGATCAACTCAATGCTCCTCAGTTATCTCTTGAAGAGCAATTAGAGCGTCGTGCTGCAAAAGTTGCCTCCAGGCTTGCTTCTAGAGAACATCACATGGAGAACATTCTAGGAAGCATCAAAAGGGGGGTAAGCACTCTTAGACAATTAGCAAACTATTGTGCTCATCATGCTTTTGCCTCCTGTGTTGAACCTCGGAAGGTTTATGAGGCGCTCGAAGACCCTGATTGGCTCAACGCCATGCATGAAGAACTCCATAACTTCGAGCGCAACAAGGTGTGGCGTCTGGTGCCAAGGCCAAAGGAGAACCATAATGTCATTGGAACCAAGTGGATCTTTAAGAACAAGCAAGATGCTCATGGCATTGTCATCCGCAACAAGGCACGTCTGGTGGCTCAAGGCTACTCCCAAGTCGAGGGTATCGACTACGGTGAAACCTTTGCCCCCGTTGCTCGTCTTGAATCTATTCGTTTGTTGCTTGCCTATGCTTCCCATCATAACTTTAAATTGCAACAAATGGATGTGAAAAGTGCATTTCTTAATGGTCCTATTAATGAGTTGGTGTATGTTAAACAACCCCCAGGGTTTGAGGATCCTAAGCTCCCCAAACATGTGTACCAACTCGATAAGGCACTCTATGGCCTCAAACAAGCCCCACGTGCGTGGTATGAGCATCTTACTGAGTTGTTACAAGATCGTGGGTTTGAAATTGGGAAAATCGACCCCACTCTTTTTACTAAGAAGGTCAAAGGGGAGTTGTTTGTATGCCAACTATATGTTGACGATATTATCTTTGGTTCTCCTAACAAAGCTTATAATGATGAGTTCGCCGCACTCATGACCACACATTTTGAGATGTCCATGATGGAGAGTTGAAGTACTTCCTTGGGTTTGAGATCAAGCAAAGAAGAGAAGTGATCTTCATCAAACAATCCAAGTATACTCAAGACATGCTCAAGAGGTTCAATCTTAGTGATGTCAAGCCAGCGACTACTCCTATGCCAACCAAGTGCCAACTTGACATCGATCACAATGGTAAAGCGGTGGATCAAAAGGTATATCGCTCTATGTCGGGGAAACTGATCGCCCACGAACACCTATGGGACCGGAGCCCCTTCTCGGTACGGCAAGGGGGCGGAGGATGCACAAAGAGCGGATCGAGGCGAGCACACGAGCAGTTTACCCAGGTTCGGGCCGCACGGATGCGTAAAACCCTACTCCTGCTTTGGTTTGTTATTGAGTTCTTGGCTCGGGAGCAAGGAGAGCTACAGTTTGCTCTAACCGCTAACTAGACCGAGCGTGGAAGTGATCGATGTTCCGAACCCCTTCTACGTTGCGCATGGGCCTCCTTTTATAGGTCAAAGGGGTCACCGACAGGTGGCAACGCAGTTGGGGGAAAGAATGTAAAATGGGTGGTAGTTGGAACATTGTTTGCATAGTGCTCTACACCTAACTCTGACGGCAGGGGACAAGGGCATTGAATGCCCATCGCCGTCGCCCCAAACAGTGCAAAAAGTGACCGCCAGGGCGCCTCCGTCCGCCACGATGGTGGCCATGTCATTGCCGCTTGCCACCGTGTTCCCTTGGCTGCACAGCCTTCCGCCACATGCGCCTGGAAGGGTCCCAGGGCGACACGTGGGTGGATGAGCTGGAGCGTGGGAACTGAGTGGAAGCTTGCCGCGGCAAGTGCCTTGCCGTGGTTGCTATCTTGTCGCGCCTGGGAGCTTGTCGCTCACCGGGCCTTGCCGGGACGCGTGGCGCGTCGCGATAAGCTTCTTGATATGTCTTGGATGGCCTTCCCGGCAAGCTTCTCTTGCCGGTGCCTTGTGTCTTGGATGGTTTTTGTGCCTTGAATGGCTTTCCCGGCAAGCTCCTCTTGCCGGGACCTTGTTCCTTTGACTCAAATACTTTGTTCTTGAATGGCTCCAGAGGAACCACGAGGGGTCTTGGCGGTCGCCTGGCTAGCCTTGCCGCGGGACACTGCAACTGCCCGTGCACAAGTTCGGGATACTAAGGTACCCCTACTTTAGTACACCGACAGGAGCCCCCGGGCCTGGGCCAGACAAGGTGCCGAGCGCTGTTGGGCCAGGCCCAAAACAGTGCACGGGCACGCGCGGCCTGCGGCACGTTGTATCTTAATCCGTATCCACCGCGCCCTCCCCTAACGGCACGCGTCGATCGCGGCGTCGTGGGAGAGATCGTGGCCTGATTTTTTAATGGGAAATGCGGAACGTCCCCCTCCTCCCCCTTAAAAGCAGGGGAAACAGGGGCAGTTCCTTCCATTCGCCCGTTGCTTCTTCATCCTTCAGAAACCCCCGCCGCTCCCCTCCTCCCCGAAGGTCGAAAGAGAGCAGTGCTCCGCCCCCCCTCCTCCGCCGCCACCAGCACCACCAGCGCCGTCGACCTCCCTCGCCGTCCCCGCCATGGCTCCGAAAGGCGAGAAGGCGAAGGCCGCGAAGTCCGCCGAGGCGCTGCGGCTAGCAGCAATGCGGAAGAAGATGGCGGTTTTCCCGCCAAAGCTTGACGCGGAGGAGCTGAGGGATACCTTCGACCTCTTATGGGCGAGGGAGATGAAGGCGCATCCGCGCACCAAGGTACTCCCCGCCGTAGCCTGCGAGATGTTCCCGACCGGCTACGCCTCTTTTGGCTTGTTCTTCTACTGCGGGCTCTGCCCGCCCTTTTCCTAGTTCTTCTGCGACATCATGAATACCTACGGGTTTCATCTCCTTGACTTCACCCCCAACGCCGTCTTGACCATGGCCGTTTTCGCACATCTGTGCGTAAACTTTGTCGGATTCTTCCCCAATGTAGTTCTCTTCCGCCATTACTTCACGCCCCGAGTCGAGGTAGGGTCGCTTCTATCTGGCGGAATCTCTTGGATCTCTAGGACCCACAAGAAAGAAGCCTACTTTGAGGGGGAGCTCCGCGTCAAGTGGGATGAGTGGAGAGCCAACTGGTGTTGGATTGTAGAGGATGACCCGCAGCCATTCACTTCCCGGCGCCAAGCCGCAATAGTACGCGGCAATGACTGGAGCGACTTGGCCCCGGAGGACAGCAGACTGAAGATCGCCACCACCCGGATCCTTCGCCTCCGGCACGCCAAGCTCACTGTAGGCACAGTAGGAGCAGAATTTCTCCGCCGCCGCATCGCCCCCCCGCAGGAGAGAAAGAGGGATGCTTGGGAGTTCGAGAACGCGGCAGACATCATGAGGCTACGCCCGGGCCTCAATTGGAATTTTACTATCCTGGAGCCTAACGCGATGCTCCAGGCGCTATTCAAGTATGACTCTGCCCACCCCGAATGGTTCACGTTGCCGCCAGGTGTCGTCCCGCTGTGCAACAGCTCTGCGCTCAGCGCCATCCGTGTAGTGATGCCGCTGTGCGACTCCCACGGGATCGATCCCACTTGGCAAGAACCTTCCGACGAGGCTGTGCAGACATTCTTCGACAACTTGGTGGAACAGCCAGTCGACCTTGACGAGAAGAGACGCCTCACCCGCGACACCACTGACCAGGAGATGGCCTACATTGCCACCAGGCTGGAAGAGGCAGCGGTAGCCGCGGCCGCTGGCGAGTTCGGGTATACGGTGGAGGAGGCGGAGGCAGCGGAGGCGACAAGCCTTGCCGAGGAGGAAGAGCTCCGCAAAGTGGGGAAGCTTGCCGGGAAAATCGCCGGGACAAGCGAGCCCACCGAGCAGGGCGTTGTGTCGAGCGGGACCGCGGAGCAGGGTGCCGGGTCAAGCGAGCCTGCCGAGGACTCGAGCGGCTCGCTGGAGATTGGCTCCTCCTCCTCGTCTTCGGGCAGCTCGCCACCACCAGCAAGTCCTCCAGCTCCGACAAGGAGGCGCCTCCGCAAGGCCGCAGACATGGCGGGGCGGCAGGCGGGCCAACAGCCGCAGCACCGCGCGCCACGCGCCACCACGACAAGCAAGGCCGCCAAGGGAGTGCCTCGTGCTTCAGCGGCAATAGGAGGGGGATCTTCCTGGACTGGTGCCCTTGCTCCCGCTGTTCCTCGTGCTTCGACGGCAACCCGGGCGGGGTCTTCTCAGACCACCATCCCTGCTCCCGCTAAGCGGCCGAGGGGGCCCACTCCTCCGCCTCCTCGCGCCGGGGTGCGCGAGCCAGATTTTGACTTCTCCGCGCTCAGCTCCGACGAGGAGGAAGAAGAGTAAGCCTTCGCAATTCTTGTACTTCTTTGATTTTCTGTTGTTTCTTGTCTTGCATCTTTTTCGCTTAACTCTGAACCTGTTCTTCTTTTCAGAACTCTGGCTCAAAGGGCAGCGAAGAGGGCCAAGGTCCCGGTGATCGTCATCGAGGACGAGCCCGCCGCAACGGCAGGGGGTGCGCCTGAGACGAGCTTGCCGGACCCAGCAACTGTTCTTCGGAGCAGCCCCCAGCGTAAGTGTGGTTCACTTTCTGCTTGTCGGGCGCGCGTGGGTGCTTCTTCTTTTCTAACGCCTTGTTAGTTGATTCGTGTAGGAGCGGAGCAGCAGCATCAGGAGCATCAGGAGACCGCCCCCGACGTGTCGCACGCCTCGTCCAATCCGCCGAGGGGAGGCTCTCCGGCAAGGGAGAATACTCCGCCAAGGGCGAGAACCCCGCCACGGGATGGCGCTGGCGGCCCTCCGCCGGCGGGAGCTACCACCACGCCGCCGAGGGAGAGCTCCCTGGCGAGGAACCTCACCGAGGAGCCGGCCCGCGCAGGTAAACCCTTGGACTTTTCTTCTTCTGAATTTCTTCTTTTTGGATATTTGCTTGACTTGTTCGTCTTTTCTTTCCTTCTGCCAGACCCGTTCGCTGCAGAGCCAATGGAGACGGAGGTCGTCGTCGAGGAGGACGTGCGTGGCAACTTCGGCGACGCCGCCACTACCGAAGAGGCGGCCGGTGCTGACGAGCCCACCGTCGACGAGGTAGCCAAGGCCGCTGGCGCGGCAGCTGAGGAGGGGTCCAGCAGTCGCACTGACGGCCCTGAGGCCGCAGGAGCGTCAGGCGCTACACCGGCTGCCGATCCCTCCGCTGCCGCAGCCGAGCCAGGCGCCTATCTGGAGGCCGGCAACGGTGTCTTCATCCAGCTCCCGTGGGCGTCCACGTCCAGGGCGCCAGTCGAGGGAGAGGTCTTCGACGGGGAGGTCCTTGCCTCCGCCGGGTTGAGGTTCGTCGACGCGCCAAGCAGCAGCGGCGAGCCCGAGGAGGAGCGGCTTCTGGGGAAGCTTCTGTCCCTTTACCGTGCCCGGCAAGCCAAATTGGAGTCCCGAGAGGCTCTGGCCGCCAAGGCGGGTGCTGACTTGGAGAAGCACGCAGAAGAGCTCCGAGCCGCCAACCAAGCAGCTCTCCGATCCTTGGCAGAGGAGCGGGAGCAGCTTGCTGATGGCTTCTCGCCCCTCGTTGGTTACCCCAAGTGGAAGGTTGAGATGTAGCGTAGCAGCAAGTTTCCCTTGGCAAAGGTACCAAGGATCGAATCCCGTGAGACTCCGAGGGTCGACAAGAAGGTGTCAACAGCGCCAGAAACTTAGCGGTTGACAGGACCTGCACACAGATACAAATAACTTTGCTCCCAACGAGTACAGAGAGGTTGTCGATCCCTCCGGCCTTGTTGTTTACAAAGGATCAAACACAAGAGGTAATAATGATAGGTATGACTGCAACTAGGAAATAAGAACAGGAAGTAAATATAAGGTGTGATCAGCGGTGGTAAATATGGACCGGGGTCCCATGATGTTCACTAGTGATGTCTCTCTCCCAAAAGACGATAAAACAACAAAGCGAGGTAAACAAATTACAGCTGGGCAATTGACAGGATTATGTGCGCAAACCAATGCTAACTATGCTGCACAGAAAGGTAGAGGCTCGAAAGCATGGGCGGTACGCCAAGGCAAGTAGACCGAAAACCATCTGCATCTACTACTAATCATCCACCTTGAGATATCTATCCAGAACATCTCGCTGGTATTAAGTTGCGAATCCCACCCAAAGTGTAAACTCAAAGCAACAGACAACTGCATTAAAAGAACTTTGCGTAAAGTAAACAATCCTTGCACCCGCAAGTACAAGCACCGTTGTTTTCTCCCTTGTGGCAACAGCACATCCCCTAGACTCATGTTTCTGTCACTCAAACTAGTCATCAGGGGGCATGAACCCACAATCAAGCATAACGCTCCCTCTTGGAGTTACTACCTACTACTTGGCCAAAGCAATAAACAACAACGGAGAACATGCTAGAATTACTCAAGAACATAAATATAAAAGAGGTGAATCAAATATATTACTCACACACAATCTGAACATAATCTCATAATCCATCGGATCCCAGCAAACTCAGCAGAGCAACAGCATAAAGATTACATATGTGCCTCGATCATGTAGGGCAGCTCACGAGGTCTAAACCATGAAGAACAAAGAGGGGAGGAGAACATCGCATAGCTACTGGTCATGGACCCATGGTCCAAGGGGGACTACTCACGACTCATTCGGGAAGCGTCCATGGTGGTGGAGAAGCTCCCGGTGGTGGTTCTCCCCTCCGGCAGGGTGCCGGGAAGAGTTCTCCTGATGCTCCCGATCTTGGAAGCGCGGCGGCGGAACAGAGACGAGATCGCGAAAAAGGGTTCCGTCCTCGAGGGTTCCGGGATGTGAGGAATATATATGCAAAGGGGGGTCACCAAAGGCGGAGAGGGGGCCCCAGGCCCCCCCTGGCGCGGCCAGGGGTGGGGCCGCGCCGGGTGGCCGCCTGGGCCACCCCTGGCTCCCCTCTGGCCCTGCTTTGGTTTTTCTCGAAGCTTCCTGTACGCTGATTTTTCCTGTATTTTTCCCGCAATTTTTGGAGCACTTTTAATATGGGCGAAACCTGAAATAGAAAAACAGCAGAAAACAGGATCTGGCACTGTGGTGCACTGAGTTAATAGGTTAGTCCAAATATGGTCAAAAGTGTATGGAAGTGCATAAATATCATAGCAATATCACATAAAAGAGACATGGAGCAAACAGAAATTATAGATACGTTTTGGACGTATCAACATCCCTAAGCTTAATTCCTGCTCGTCCTCGAGTAGGTAAATGATAACAAGCATAATTTCTGTGGTGACATGATATCAACCATATAAGAACTTTTTAAGTAAAGCAATCAAGGCATCTAATTCAATTCAAGTCATAACAAGCAAGAGTCTATATTAGCATTGTAACAAGTAACATAAGAACATAAAGGTGCAAGAGCTCTTGCTGTCCGTGACTCGAATATCTCCAAATTGTGTTTGCGTGCAAGAAAGGGGATAGGGATATACGAGAGAGTAAAACATAGTTTTTGTATTGTTGAGAACTTAATCTACTAAAGTTTCACACTTGGTCTTCTTGGAATCTTATCTTGACTCATCCCCAGACCGTCAGCCAGGTACAAGTCATAATGATCCACTCCCTTTCGATATTTTGAGCATTCATGCAATGGATGAGCGTAAGCAAGAAAGTCGACACTTAGGATGGCAAAGAGAGAAAAATAATAAAGGGGGAAGACAAAAAAGGTGTGAAAGGCTCACATCAATGAGGACAATCATAGGCGAGAGAAAGCCAAATGATAGATATGATGTGAGGAGTAGGGATTGCCATGCAACAGATGCACATATGAGCTAAGGTAAGCTCTCCAATGAAACTAGCGGGGGTGCATCCAACTTGCTTGCTCAAGAAGACCTAGAGCTCTTTTGAGGAGGCTCATCATTGGAATATGCAAGCCAAGTTCTATAGTGTGAAGGTCCCCACGTAGCTATATGCATGAATGATAATCTCTATGGAGTACAAGGTATAAGATGGAGTACGAGTGTGGATCTATCAAAAGGAATAGTAGTGTGCCCCCTTCTCTCTTTTTATTTCTTTTTCTCTTTTTTCTATTTTTATTTTATTTTTGTGTGGCCTCAATGGCTCTTTCTATTTATCTCTCATTTGTCCTCTTTGGGATCTTTTTATTTTGTCCTCTTTGGGATCTTTTGATTTGTCCTCTTTGGGATCTTTTCCTCACTTTATGGGCAACACTCTATTTATTACAAGAAGTATAGAAGATCTTTCACACTTTACAAAAGTACTCAACATAAAGAAAATGAAACTATCATGATGTATGCAAATGTATGCCTCTGCCAGTGTAGCAGGAAATGCAATGATACTAGCGTGTCATGTAGCAATGATTAGGGCAAGGCCCAACTAGCATGCGGCTCATCGATCAAGCAAAAAGCATGTATGACATGAAGATCAAGTCATGAGAAGATGGATGTTGCATGGCAATGTATCTCGGGAAGGCTATGGAAATGCCTTGATAGGTAGGTATGGTGGCTGTTTTGAGGAAGGATATAATGATGCTTATGATGACAGAGCGTACCGTGCCAAGGATTTGGATGTACCGGCGAAGTATGCGCCAACTCTCGAGGTGAGAAAGGGCAATGCACGGTACCGATGAGGCTAGAAAAATATGGCTAGGTGGAAGTGTCAACTTTCGAATACTCACATTAGTCTAAAGAACTCATGCACTTATTATCGGTAACTCTCAATCTAATTAGGAGGTTCACAAAGAGACAAGTACCCCGAGGAGGAGTGTATGGGGGTTTGGATATACTTGCGCATCCTCGGCTCATGGTACGTGAGTGTACTCTAATATTCGATCCCTCCAAAGATTAGTGATCCATTTAGTAGCTAAAGTTCTCAACTATTTTGTAGGTTTTCGAAAATAAACACGGATTGCCCAAAATACGACATCTATCACTAATAGGCTAAAGCTCTTGACACCAAAAGTTCAGACATTACTCATGGCAATACCTCAAAACTATTGCAAGTTACTACTAAAATTAAATAGCAACCTCAATTACCTACTTTAAGTTAAGACACACAACTCAGTGCAACAGGCAAACTCTCTTAACAAGATAAACATGAAAACTCAAGAGAGTTCAGCAACCAACTAAACAAAAGCTCTTTAAAAAGAAAAGCATGAAAACAAAGAGCTAAACATGACAGTAGCTAAGAAAAGACAAAGAACACACACAGCAAAGATAAGCATGAAAATCCTATGTTGTGTTCTAGGTTGAAGTGGAGCGTGTTTCTCTCCCACACAAAAGCTGGGTTCTAACTTGTTATGAACAGCAAGCAAAGCTAAAGAAAACTAAAAAGGAAACTAAGAGCAAGACGCTCCAAGCATAGCACATAACGCATGAAGTGATTAAAATATAGTGGAACGAAAGACGAACTGATAATTGTTGATGGAGAAGGGGATGCATGGGGGCATCCCCAAGCTTAGACGCTTGAGTCTTCTTGAATATTTCTTGGGGGTGCACGGGGCCATCCCCAAGCTTGAGCGTTTGACACTCCTGAATCTTCTTTTATCATCTTCCCTCGCACACTTGAAAACTCCCTTCATACATAACTCATCATAATCTGATTAGCGAGGTTAGTACCCACAATAAAATAATTTTTCCCTACTAGAAATAAGAATAATCTTGAAGAGCTACTGTTTCTCAAGATTGCCAAAAGGTTTTTGCAAAGAAAAAGCAAGCTCAAGGTTTGCAAAACGAAGAAAAGGCAAAACAGGACAGAATCTGTGAAAAACAGACCAGCAGGTAGTAAATAATTTTTTCGGGGCACTTCTGCAACTCAAATCAAAAAACTCAGAACAGACGCCCGAAAGCCAATTGTATACAGCACGCTGTCAAAACGATTCAGATCAAAAAGATGATCTCGTGATTTTATTCGAATTTTTCTGTCCAAGGATAGAATCTGTTTCCTGGACAGCACGTCACAACTTTTGAACTTTCTTGCAATCGGAGGCTAAACTTGGTTCAAAGCTGAAAAGAAAAGATACAATGATGATGCTACTGTAGTAACAAACATCAAGACACAACAAAAGAAAAATAAAACCTAATTCGTTGTGGGCTGCCTCCCAAAAGCGCTTTCTTTTATGCCTTTAAGCTAGGCATGATGCAAAAGGAGAAGATCAAGTTTTATCAAGAGTAAGAGAATAGCTAGCCCGTGTAACGGACTCAAAAGGCAACTTAATCTTCTTTCTAGGGAAGTGTTCCATCCCTTTCTTGAGAGGGAATTGGAGTTTTATATTCCCCTCTTTCATGTCAATGATAGCACCAACGGTGCGAAGAAAAGGACGTCCCAAAATAATTGGACAAGAAGGTTCACATTCAATATCCATAATAGTAAAATCAACGGGAACATAATTGTCATTGACAATGATAAGAACATCGTCGATCTTCCCCAAATGTTTCTTTACGGAAGAATCAACAAGACGAACACCAAAAGAACAAGGATCAAAAGATTTCAATTTAAACATATCATATATTCTTTTGGGCATAACGGAGGTACTAGCTCCAACATCACATAAAGCATATTAAGAGAAGTTATTCAACTTAATTTTAATCATAGGATCCCAACCATCTTCTAGCTTTCTAGGTATGGAGGCTTCTACCCTAAGCTTCTCCTCCCTAGCTTTGATGAGAGCATTAGTGATATGCTCTGTGAAGGCAAGGTTAAGTGTGCTAGTGTGGGGATCTCTAGACATCTTGTGAAGAAAATCAATAACTTCAGAAAGGGTGCAATTATCAAAATCAAGGTCACTACTATCAAGTAAAGTGGTAGAGGTGTCCTTTAGGCTCACTTGTTTGGTAGCTTCTATGGTCATAGGAGTTTCTTCTACGGTTGAGGTCATAGCATCACCATTAATAGGTCCAATGGGACTAGGAGTGCATTGGGTGCTAAGAGTTTCGATATCCTCAACAACTTGAATAGTAGCAACAGTGTGGTGGGTAGGAAGGCTCTTAATTCTATCTTCTTCCTCCTTTTCTCTAGCCCATCTCTCTTTAAGTTTAGCCATCATCCTAATGTTTTCATTAATTTGCACTTGAATAGCATTCATAGGAGTGGTCTTCCTCTCCTCAAGAGGAGAAGTTATAATTTTAAGCAACTCTACCTCATGGGCTAAATTGTCTACCTTCGAAGAGAGATTATCTAGTTTGGCTAGTTTTTCTTCTACACTCTTATTGAAGGCTTTTTGGGTAGTGATGAAGTCTTTAAGCATAATCTCTAGTTCAGAGGTGGAGTTCTTGGTGCTAGGATAAGCATTGTTGTTCCCATAGGAATTAGAGGGGAACGATCTAGGGTTGCTACCAAAATTACTCCTATAAGCATTGTTATTGAAATTGTTTCTAGAGATAAAGTTCACATCTACTTGATCTTGAGCAATCAAAGAATTTAAAGGAACATCATGAGGATCAATAGAAGACTGCTTGGAAAGTAGAGACATGATCAAGTCAACTTTTTCATTTAGGGAGGAAATCTCCTCGACAGAGTTAACCTTCCTACCTGTTGGAGCGCGTTCAGTGTGCCATTGGGAATAATTGGTCATCATCTCATCGAGAAGCTTAGTGGCAGCACCAAGTGTAGTTGACATAAAGGTTCCTCCCGCGGCCAAATTTAACAAGTTCCGCAAGGTAAAGTTCAAGCCTGCATAAAAAGTTTGGATAACCATCCAAGTAGTCAAACCATGAGTAGGGCAGTTCTTGACAAGAGATTTCATGCGTTCCCAAGCTTGGGCAACGTGTTCATTATCCAATTGTTTAAAATTCATTATGTTACTCCTTAATTGGATAATTTTAGCAGGGGGATAGTACTTCCCGATAAAGGCATCCTTGCACTTGTCCAAAGAATCTATACTATTCCTAGGCAAGGATTGAAACCAGATTTTAGCTCCTCCTCTCAAGGAGAAAGGAAAAAGCTGAAGCTTAACAATATCAGCATCTATTTCTGTGTACTTTTGCATATCACAGAGCTCAACAAAATTATTTAAGTGCAAAGCAGCATCATCGTCTCCAGCACCGGAGAATTGATCTTTCATAACTAGGTTCAGTAAAGCAGGTTTAATCTCATAAGAAGGTGCTGAAGTGGCAGGTGTAGCAATAGGCGTGCAGATAAAGTCATTGTTGTTATGACTAGTGAAGTCACACAACTTGGTGTTCTCGGTGGAACCCATAGCAGCAGCAAGCAAGATAACTATTTTTGTGATTTTTTTGTAAGGGACACTAAAGCAAAAACTGAAAGGTAAACTAACAAGACTAAAAAGCAAAGATAAAAGATAGCGCGTAACTCCCCTATCTTGAAGAGTGGAGTCCCCGGCAACGGTGCCAGAAACTTTGCTTGATGGCTTCTCGCCCCTCGTTGGTTACCCCAAGTGGAAGGTTGAGATGTAGCATAGCAGCAAGTTTCTCTTGGCAAAGGTACCAAGGATCGAATCCCGTGAGACTCCGAGGGTCGACAAGAAGGTGTCAACGGCGCCAGAAACTTAGCGGTTGACAGGACCTGCACACAGATACAAATAACTTTGCTCCCAACGAGTACAGAGAGGTTGTCAATCCCTCCGGCCTTGTTGTTTACAAAGGATCAAACAAAAGAGGTAATAATGATAGGTATGACTAAAACTAGGAAATAAGAACAGGAAGTAAATATAAGGTGTGATCAGCGGTGGTAAATATGGACCGGGGTCCCATGATGTTCAATAGTGATGTCTCTCTCCCAAAAGACGATAAAACAGCAAAGCGAGGTAAACAAATTACAGCTGGGCAATTGACAGGATTATGTGCGCAAACTAATGCTAACTATGCTGCAAAGAAAGGTAGAGGCTCGAAAGAATGGGCGGTACGCCAAGGCAAGGAGACCGAAATCCATCTGCATCTACTACTAATCATCCACCTTGAGATATCTATCCAGAACATCTCGCTGGTATTAAGTTGCGAATCCCACCCAAAGTGTAAACTCAAAGCAACAGACAACTGCATTAAAAGAACTTTGCGTAAAGTAAACAATCCTTGCACCCGCAAGTACAAGCACCGTTGTTTTCTCCCTTGTGGCAAAAGCACATCCCCTAGACTCATGTTTCTGTCACTCAAACTAGTCATCAGGGGGCATGAACCCACAATCAAGCATAACGCTCCCTCTTGGAGTTACTACCTACTACTTGGCCAAAGCAATAAACAACAACGGAGAACATGCTAGAATTACTCAAGAACATAAATATAAAAGAGGTGAATCAAATATATTACTCACACACAATCTGAACATAATCTCATAATCCATCGGATCCCAGCAAACTCAGCAGAGCAACAGCATAAAGATTACATATGTGCCTTGATCATGTAGGGCAGCTCACGAGGTCTAAACCATGAAGAACAAAGAGGGGAGGAGAACATCGCATAGCTACTGGTCATGGACCCATGGTCCAAGGGGGACTACTCACGACTCATCCGGGAAGCGTCCATGGTGGTGGAGAAGCTCCCGGTGGTGGTTCTCCCCTCTGGCAGGGTGCCGGGAAGAGTTCTCCTAATGCTCCCAATCTTGGAAGCGCGGCGGCGGCGGAACAGAGACGAGATCGCGAAAAAGGGTTCCGTCCTCGAGGGTTCCGGGACGCGAGGAATTTATATGCAAAGGGGGGTCACCAGAGGCGGAGAGGGGGCCCTAGGCGCCCCCCTGGCGCGGCCAGGGGTGGGGCCGCGCCGGGTGGCCGCCTGGGCCTCCCCTGGCTCCCCTCTGGCCCTGCTTTGGTTGTTCTCGAAGCTTCCTGTACGCTGATTTTTCCTGTATTTTTCCCGGAATTTTTGGAGCACTTTTAAAATGGGGGAAACCTGAAATAGAAAAACAACAGAAAACAGGAACTGGCACTGTGGTGCACTGAGTTAATAGGTTAGTCCAAATATGGTCAAAAGTGTATGGAAGTGCATAAATATCATAGCAATATCACACAAAAGAGGCATGGATCAAGCAGAAATTATAGATACGTTTTGGACGTATCACTTGCCGAGGCGCATCAGGCTTTCATCTTGGAGAAGGCTGAAGCGGAGGTGCAACAACGGCTTGCCGCCGAGGAGCTCTCCAGGCGAGAAGGTGAGTTGACGCAGCAGAAGGTCGACCTTGACAGCCATGAGGACGAGCTTGCCGCGCGCGAGCGATCGCTTGGCGGAGCTCTGCAGGAGGCCAAGGATGCCGCTGCAGCTGCCGAAACCGCCAAGAGAGAATTGGAGACAAGGGTGGCGCAGCTGGATGACAACCTGAAGACACACAGCCACTCCGAGCTGCAGGTCCGCCTCTCCGAGAAGGGCAAGGAGCTCGCCGTCGCCAAGGACTCCATCACCGATCTGGAGCTGAAGTTGTCCACTCTTACCACGACGCTGGACGGCGCCAGGGAGCGGGAGACGGCCCTGAAGGAGGAGCTCAGGGCCGAGAAGGTGTTGCTGGACAGTGCTGCCATTTCGCAGAACAACTTTAGGCGGACCGTCGAGCTATGGACGGAAGGTCTTGTCAACGCTGCCGCGGACATCGACACGAAGTTGGCGCAGCTAGGAGCGGAGTACCTCGGGTACTCCACCGACGAGAACCTCCACGCCAGCGCCAAGCTTACTCTGTTCTTCAAGGGTGTGGCGACGGCCCTCCAGCAACTCCGGGAGAAGATCCCGAAGCAGCTGGCGGATGAGTCGCGCCGGCTCTGCGCGGGGGCCCTCCAGAAGGTGCTGATGAAGATAGCGTACCGCAACCCCGGCCTCAACCTCACCAACGTCCTCAGGACTCTGCCGCCCGACGCCGACCAGGAGGCGCTCAAGGCCCTTGTCGCACCCATTGTGGACAAGGTGGGCGGGATCAAGAGGGTTGAAGGCGACCGCGCGGACTAGGCTTTTTACTTTCTTCTTTCCTTGCCGCTGCCAACCATGTTATGAACAATAGTCTATTAGGATTTGCAGCAAGTCATTTTGTAATATAAATCTATCTTAGGTGGTTAATGCGACGTTATTTTCTTTACTTGACTTCCTTGCTTTGTATGTTTTTACCCTACGCTTTTAGGGAACTTGCCGGCGTAGGCACCTTTGCCGCGAGCACTGAGTGCGGAACTTCAGCAGCCCGCGGACGGTGTTGCTACCGACAAGAAACCTTGTCGCAACCAGTTGCAGCACACTTAGGTTGTTGAGCGGGCTCGGAAACAAAGTAAGGGTGCGACACTTGTCGCATCACACTTAAGCTATTGAGCAAACTCGAAACAAAGTAAGGGCGCAACTAGTTACTAGTTGGTTCCTCCGCGCACAGGTTTTCCATACAAAGTGCGGCCGTTCAGGGAGAATAACTTAAAAATTTAAAAATTTGATTGCTCAAACTTTTGCAACTTAGCTTTTGTGTCGTCTGCTTCCCAGCAAGGCGAGACTTTCTTGAACGGCACTTGGTCCATATCACTATCTTCTCCTCCC
>LR738711.1:920811355-920858009 GCA_902687465.1 Secale cereale | reverse complement strand
CCCCCCCCGGCAAACTTGTGCGTGAGGGAACCTTCTTTTCCTTGAGAAAAAAGAAAGAAGAGAAAACACAGATATGGAGCCTTGCGGCTCGTTATGGCTTACCGGAGGTAGGAGCTGCACAAAGTGTCAGATAATGCATGCAAAAGGCAAAAAAGCACGAAAATGACAAGTTTGTGCGGGGCACATAAACTTTACTGATGCACGGGGTCTGCGCCCGGCTTTGTACAAAGGATTACATGCAACATCGGCAAGACTTGTACAAAAGGTGGTTGCCGTAGCGGATCACGGCAACCGCGCCTTACGGGTAAAACTTACGAAGATGCTCGATGTTCCAGGAGTTGCTCAACGGCAAGCCATCTTCGGTCTCAAGGCGGACAGCGCCGGGCCTAGTGACTCGTTTCACCCGATAAGGGCCTTCCCACTTCGGCGTCAACTTGTTGGAATTCTTGGCGGACTGAACGCGCCGAAGAACAAGGTCGCCTTCCTCGAAACTTCTGGCTTTAACTTTGCGGCTATGGTAGCGACGCAAAGCTTGCTGGTAGCGAGCAGCTCGCACAGCAGCCTGAAGACGGTCCTCCTCAAGGAGCAGCGCGTCATCTTGTCGCAGCTGCTCTTGCTCGAGCTCATCATAAGCGAGCACTCGAGGTGACCCGTATACGAGTTCCGTGGGGAGAACTGCCTCTGCTCCATAGACAAGAGCAAAGGGTGTCTGTCCAGTGGCTCGATTTGGCGTCGTCCTGATCGACCAAAGAACCACTGGTAGCTCCTCAATCCAGTTTCTTCCGCACTTGTGCAGCTTGTCGAAAGTTCTTGTCTTGAGTCCGCGCAGCACTTCAGCATTTGCCCTCTCCGCTTGACCGTTGCTTCTCGGGTGAGAAACAGAAGCGAAGCAGACCTTGGAGCCAAGATCTTGGACGTATTGCATGAAGGTGCGACTGGTGAATTGTGTACCGTTATCGGTGATGATCCTGTTAGGGATCCCGAAACGGCAAACAATCGACCTGAAGAACTTGACTGCTGACTGTGCGGTCACCTTTCTCACCGGTTCCACTTCCGGCCACTTTGTGAACTTGTCGATGGCGACGTACAAGAACTCAAAGCCCCCGGCTGCGCGGGGAAAGGGGCCGAGGATGTCGAGCCCCCAGACCAAAAATGGCCAGGACAAAGGGATCGTCTGGAGAGCTTGAGCTGGCTGGTGTATCTGCTTGGAATGGAACTGGCACGCTTCACACTTGGTTACTTGTGCAGTTGCATCCTGGAGGGCTTCTGGCCAAAAGAAACCTTGCCGGAACGCTTTGCCGGCAAGTGCTCTTGCGCCAATGTGGTGGCCACATATGCCTCTGTGTATCTCTGCCAACAGCTTCTGTCCATCTTCCCGGGGAATACACTTCAATTTCACACCGTCGAGTCTCCTTCTGTACAGTTCGTTGCCGACAAACTGGTACATACTTGACTGCCGGGCTACTCTTTCAGCTTCTTCTTGCTCTTCGGGAAGTTCTCCTGTCTGAAGGAAATGGACGATCTGCTGCGCCCATGCTGGAGCTTGTGGCTCGACAACAAGGACTAAAGGCACTTGCGCTGCTGCGGGAACGTCCGCTTCTACGACGAGAACTTGCGTCTCAGCCAAAGCGTGACGATCCCCGGCAAGCTTGCCGGAGCAAAACTTGTCGGGAGCCTCCGCTTCGACGGAACAAGTCCTGGGACTTGCCGGAGCGGATCGCTCCTCAGCATTCTTGGTGTTGATCTTGGGGACCTTCTTGGCGGCGGCTTCGGGAAGCTCTGCCGGAAAGTAGTCACCGGAGATCAACTTCCTCTTCTTGCTCTGTCCAGTTGATGGTGTTACGGATGGTTGGGTCAGCTTGAGCACAAAGATTCCTGGTTCCATAGGTAGCTTTAGTGCGGCGCACTTTGACAGGCCGTCTGCGATGTCGTTCTGAGCTCTTGGAACATGCTCCATCTGTAGGCCGTCAAAGTGTTCTTCAAGCTTCCTCACTTCATCGACGTAAGCTTCCATCAACGGACTCAGGTAGTTCTTGTTTACTTGGCGGACGACCAACTGCGAGTCCCCCCTTACAATCAGCTTCTTAATCCCAAGGTCTGCCGCGATCCTGAGACCGGCAAGCAAACCCTCGTACTCTGCAGTATTGTTTGTCGCTTGCTCCTTGGGAAAGTGCATCTGGATCATGTACTTGAGGTGCTCCCCGGTGGGCGCGACAAGCAGCACGCCGGCACCGGCGCCTTGCAGCGAGAAGGCACCATCAAAGTACATTATCCATTCCTTGCTCTCTTCCTTGACGGGGATGCTCATCTCTGGAATCTCTTTGTCTGGCGTTGGCGTCCATTCTGCTATGAATTCTGCCAATGCTCTGCTCTGGATAGTTGAAGTGCTTTCAAACTTGAGGCCAAAGCTTGACAGTTCTAGTGCCCACTCAACAATCCTGCCTGTTGCTTCTGGATTTTGCAATAACCTCTTCAGCGCAAAGCGAGTGACCACTGTTATCTCGTGTGCTTGGAAGTAATGGCGCAGCTTTCTCGAGACCACGAGAAGGCCGAAAAGCAACTTCTGCACCCCCGAGTACCTTGACCTAGCCCCCTGCAGAAGGGAGCTAACAAAGTAAACTAGGCGCTGCACCATCTTCTTCCATATCTCCTCTTGCATCTGCGCAGATCCGTCCTTGTCGGGACCAGAGCTTGTCAAGGAAGCCCCCTGCTTGTCGCTGGATGTGCTTGCCGCGGCCGCTGGCTCATCATCTGTCTCCCTCTCCGCTATTAACGCCGCACTAACCACTTGATTGGTTGCCGCTAGGTACAGCAGCAACTTTTCTTGTGGCTTAGGTGCGACAAGTATCGGAGTGGAGGACAGGTACCTCTTCAAGTCTTGCAGCGCTGCCTCTGCTTCCGGAGTCCATTTCATTGGACCTGCCTTTTTCAAAATTTTGAAAAACGGCAGGGCGCGTTCTGCAGATTTAGAGATAAACCTGCTGAGAGCAGCCACGCAGCCGGCAAGTCTTCGCACATCCTTGACGCGCTTCGGTGCTTCGATCTGCTCAATGGCCTTCATCTTGTCGGGGTTGGCTTCAATCCCCCTATGAGACACGAAGAACCCGAGAAGCTTGCCGGAGGGGACTCCAAACACGCACTTCTCGGGGTTGAGCTTGAGTTGGATCTTGCGCAGCTTTGCAAAGGTTTCATCTAGATCTTGTATCAGAGTTGCCCTGTTCTTGCTCTTGACCACTATATCATCCATGTAGGCTTCCACATTTCTGTGTATCTGTGGCTCAAAAGCAGTGTGGACTACTCTCGCGAACGTTGAGCCAGCATTCTTCAACCCGAAAGGCATGCGTATGACGCAATAAGTGCCACACGGAGTAATGAATGTTGTCTTCTCTTCATCTTCCTCAGCCATGAAAATCTGGTGATATCCTGAATATGCAACAAGAAACGAAAGCAACTCACATCCAGCCGTGGAGTCAACAATCTGGTCAATGCGCGGCAAGGGAATGGATCTTTGGGGCAAGCTTTATTCACATCGGTGAAGTCAATACAAAGCCTCCACTTCCCGTTTGCTTTACGCACGACAACAGGATTGGCCAACTACGTGGGATGGAGCACACCTCTGACAAGGCCTGCCGCTTCCAGTTTCTTGATTTCTTCTGCGATGAACTCTTGGCGCTCCATCGCTTGCTTTCTAACATTCTGCTTGATGGGTCGCGCGTGAGGACAAACGGCAAGCTTGTGCTCAATCAATTTCCTGGGAACACCGGGGATGTCAGACGGTTGCCATGCAAACACGTCAACATTCGCCCACAGGAATGCAACGAGCGCGCTTTCCTGTTTGGGGTCAAGTGTAGCACTGATGGTGAAGGTACCACCAGTGCCATCCTCCTTGGCGGACACCTTCTTGGTCTCGGGTGGAGCTGCCATCGTCTTCTTACACTTGCCGGTGGAGCTCGATGGTGCGTCCTCGACGGCAGCGCAGCACTCCGAAGAGGTGCGTTTGCCGGAGTGGGCCCCAGAGCTCTTGCCGAACATGGTCTTGTTCTTCCCCCCGGGAGCTTCAGCGGCAAGTGTCTTGCTATCTATTGCGGCTGCTGCATCCCAGTAAATCTTGCCGGCACAGATAAGGCCGTCCTTCTTGTCGCCAGGGACAGAGATGACGCTTATCGGGGCTGGCATCTTGAGCATGTTGTAGGCGTAGTGAGAGGCTGCCATGAACTTGGCGAGAGATGGACGACCAAGTATTCCATTGTAAGGCAAAGGAATATCGGCAACGTCGAAAGTGATCCTCTCAGTCCTGAAGTTCAGCTCTCCGCCAAATGTCACTGGCAGCGTGATCTTCCCCTTCGGCTTGCTCTTTCCCGGGTTGATCCCTTGGAATGTGCCGGTTTCTTCGAGCTCGCTGTCGGGGATTTGGAGTTTCCGGACCACAGCGGAGGAGATCAAGTTCAGGCCGGCCCCGCTGTCAACTAGCATCTTGATGACCTTGAGGTTGCGGATGGTTGGTGAAACCAACATCGGCAAGCACCCGACCGCAGTTGTGCGATCAGGGTGGTCCTCAATATCGAAGATGATAGGTGTGCTGGACCACTTCAGAAGTTTGCGCGACTCGACGGGCGGCTCTACTGCATTAACTTCCCGCACCCATTGTTTGAGTTGGCGGTGGGAAGCATGCAGAGAAGCACCACCGTCAACGCACAGAACCTACGTGGCCTTCTGAAACTCCTGCTCGCTGGTTTCTCCGTCATCCATATCTTCGTCGTCGTCTTCGTCTTCATCCTTGTCGCGGCTGCGGGGAGGTCTGTCTCCTTGCCGCTGCTTGGCCTTGCCGCGGCGTCCTCCCCGGCCGTTGAATGGCCGCTTCTTGCCGAACCCTCCATCACCTCCCTAGGCCTTCTCCTTGTCGCGTCGCTCGTACTCAGCTTTCTGCTGCTCGACGAGGTACTCGACTTTCTTGCAGTTTTGGAGATCGTGGCCCTTGGTGCGGTGGATCTTGCAATACTGCTTGTCGGTGCCGTCCTGCTTGTCGGCGGCCGCCACAGCCTGGCAGTTGGTGCACGCGGCAGTCTCCTTGCCGGAGCCACCAGTCTGGGCTTTCTTGGCGCCAGCCTCCTTGCCGGACTGCTCGACGACTAGCACTTCCTTGTTCTTTTTCTTCCTATTGTTCCGCCGCCGGTTCTTCTTTGCCGGGGCGGCATCCTCGCTGTCGGATCCCCTTGCTCCAGTATCCTCTCCGGGGAGTTTCCTCCCCTCCTCAGCGCGTGCGCACTTGTTGGCCAGGGCATAAAGCTCACTGACGTCTCGGATCTTGGACATCGCCATCTCCTCCCTCATCCTGCGGTTACGCACGTTCTGGTGGAACGCGCTGATAACCGCGGCAGGGTGGACGTCTGGGATGTTGTGCTGGACGCGGCTGAACCTCTGGATATACTTACGCAGGGGCTCTCCTTCCTTCTGGGCGAGTATATGAAGATCACTCTCCTGGCCATGGGGCTTGTGGCCACCTGTAAAGGCGCCGACAAACTGATGGCATAGGTCGGCCCAAGAAGAAATGGAGTTTTCCGGCAAGTGCATGAGCCAAGATCTGACGTTTGGCTTGAGCACCAGCGGGAAGTAATTGGCGAGTATCTTCTCGTCTCGTCCCCCGGCAGCCTGTACCACGATGGTGTAGATGCTCAGGAACTCGGACGGATATGTCTTGCCGTCGTACTTCTCGGGTACGTCGAGCTTGAAGTTCTTCATGCTGGGCCACTGGACTTGCCGCAGCTCACGAGTGAACACGGGGCAACCTGCCGCGTACGGCAAGTCGCCCGGTCCCCCGGGAGCGTGCATGTCAACAGCAGGCCCAGCGTGCTGGTCTGATTGTCGCCGTGCTTCTCTTCGACGCTCGATGCGGGTTCGACCGTCCTCTTGTTGTCGGTCGTCGATTACTTGGCGTTGATCGCGACGAGCCCGCAGATCCGATGACGTTGTGGAGTCGTCGTCAACGTTGATTCGGCGAGTCGGCGATTTTGGCCTTCGGGGCGGGGAGTGCACGGTGGTTGCACCCCCGGCAGTCTTGTCGCCATCAGCCCGCGCCTGGCTAACTTGCCGGAGCCGCGACGTGGTCGGCTGCTGCGGAGTGTCGCCGTTGGCGAAGGCGATGAGGCTTTGGATGGTGGCCCTCCAGTCGTCGGCCTTGTCTGCCGCTGGAGGGAAGTCGAGGAGCAGTTGAGCTCGAGCTAGAGCTTCTGCTGGAGTGGCGGGTAGTGGTGGCGAGCGGTGCGAGGAGCGGGATACGCTCGGAGTTCTAACTACGTTAGAAGGAGCAGCATCCCGTCCCGGCGACCGCGCCTTGCTCGTGCCAGCATGCTGATGTGCATGCTGGCCTTGAGCGTCCCAGCAAGCGTATGGTAACTTGAGTACCACGACGCTGCCGGTCCCGCGCCTCCTAAGATGGGCGCGGTGCGTGCACGGACGCCGATGTCTTGGATTGCGCTCGGTCGTCCGTCTTGTCCTTGGACTTGGCGGCGCCGTGAGTTTCCTCGCCGACGTCCGTCCTTCCGCCGGCGTCTACCCCACCAGCCGTTGGTTCCGGCGGTGGCGGGATCGACGCGGACGGGCCTGCTGCCTCCGAAGCCTTCTTCTTCGACGGCATGCTGATGAAGATGTTGAAGTCGATGAAGTTGATGAAGTTGGTGGAGATCTAGCTCGTGTGACGCCGGATCGGGTTCACACAACCTCGACGCACCCCCTACCTGGCGCGCCAAAGATGTCGGGGAAACTGATCGCCCACGAACACCTATGGGACCGGAGCCCCTTCTTAGTACGGCAAGGGGGCGGAGGATGCACAAAGAGCGGATCGAGGCAAGCACACGAGCAGTTTACCCAGGTTCAGGCCGCACGGATGCGTAAAACCCTACTCCTGCTTTGGTTTGTTATTGAGTTCTTGGCTCGGGAGCGAGGAGAGCTACAGTTTGCTCTAACCGCTAACTAGACCGAGCGTGGAAGTGATCGATGTTCCGAAGCCCTTCTACGTTGCGCATGGGCCTCCTTTTATAGGTCAAAGGGGTCACCGACAGGTGGCAACGCAGTTGGGGGCAAGAATGTAAAATGGGTGGTAGTTGGAACAGTGTTTGCATAGTGCTCTATACCTAACTCTGACGGCAGGGGACAAGGGCATTGAATGCCCGTCGCCGTCGCCCCAAACAGTGCAAAAAGTGACCGCCAGGGCGCCTCCGTCCACCACTATGGTGGCCATGTCATCGCCGCTTGCCACCGTGTTCCCTTGGCTGCACAGCCTTCCACCACGTGCGCCTGGAAGGGTCCCAGGGCGACACGTGGGTGGATGCGCTGGAGTGTGGGAACTGAGTGGAAGCTTGCCGCGGCAAGTGCCTTGCCGCGGTTGCTATCTTGTCGCGCCTGGGAGCTTGTTGCTCACCGGGCCTTGCCGGGACGCGTGGCGCGTCGCGGCAAGCTTCTTGGTATGCCTTGGATGGCCTTCCCGGCAAGCTCCTCTTGCCGGGGCCTTGTGTCTTGAATGGTTTTTGTTCCTTGAGTGGCCTTCCCGGCAAGCTCCTCTTGCCGGGGCCTTGTTTCTTTGACTCAAATACTTTGTTCTTGAATGGATCCAGAGGAACCACGAGGGGTCTTGGCGGTCGCCTGGTTAGCCTTGCCGTGGGACGCTGCAAATGCCCGTGCACAAGTTCGGGATACTAAGGTACCCCTACTTTAGTACACCGACACTCTATGATCGGTTCCTTGCTTTACCTTTGTGCATCTAGACCGGATATTATGTTGAGTGTGGGAATCTGTGCACGGTTTCAAGCCTCACCTAAGGAAAGTCACTTTGTGGCTGTCAAGCGAATCTTTCGATATTTGGCTCATACCCCAAACTTTGGCTTATGGTACCCAAGAGGAGCAAACTTCAACCTTGTTTGTTTTTCTGATTCTGACTGGGCGGGAGACAAAGTGGATAGGAAGTCCACTTCTGGAGGGTGCCAATTTCTTGGTTGCTCTCTTGTTAGTTGGTCTTCCAAAAAGCAAAGTTGTGTGTCTCTCTCGTCCACCGAAGCAGAGTATGTGGCTGCTGGCAGTTGTTGTGCTCAACTCTTATGGATGAGGCAAACTTTAAAGGATTACGGTGTCACTTGTGACAAAGTGCCTCTCTGGTGTGACAATGAAAGTGCCATCAAGATCTCTCTCAACCCGGTGCAACACTTCAAGACGAAGCATATAGAGATTCGGTATCACTTCATCCGGGATCACATAAGGCAAGAAGAGATCGAGCTTCACTATGTCAACACTCATGATAACCTTGCAGACATCTTCACGAAGCCGTTGGATGAAGCAAGATTTCGCGAGTTAAGGCATGAGCTAAATATCATCGATTTGAGCAATGTGGCTTGAGCACGTGCACACCCCACCATACTCATCATACTGTCTAGTCTAGGTGTAGGCATGGAAATAGGGGGAGTGGTGTTCTCTCAATGAACTCACCCTCCCCCCATTATGCATAAATTGATATGCTTTTCACATTCATCATTTTCTATGACACTTGTGTTTCAAAGACAAGTTCGTGTTATGGGCCCAATGATAATTCTTCGCGGTGCCATGCCAATTGACTCTAAAATAGGTGGCTCTGGCCACCGCCCTCAGGCTTGTTTGGTTTCTGGCTTTCGTGTTTTTCTCTTACTACGGTGACTTGCTCCATCCTAAGCCATCTCATCCAAGCCATCTACTCCAAATGTACACAAGCTTGTTATCATGGAGTGAGTGGGTGCTCCCTGGCGGTACAACCAGTGGTTCAAGCGGTTCTACAGCTTGATCACCTGGTTTCAGCACATCGGTTATACCGGTCAAGAGCCAGCGGTTCTACCGCTGGTACTCTGACCTGTGCCCCTGGCCGGTACTACCGGTGTTGGTTAGCGGAACTACCGCCTGGCACGGAAGTACCGATCCAACCACCTGGTAGCATCCGGACCGGTACTAACGGTCCCCGGACCGGTACTATCAGTGGCTGAACAGGGCGGGTATACAAGGCACGGGCTGAAGAGGTTTTCCCCTTCACTCGTCCATTCTTTCGCCCTAGCCGCTGGTTGCTCCACTCACTGCCCCGTAGCGCCCTTCGGCTCTACGGATCCGTCGACCCTTCACCGGATCTGCTCTGTGGAGGCCGCCTCCTCTTCGATCTCCTCCCATGGATACCGGTAATGCCCTACTTCTCCTTTTTGTTAGGGTTCTTCTTGATTCCTTCTTCGAAGGCAACGCGTGTATTCCCTCATTTTTGGCTAAATGTTTTGAGGGAGAGGTCCGTATAGATTCCTATTCACTTGTGCGTAGTTAATAATAGACATCATGCATGTTGTTTTGAGATCGGGTAGTTCCCCTCCTCTACTTGGCAGATCCGCTCTCAGCGGTACTACCGGTCACACGATCGGTACTACCGCCGGTCCGGAATTACCGGTGATGTTACCGGAACTACCGGTTGCTCTGAATTTATATGGATTGTCTCTATTCTCCTTACGTACTTGTGAATTATTCTTCTGATCTTGTGTACATTCCTCTCATCTTTTCTGGGTTGCTATGTGTTCTCCGTGTGCGTTTGCAGGTTGCTCTAGCTTTCGCACTGGTCAGTTTGCCAAAAGAAAGGCCCGTAGGGGCAAGAGGCCAGCAGATGATGAAGATGTTCCCGAGGTTGTGGTCCCCTCCAAAACAACTTGCCGGGAAAAGTCAGTGGCTGCCAAGCAGCGTGCAGCGCTTCCCATGTACAAGTGCAAGCTTTCGGACTGGGAGAAGTTTCGGTTTCAAGACCCCTACACCGCACCACCTCCTCCACGCTGGAATAATCCTCAATTCTGCAATGAAATGCAATTGAGGATTGTGGATGAAATCTTCGAGCAACACAAGAACAAGTTCACCTGTATGTGGTCCATTGACCTTGCAAAGTGGAGAAGCAGCCCCGATTACTTTGGAGAGGCTCTGGAGGTCTGTGAGGAGTTTGATTTGGTCAAGCTCATGGAGTTGCGATGTGACTTTGATGTGGAACTCATTCATCAGTTCTATGCTACTGTCCACTTCGGCAGTGACGATCAACGTCACCTTTCATTTATGTGCCGGGATGAGTTCTTCCGTGTTCCCTAGAGTGCCTTCTGCAATGCTCTGGGCTATGATGACACTAGCTTGGAAGGTCAAGGTGGTCTCCGTCCTCACGACCGAGCCAATCCCATGGATAAAGTGAAGCTAGCACCTCTGTATATCCCTCGTCATGGCACAGTAGGAAAATCCAATGATCTTCTGCCAGTTTATGACATTCTACACCGTGTGTTCCGATGTGTGCTGCTGCCCAAAGTTGGGAACCAGGATGAAGACCAAGCGAGGAAAGGGCATCACTTTAGATGTGTCCAAATGGATGTGGGAGGAGATGTACAACTGTGTTTGGTACCGCAAGGTACCGATCAACGCTCCCTTTGTGATGCGCTTCCTTTACTCGGTTTGGGAAGTTCGGAGGCCTGGAGAGCCTCTTTCTACTCCGGATAGGCTCACGGAGCATGAGGTCAAGGTGCTGAGACACAAGAAACATAAAGCTCCTAGATTCGTCGTGGGAAATGAGGAGGATGTCTTTGCTACCTCGGATGATGATGACTTTGAGTTAGAGGATGGGTCCAAGCCTTCTTGGGTGGAGAAGCTTACTGCCAAGGTCAAGAAGACCTTCTGCCTGCAGGCCCACATCCAGAAGAAGCTCTACAAGGCTCATGTGAATGAGAAGATGGCGCGCCGCCGGCAGATTCAGATGATGAAGCACCTCAATGTGCCTGATGTGAAGAGTGACTCCGAGAAAAGCATCACTCCTGAGCATAAGTGGTGTCTGGCCAACTGCCAGTGGTCTGATGATGAGCCTACAACTTCCACTACTCGAGCGACTGTGGATGCGATGGAGACTGAGGCTGAGGCTGCTGAGGACGATGAGGACACGGAGGACTCTGACGATGGTGACTCGGACGACTCTCTGGCGACAGGCGAGGAGCTTTACTGAGCCCTGGGGCGTTAGTCTCGCTCTTTTCCTTTTTGGTGCTTGATGCCAAAGGGGGAGAGTTGAGAATTGCTAGGTCACGGGAGTTGCATGGGTGTTTCTTGGTGTTTTTTTCTCTTTCCTGTGAACTTCAGTAGCATGGTGTAAGACATGTTATCTAAGTTATCTATGCTCTATCTTAGTTTTCTATGCACCTCGTTCATGTGAACTTCAGTAGCATGGTGTAAGACATGTGCCCTTATCTAAGTTATCTATGCACTTATGTTTTTAGCTCTATGCAATCATATGCTCTGTTGACTATTTGTTTTGATTGTGGTCGCTGGTTGATCTATAAAACCTAGGGGGAGCATAGATCCTAGTTTGAGCACTTTTGCATTCCAAAAGCAAAACTCTAAATAAGTGCTCACACTCAGGGGGAGCTCTGCTTACATTCTATAGACCCCCGTGATTGTCTTGTGGTTGTCATCATTCACCAAAAAGGGGGAGATTGTAAGGGCATCTCTTGCCTAAGGTTTTGGTGATGATGACAACCCTTGTGTGGACTAATCGTGCGTCAATATTACTCAGGTTTATAACATGTGGCACAAGACGGTTAGGCCTTCCCTCTTTAAGGAAAAGATCAAAGACGGATGTTCCGATTCCTTTTTGTTTCTTTTGGTCATAGGAAATCCGTACTATTAAGAGAGAACCCACATCGGAAGGTAATGGGTGAATCAAGTCACGTACACAGATACTTTGCACCCACTATATTGCCTCCGTTCGTGGAGAGAGAGGTCCCCTTTCCCTTTCTCTTTATGTGTAGACTCATCTACTGCGGTAGTACCGCCATGGTAGGCGGTTGTACCGATGGCTAGTAGTTCCGGTCAAACCAACGCCCCAAGTACCGCTCAGGGGTGATACCTTCTGTACTAGGTGCGGTGGTAGACCGGTGGTGGCGCAGAAGTACCGCTGTCTCCTCGCAAAACCGGTACTACCGGTGTTCTGAGCGGTAGTACCGCTCTGACTTCCATCACACAATAACTATCTGCCTGGCGGTAGTTCCAGCCCAACCACCGTCCCAACTACCGCCCTTGCATTAAACCTTCTGGTTTCTAAGCGGTAGTTCACCGGAGGTGGGGCGGTAGTTCCGGTTTTCTCCGGAAGACCGGTACTACCGGGTGAGCCACCGGAAGTACCGCCTTGGTGTCATGGGCGCTGGTTTCTTCACTCACCGGTACTATCGGTTGGGTAAGTGGAAGTACTGGTCCTATGTAATTCTGCACATAACAGTTGGATTGGTGGAGACCCTATTTAAGGAGGCCCTTCTCCCACCTCCTTATCTCTTGCCTCTCTCCCTCCACCATTAATGCCATTGAAGCTTTCTTGCCCGATCTCTCTCCCTAGCCAACCAAACTTGTTGATTTGCTAGGGATTGAAGGAGGAGACCTAGATCTACACTTCCACCAAAGGAAACTTGATTCCTCCATACTTTCTTGTGTGGATTTTGTTACTCTTGGGTGTTTGAGCACCCTAGACGGAAGAGGTCACTTCGGAGCCACAATCCATTGTGGTGAAGCTCCGGGGTTTCGTTGGGAGCCTCCAATTAAGTTGTGGAGAGAGCCCCAACCTTGTTTGTAAAGGTCCGGTTGCCGCCTTCAAGGGCACCACTAGTGGATTCACAGCACCTTGCATTGTGTCAGGGCGTGAGGAGAATACGGTGGCCCTAGTGGTTTCTTGGGGAGCATTGTGCCTCCACACCGCTCCAACGGAGACGTACTTCCCCTCAAAGGGAAGGAACTTCGATATCACATCCTCGTCTTCACCGTCTCCACTTGTGGTTATTTCTTACCTTTACTTGTGCAAGCATTACATGTTTAACTCCTATAGCTTGCTTGTGAAGTTGTTATCTTTACTTTCTGTTAGTTGTCATCTTAGTAGCATATCTAGACAACTTACTTTGACGCTTAATTTAAAGTGGCTAAGAAAAGCTAAAAATTGTTAGTTGCCTATTCACCCCCCCCTCTAGTCAACCATATCGATCCTTTCACGCGGGGAGGCAATAATAGCAGTGCTCACGAGGATGTTCCTGTTCGTCGCTCCGCCCGACAGGCAGGACACTCCCCCGAGCCGTACATACCACCGCCTCCACCGCCAAATCCGCCTACCACTGAGCAAAATATGTGTATGTTTGAGGAAAGAAGAAGTAATGATCTGCTTGAGATATTAAAAAGTGTTCAAGCTATGGTTGGTCAGAATGGACATTAGAACGGTCATTACTCCAAGCTATCAGATTTTCAGAGAACTCAGCCTCCCAATTTCAGTCAGGTCGTTGACTCTTTGGATGCCGACGCTTGGTTGCGGACCATTGAAAGGAAGCTTGAGATTGCCCGCACTGCAGAAGAGGACAAAGTTCCATATGCAACTCACTATCTTGAAGGCGCTACTGCCATATGGTGGGAAAATGGAAAAGCCATGTGGCCTGCTGATGAAGAACTGACCTGGACAAAATTCATGGACCAGTTCCGAAAATACCACATCCCTACTGGAATTATGAAAACCAAGCAGCAAGAATTTCTTGCACTCGCCGAAGGAAATCTGTCTGTGGGAGAATATTTGCAAAAATTCAACCATCTGGCTCGTTATTCCCTGTATGACATGGACACTGAAGAAAGAAAGATTGACATATTTCTTCGAGTAATAAATTCGCAACTCAGGTGCACTCTCAGCATGCTTGATTTTCCAGACTTCCAAACTTTGGTAAATAAAGCTTTCATTGTCGAAGAGAACACAAGCTCGTACTGGACAACCGGCCTGGTAATAACGAGCACAAGCGCAAGTTTGAACCAAGGAAAGAGGGACAACCAGTGCAGAAGGCTCGAACCTGGCAGAAAACTCAGGTAGAATACAAGCCCAATTGGCAACAAAATGTTAACAAGACCACTACCCAACTCAAGAATGTTGTCTCCAACCCAGTACACGAGGAGCGTCAGCGCAACAATTCTTGTTTCAGTTGTGGGCAAAATGGACACTATGCCAGGCAGTGCCCCAAGAATAGCAAGGCGGACGCCTTATTCCGGCCACAAGTCAACTTCATAGGGTCATAACCGAACCAGCAAAACATCGCGGACACGTCCATCACCTCTCCGCAGATGAAGCCCAAGAAAACCCCGAAGTAGTCATTGGTATGTTTTCTGTTAATAGCATACCTGCAATAATTTTATTTGACTCAGGGGTTTCCCACTCTTTTATTTCTCGGAGTTTTGTTGCCCAAAACAAATTTTCTTGTTCTCTTTTCGGCAAAAATATGCTGGTACAAACCCCCGGGATCTTTAATCAAGAGCAATCTGGTCTGCCGTGACTTGGAAATCAATATCAACGGGATAAGCTTTACAACTTCCTTGGTACTCATCGAGTCAGTACAGCTGGATGTTATTTTAGGCATGAATTAGCTGACCCAATATCAGGTATGCATAAACTGTGCAACCCAAGAAGTCACTCTGGCTAGTCAAGAAGGGCAAGCTACAAAATTCTACTCCCGCAGAAGCATACCAAAGAAGAGAATGATATTCACTGCTGTGGCTGAATTGGAATTAATTCCTATGGTCATTGAATTTCCTGATGTATTTCCAAAAGAACTGCCAGGCATGCCGCCAGATCGAGAGCTCGAGTTTGCAATAGATATGGTACCCGGAACCGCACCGTTATACAAGAAGTATTACAGGACGCCCTCGTCAGAACTAGTGCAATTAAAAAAGCAGCTCGATTAAATGCTCCAGAAAGGGTATATCCGTCCCAGTTCATCACCATGGGGATCGCCTGCACTCTTTGTAAGCAAGAAGGATGGCAGCCTCCGCATGTGTGTGGATTATCGTCAGCTGAATGATGTCACCATCAAGAACAAATACCCGCTGCCAAGAATTGATGATTTGTTCGATCAGCTCAGTGGGGCCAAGGTATTCTCCAAGATTTACTTACGAACCGGATACCATCAGCTTAAGACTAAAAAGGAAGATATTCCTAAGACCGCATTCACCACTCTATGCGGTCTTTACGAATATACAGTTATGTCCTTTGGTCTCACCAATGCCCCTGCATTCTTCATGCACATGATGAATAAAGTATTCATGAACTTCCTCGATAAGTTCGTGGTGGTCTTTATCGATGACATACTTATATATTCAAAAAGTGAAGGGGATCACAAAGAACATCTCCGAGCAGTGTTACAACGACTCTGCGACCATCAGCTTTATGCCAAATTCAGCAAATGTGAGTATTGGCTCAAACAAGTTGGATTTCATGGACACGTGCTATCCGCCAAGGGTATAGCCATAGACCCAAGCAAGGTAAAAGATGTGCTCAATTGGTTGCCACCCACAGCTGTGTCTCAGATCAGGAGTTTCCTTGGACTGGCTGGATATTACCGTTGTTTCATTCAAGGATTCTCCAAGATTGCCAAACCCATGACAGAGCTACTCAAAAAGGACAAGAAGTTTGAATCGATGAACGACTGTGAGAAAAGTTTCAGTGAGCTAAAGAAACGGCTGACCACCGCACCCGTATTAACTCTTCCAGACATCTATCGCAGTTTTGATGTATACTGTGACGCATCCAGACAAGGACTTGGTTGCGTACTCATGCAAGACAGCAAGGTAGTGGCATATGCATCACGACAACTGCGACCGCACGAAGGAAATTACCCTACTCATGATCTGGAATTGGCCACGGTGGTGCATGCTCTCAAAATATGGAGGCATTATCTCATTGGGAAGAAGTGCCAAATTTTTACCGATCACAAAAGTCTCAAGTATATATTTACTCAGTCAGATTTAAATCTCCCTCAGCGAAGGTGGCTCGAGCTGGTTAAGGATTATGATTTTGGAATAAATTACCACCCGGGTAAAGCCAACATGGTGGCTGACGCACTCAGTCGAAAGCTAGTCAGCCTAAACGTCATATTAAAATATTTGCCCGTTAAACATCAAGAGGAGATTGCTCAACTCCATCTGAACATCGTTGAGGCTGGTCTCGCTAATCTGTTGGAAGTTACCCCCACCCTTGAAGAAGAAATCCGCAAGGCCCAGCCAGATTATCCCGTCCTACAAAAGCATGCCAAAAATATGCTGGCAAGACGTACCCCTGATTTCTCAAAGGAACACTTTGGGACTCTCCGGTTTCGTGGAAGGATTTGTGTACCAAATCAGTCGGACCTGAAAAAGAAAATCTTGTCAGAAGCACACGAATCCTCATACTCTATTCACCCTGGGGGTACAAAAATGTATGAAGACCTTCGCCAAATATTCTGGCGGGATGGAATGAAGAAGGACATTGCCTATTTTGTGGCTTGTTGCGACATATGCAACAAAGTAAAGGCAGAACATCAGAAGCCAGCCGGACTTCTTCAACCACTGCCAGTTTCACAATGGAAATGGGATGACGTCTGCATGGATTTCATCACAGGACTACCCAAGACTCAGCGAGGCAATGATGCAATATGGGTCATAGTGGACACTCTAACCAAGGTAGCACACTTTATCTCGGTCAAGACCACCTATCGAGCAGACAAACTTGTACAATAGTATGTGTCTAGAATAGTCAGTCTGCATGGAGTACCTCGAACCATCACTTCCGACCGACGTTCCCACTTTACCTCCGCTTTCTGGACACGTCTCAATCTAGCCTTGGGGACAGCCCTGAAATACAGTACAGCCTATCATCCTCAAACTGATGGACAGACACAGCGGGTAAACCAAATACTTGAAGATATGCTGAGAGCTTGCGTCTTGGGCCAAGGATCTAAATGGGAAGATTGTCTACCTTACGCCGAGTTCTCCTACAACAATAATTTCCAAACCAGACTAAAGATGTCACCGTACGAGGCTTTATATGGCCGCAAGTGTCGTATCCCGCTAAATTGGTCTCAGACTGGAGATAGCCGTATCCTCGGAACGGACCTCATGATGGAAGCTGAAAAACAAGTCAAGGAAATCAGAGATAGATTAGAATTGGCCAAATCTCGACAAAAGATCTAATACGATGCAAAACACCGACAGCTCAGTTTTGAACCTGGAGAACACGTATACCTCCGAGTCACTCCTATGAAAGGAGTCAAGAGATTCCAGACTCACGGAAAGTTGGCACCCTGATTTATTGGCCCCTTTCCAGTTATTTATCGAGTGGGCACCGTTGCTTATCAGTTGGAATTGCCCCCGGAACTGTCTGATGTGCACAACGTGTTTCACGTCTCACAGTTGAGGCAGTGCATATCACCGCCTGAGAAAAGGACTGCCATGACCGACATAGAGTTGGCAAAGGATTTAACGTATGAAGAAAGACCGTTCAAAATTGTGGATCAGGTGGAAAGGGTCACTCGCAGTAAAGTAAGGAAGTATTATAAAGTCCAGTGGGAGCATCACACCGAGTTAGAAGCAACCTAGAAACAAGGAGAATTCCTACAGACATATTATCCGGAATGGTTTTCCCAAGCAACCAAATCTCGACGACGAGATTCATTCTAAGTGGGGGAGGTTTCTGACAGCCTGATTTTTGCCCCCTTTTTATTTGCCTCAGTTTTATTTGAATTTATTTTGAACCTTGGGATTTTTGAATCTTTTCATATGGACTTAAACACTTGGGTACCCTTGGCTTTCACCCAAGTGCCTCATATCCATCTCAAATAATCTTTTCCCTGTGGCTCACTCTAATATAATTATTGGAATATTTTTCTTTATTGAAAAATATTCACTATTCCCTCCAAAACCCTAGTTAAACCCATTGTGCTCCAAAGCAACCCCTGTTTTTCTAGCCCACAAAAATCTGAGGAAATTCATAAATATTCTTTGGACCCTAGGACACCTTCCTGAGCAAAAATATTGCCTCACTTTTTGGGATATTTTGGCTACAGAAATTCTTTTCTATTCTGGACAGAAATGGTAGTTTCTACAACAACTACCATTTTACTTGCTCCATTGCTTCTAAAACTCCTTGTGCATCTTCACCTTAGTAACTTATGACTAGCTTCCAAAGCACAACCTCCAACTCCTAGCCAAATTACCTTAGTAAACTCTCAAAGTTTCTGTCCAGAAACTTACCAGACGTGTGAATTTATTTCTACTGCGTCTGGAAACAAACTAACCATGGGTAACTCTCCTATCTACCATGAACAACACGCCAGACATAAATTTTGGCACCAAGCAAGCCAGTATGCAAAGTTCGCGTGGTGACCACGCGTGTGCACCAAGCCATGGCTGCTTGTCGGCGCGCTCTGGATGCCACCGAGAGCTTTGTTGAGCGCGTGCTTGCTTCCACACCTGCCAGAGCGTGCCAACCCGCGCCACCATCTTCGTCTTCATCTCTACAGCGCCCCCCTGGTGCTCTCCGACGCCGGAGCTCGCCGCAGAGAGCACGGGCGCGGTCCGGCCAAGACAACAGCGCGGTGCACACTGTGCTCGTCGCCACTCCAGCGCCCCTGTGCTCGTCTTCGTCCGTCCACAGCTCCCGCGTGACCCCGTCGCCTTCTTACCCCTCTCACTGACGCCATTCATCGTCGTGCGCAATGTCCAGGTGTCGCCGGCGGAGCCCCAATGCCCCATCTCGGCTCGCCTATATATAGGCCCCCTCCCAGCCTTCCCGAGCACCCAGCTCCACTCCCACACACACCACGACTGCGTAGAACCCCGTGGCCTAGCCGGGCAGGCCACATGCAGCCATCCCCGAGCTCGAGCTCACCGGCGATCCCCTCAGGTCGTCGCAGTAGCTCCAGACCCTCTCAGGCCAGGGCGACCTTACCAGAGCCTCCGCCACTCACTGGTGCTGCCATTCCACCTAGTTGGAGCTATTGGAGACATCGTTGCACGCCGTCTTCTTCAACTCCGGTGACCACCCCGTTCTGACTCCGCCTGCGAGCTCATTTCCGACGCCATCCAACCACCCCTAGCCACTCTACGGGTACGGGCAGGTGCGCGTCAACCTCCTCTGTCGATTTATCCCTCCCATCTTGGCCAAGGAGCCGCATCGTCGGCGTGCGCTCTGGCGAGGCCGCGGCCGCCCCTGTTCTCTTTCCCCTCTTCCCCTCACCTGACTAGCAGGGCCCGCTAGTCAGCCCCTCTGTACCCACGCGAAGCGGTATGAGTGGTAGCGCCCTGGGCTTTTACGCCTTCGACGTCACCCCCTGTTCAATCTGTTTATTTATATTCTAAATTTAAATATATTCCAGAAAACTTCAAACTGCAATAACTTTTAAACCATAAGTCCAAATGAATTGATTCTTTTTGCATTGTGTTCTTTGTGAAGAAATCTTGCAGCACACCAGAAATGAGACCATTTGGTGCTGTGTAGATTTTCTGATGAATTTTTGAATTATTCTTGATAATTTCTTTTTGTACTTTTATTTATTTTCAGAAGGTGAAGCTTTCCTTGAGGATCACCAGGAGGTTTGTGAACCTCATTTACACTAAGGCAAGCCGCAGCAACATTTTCATAGTGCCATTTCAATATTTGTGATTTTCCAACTTGAATAAATAATTTAATTTATCCATATGAATTATTTTTGTTAAATACTTTCTGTTGGTTGCTGTATTTAGTTGTTTCATTTAGTTTACAGAAAGTTGGAATTTGGTTTAAGTTATTAAGATAGCTAGAAGAAAGTTTGGATCATTTAGAACTAATATGGATATGCATATAAATAGCTATGTGAAGTTATTTTCTTTTGTATAAGAATTATGATTAAAAAAATTGCAAGAATATGTTTTGTTTTTAATTGAAAGTAAATCATAACCAGAATAATATTGAAGTTGGGATGCTTATATTTAGTAAAGTAAAGTTAACCCTAGTTATTTTTGTAATACATTTCGTATGTTGCATTCCATGGCATTTTATGACACCAGTTATTTTTTTAAGTTGAAACTCTTAATAACTCAACTTGAATAATCTGTTGACCGGGTCATGGTGCCACTCAATCGAGTTTTTCCCAGTGCAACCACATTTTCCTTTATGGGAAGGTCTTTATTATGTCCGTTGTCATAACTCTAGTCGGTACCTCCTAATAGGGAAGGTTATGGGCATGCAATACCTTGGCCCGGTAAGCAGACATAACCTTGTGTGCCCGTTGGTAAGTTTATGGTACCGAGTCCCCGTTTGGGAAAGTTTCTGTTTGGCCACAACGGTGGTCGATGTGCCTTTGGTATGCACGGGCCACCCAGGACTATTCCAGTGGGGAATGAGTCGGAGTGGCTGGGAGAGTGTCATGGCAATGGAAGAGTTTTGTCGGAATGTCGTTGGTCCACCCGAATGGGAAAACAAGGCCATGGGTTTCGTGGTGTGGGTACAGTGCACTACCTCTGCAGAGTGTAATTAATCTATCGATAGCCAAGTCCATGGTCACGGACACGCTCAAAAGTAAGTCACACCATGGGTCAACATATAATGAAAAATTTCTTACTAAGTTCTAAATTTTTATACTGTATAAATGGTGGAAGAGCCACCGAGATGATTTGAGACCAAGTATGGTCAGGGTGGTGATCGCCGGAAAGATCACGATTTATGTCCTGTTGAGACGAACAAGTTTATAGTTTAATAAAAATCACCATGGGTAAGTCAGACCGAGGTTCTGTTTTCACAAAGTCATGAGTACATCCTGTTAGTTAATGTATACCCAAATTTGTTGCTGCATTTTAACAATTGAATAATTATCATGATATTGTTTGTCATTATGATTTTGTTTGCTGTAAGTTTGCAAGTACGTTCAATGTACTGACCTGACGTGTCATGCCAGATTTCAGGAAAGTTTCGCTGGAAAGGAGTGACGTCCGAGTCTAGACCGTGTCCACATCGGTGTCCCTGTGAGATGGAGTTCCGCTACGAAGTCGTTCCGCTGCTGCGTAGTTTCATGACTGAGGCCTTTTATGTTCATTAAATAATGTACATATAGTCCAGCCACACCGTGTGTGCCGCTTGGCCTCGCTACTTGTTGTAATGTACAACTATGGTCCGCCAGTATCAATAAAGCGGTTGTTTTCTGTACCAAGATGTTGTCTGTTGCCAGAAGACAAGGTCTCTGGGCTGGCAATGCAAGGTAAACTGGTCGCTCTGATCCGGGGTGCCACAGATAGGTGTTTAGCTTCCTATCTATATTTATTCCGTCGGTTGTGGCTTTCCTGTTTCATGCTCTTATTGCTCTTTGTGAGCCTTTTGTACCTTGTTAAGACCTGGAGACTTTGTTGAACTCTTTGTTTATTAATAAGATTGCCGTATGCATCATTGTGATGTAGAGGCCGGAGGATAACCTCATTTTCGGAAGAAAAAAACAACAGCAGCGGGCGAGCCGGGGGTATCATAAAGGAGATTCGGGCTCGATCACTGAATTTCATCTGCAACTTTATTTTTGAGAGTCGATCGGTTAATGTAGAAGCACATAAACTTGCTAGATTTTCCATTTCATTAGATCAGGGGCGCTATATCTGGCTTATTCAACCCCATGATCCTTCTTGTATCCCACAAACTGTGGTTTATGATCAATAAAGCTTTTGCTTTACCCCTCAAAACAATGGCAACTTGTTCCTAGTGAGTCGACCAAGATAAGTGTCTACTGCTATTGCTATTTGTTGAGTAACGTGATTGTATTAGGAAACATAGGTTAGACTAGGAAATATTCTCGCTTTCCTTGTACTCCAAGTACATCATGTACTCCTATATATATATGTCCACGAGCCTCAAGCAATAAAACGAACTATTCCACCTAATCCCTCTCTTCCTTCTAACATGGTATCAGCCTAATTGATTCTAAACCCTAGCCGCCGCTGCTTCCGCACCCGCGCGCCTCCCCCGGGGCGGTCGGCCTCCATGACCGCTGTCGGGGGCCGTGCCGCCTGTACCTACGGTTCGTCTGCCGGCCATGTTGGTCGGCTACCATAGAGAGTCTTTTTCCCCAGCCCTTGCTCCGGGTTTTTGCGCTCTCTCGCCGGTCGTTTTGATCGGCGTTTTCCTTTTGGTTTATAGATCTAATCTTGATCGGTTTGCGTCGCCCGCCGCCGCCGTCGACACCATGCGCCTCTACTTCGACGCCGACGTGACTGGCTGGCTACTTTACCGACCTAGCGGCCTTGCGCGACAGGCGGCCCCTCAAGGCCGTCGTCCGTGCGTCGGCCCGCCCGTCGCCCTGCGCTGGCCGTCACCGCCTGCTCCGACCGGGACACCTCCATCACCTCCATGCGGCGGCCAATCATAGCAGCCGCTCGCGCGCTAGCCCATTAATCCGTCCACGCCACCCGCTTCCGCCACGTCTGCCTGGCGGCCCTGCGGGTTGCCTCGTTGGCCTCATCCCCGGCTGCGTTGGGCCGGCTGCTTCAGGCATGTCGGCTGCCTCGATCTCGGGCGCCGCTGGTCGCTCGGGCCTCGCTGCCCGGGCGCCGTCGCTGCTTTGGTGGCCCGGGTGCCGCTGCTAACGCGCTCATCCGCATAACGTATGACGCCATCCTTCGTCACCGGCTTCGTCTCGGACTCCTCGGCCACCCCGCCTCCACCGAGCGGCGTCCCCGACCTCGCACGCGATCGGCTTGATCACCCGCTTGCCGCCGCGACTCGCCTCATCTACGCCGCGCGACCGACCTGGCCTGTCGGTTACGCACGCCTCCGCAGATCCCGTGAAGATCGTCCCCGAGTTCAGCGCGCCCCTCCACCGATCGAGCAATGGGTTGCTGCTGCGTCGCCCAGTCGGGGCGCAGCGTCGCCGCCCCGTGGTTCTTCTCCCGGCTGCACCGACCTGCGTCGCCGCTATGCCGCCCCTTCGAGCCGTAGTGCCACGGCTCGCGGTCCCCCGCTGCCCCGAGGTCGTGCACTCCAGGTCGTCCCGTGGCTGCACCAACCCTTGCGCCGCCGCTACGTCGCCCCGTCAGGCCGTAGCGAGCGTGACACGTGATCCACGCTGCCGTCCCGAGGTCGTCATCGTGGTTGCACCGACCCACGCTCTGCCGCTGTGCCACCCCTTTCAGGTTGTAGCACCGTGGCTCGTGGTCCCTGCCGCCGCCCCGAGGTCTTCTGCTGTCGCCCTGACCTCCCCGCCGCTGCTGCGTCGCCCCTTCGGGCCGTAGCACCGTGGCCCGCAGTCCCCCGCGTCTCCACGCGTCGACCTCCCGCGGTATGCGCCGCGCCGCCTCCCTTGGTGCTTGAACGCCACCGTCTGCGCTGGTCTTCGTTAAGTTGTCGGGTTCTTCACCTACTTCGAGCAACATCGCCGCACTCCTAACCTAGCCGCCGTCGCCGTCAGGCCGCCGCCGCCGCTCTTCTTCGGCCGCCGCCGCCGCTACCTTCGTAGCCGCCGCCGTCGCCCGTCCACCCCCATCGTCATCGTCCAAGCAACAGCCCGTCGCCAGCGTCGCCGTCATCTACCCCGACCACCGTTGGTGACATCAGCCTCGCGCCGATGGACGCCGCAATCATCGTCGAGTTCTTCTCTGCTGGCCCCTCCAACTTCTCTGATATGGCGTACAGCTTGTGGAGGTCCCTTGTCTACGCATGCCCGGTACTGGCAACACCGATGCGTGCCTTCATCCACGATGTGTCCCCGGGCTTGGATGCCCTGGTCGACACTTCGTCAACTTCGTCTTCGTCCGTCTACGCATGCCCAGTGCTGGCAACACCGGTGCGTGCCTTTGTCTACGGTGTGCCCCCGGGCTTTGCAAACCCGCCGCGACCGTCATCAACATAATCTTCTACCCCGCACACCACCACTTCGACACCACAGCGCCCATGCTAACTCGGCGCCCACGGCTCCACGGCGACTTCCTCGACACCAGCTACCCCGACTCGACATCGACCACGACATTCTTCGCAAGGCTACCTCGACCACGGCTCCACCACATATGTTCTCGGCTACATCGACAAACGGCACAAAGGGCTACCGCCTGCTTGAGCAACCTCGTCGGTTTCCACTCCAGCCACGACTCCGCGATGCGTCGACCATTCCGACTGTGAGGGGGTGTCCGTCGTCTTGCCTTCGGATTCTTCTCTAGTCTCACCGTCTGTGTCGCTACCGTTGTGACTGCGGGGGGATGTTGAGTAACGTGATTGTATTAGGAAATATAGGTTAGACTAGGAAATATTTTGCCTTGCCTTGTAGTCCAAGTAGATCATGTACTCCTATATATATATGTGTCCGTGAGGCTCAAGCAATAAAACGAACTATTCCAACAATTCCCTCTCTTCCTTCTAACATGGTATCAGCCTAATTGATTCTAAACCCTAGCCGCCGCCACTTCCGCACCCGCTCGCCGCCCCCCGGGCGGTCGGCCTCCATGACCGCCGTCAGGGGCCGTGCCGCCCATACCTAGGGTTCGTCTGCCGACCGTGTTGGTCGGCTGCCCTAGAGCCCTTGCTTCGGGTTTTTGCGCTCTCTCGCCGGTCGTTTTGATCGGCGTTTTCTTTTTGGTTTATAGATCTAATGTTGATCGGTTTGCTTCGCCCGCCGCCGCCATCGACACCATGCGCCTCTACTTCGACACCGGCGTGACTGGCTGGCTACTTCACCGACCTAGCGGCCTTGCGCGACAGGCGGCCCCTCAAGGCCGTCGTCCGTGCGTCGGCCCGCCCGTCGCCGTACGCCGGCCGTCGCCTCCGACCGGGACACCTGCATCACCTCCATGCGGCGGCCAATCATAGCAGCCGCTCGCGCGCTAGCCCGTTAATCCGTCCACGCCACCCGCTGCTGCCACGTCTGCCTAGCAGCCTTGCGGGTTGCCTCGTCGGCCACGTCCCCGGCTACGTTGGGCCGGCTGCTTCAGGCGCGTCGGCTGACTCGAGCTCGGGAACCGTTGCTCCGCTGGCCGCATGAGCCTCGCTGCCCGGGCACCGTCGCTGCTTTGGTGGCCCGGGTGCCGCTGCCAACGCGCTCATCCGCATAACGTCTGACGCCGTCCTTCGTCACCGGCTTTGTCTCGGACTCCGCGGCCACCCCGCCTCCACCGAGCGGCGTCCCCGACCTCGCACGCGATCGGCTTGATCACCTGCTTGCCGCCGCGATTCGCCTCATCTACGCCGCACAACCGGCATGGCCCGTCGGTTACGCACGCCTCCGCAGGTCCCGTGAAGATCGTCCCCGAGTTTAGCACGCCCCTTCGCTGATCGAGCAATGGGCGACTGCTGCGTCGTCCCGTCGGGCCGCAGCATCGCCGTCCCGTTGTTCTTCTCCCGGCTGCACCGACCTGCGTCACCGCTATGCCGCCCCTTCGAGCCGTAGTGCCATGGCTCGTGGTCCCCCGCCGCCCCGAGGCCGTCCGCTCCTGGTCGTCCCGTGGCTGCACGAACCCTTGCGCTGCCGCTACATCGCCCCGTCGGGCCGTAGCGAGCGTTACATGTGATCCACGCCGCCATCCCGAGGTCGTCCCCGTGGTTGCACTGACCCGCGCTCCGCCGCTGTGTCATCCCTTTCGGGTCGTAGCAACGCGGCCCATGGTCCCTGCCGTCGCCCCGAGGTCTTCTGATGTCGCACTGACCTGCCCGCCGCTCCTGCGTCGCCCCTTCGGGCCGTAGCGCCGTGGCCCGCAGTCCCCCGCGTCTACGCGGGTCGACCTCCCGTTGTATGCGCCGCGCCGCCTCCCTTGGCGCTTGAACGCCACCGTCTGCGCTGGTCTTCGTTAAGTTGTCGGGTTCTTCGCCTATTACGAGCACCACCGCCGCACTCCTAACCTAGCCGCCGTCGCCGTCAGGCCGCCGCCGCCGCTCTTCTTTAGCCGCCGCCGCCGCTACCTTCGTAGCCGCTGCCGTCGCCCGTCCACCCCCATCGTCAACGTCCAAGCAACAGCCCGTCGCCAACGTCGCCGTCATCTACCCCGACCACCGTTGGTGACATCAGCCCCGCGCCGATGGACGCCGCAATCGTCGTCGAGTTCTTCTCTGTTGGCCCCTCCAACTTCTCCGATATGGCGTACAGCTCGTGCAGGTCCCTTGTCTACGCATGCCCGGTACTGGCAACACCGATGCGTGCCTTCATCCACGATGTGTCCCCGGTCCTGGCAAGCCTGGTCGACACTTCGTCAACTTCGTCTTCGTCCATCTACGCATGCCCGCTGCTGGCAACACCGGTGCGTGCCTTTGTCTACGATGTGCCCCCGGGCTTGGCAAACCGGCCGCGACCCGTCGTCAACAACATCTTCTTCCCCGCGCACCAGCACTTCGACACCACAGCGCCCATGCTAACTCGGAACCCACGGCTCCACGGCGACTTCCTCGACACCGGCTACCCCGACTCGACATGGACCACGGTATTCTTCGCAAGGCTACCTCGACCACGGCTCCACCACATACGTTCTCGGCTACATCGACAAACGGCACAAAGGGCTACCGCCTGCTTGAGCAACCTCGTCGGTTTCCACTCTAGCCACGACTCCGCGATGCGTCGACCGTTACCACTGTGAGGGGGTGTCCGTCGGCTTGCCTTCGGATTCTTCTCTAGTCTCACCGTCTGTGTCGCTACCGTTGTGACTGCGGGGGGATGTTGAGTAACGTGATTGTATTAGGAAATATAGGTTAGACTAGGAAATATTCTGGCTTGCCTTGTACTCCAAGTAGATCATGTACGCCTATATATATATATATGTCCACGAGGGTCAAGCAATAAAACGAACTATTCCACCAAATCCCTCTCTTCCTTCTAACATGGTATCAGCCTAATTGATTCTAAACTCTAGCCGCCGCCGCTTCCGCTCCCGCGCACCGCCCCTGAGGCGGTCGGCCTCCATGACCACCGTCGGGGGCCGTGCCGCCCGTACCTAGGGTTGGTCTGCCGACCGTGTTGGCCAGCTGCCCTAGAGAATCTTTTTCCCGGGCCCTTTCTCCGGAGTTTTGCACTCTTTCGCCAGTCATTTTGATCGGCGTTTTCTTTTTGGTTTATAGATCTAATCTTGATGGGTTTGCGTCGCCCGCCGCCGCCGTCGACACCATGCGCCTCTACATCGACACCGGCGTGACTGGCTGGCTACTTCACCGACCTAGCGGCCTTGCGCGACAGGCGGCCCCTCAAGGCCGTCGTCTGTGCGTCGGCCCGCCCGTCGCCCTGCGCCGGCTGTCCCCTCCGACCGGGACACCTGCATGACCTCCATGCGGCGGCCAATCTTAGCAGCCGCTCGCGCGCTAGCCCGTTAATCCGTCCACGCCACCCGCTTCCGCCACGTCTGCCTAGCGGCCTTGCGGGTTGCCTCGTCGGCCTCGTCCCCGGCTACGTTGGGCCGGCTAGTTCAGGCGCGTGATTTCTACACACGCTTCTACTCTTGTAGACTATGTTGGGCCTCCAAGCGCAGAGGTTCGTAGGACAGCAGCAATTTCCCTCAAGTGGATGACCTAAGGTTTATCGAACTCAGGGAAGTAGAGGTTGAAGATGGTCTCTCTCAAGCAACCCGGCAACTAAGATACAAGAAGTCTCTTGTGTCCCCAACAAACCTAATACAACTAGGAGTTGTATAGGTGCACTAGTTCGGCGAAGAGATGTTAAATGGCAAGTGATATGGATGGCAAAACAAAGTAATATAAATCTGTAATAAAAAGTGCAGCAAGCAAACAAGTGGTAAACGTGAGCACAAATGGTATTGCAATGGTAGAAACAAGGCCTAGGGATCATACTTTCACTAGAGGCAACTCCCAACAACATTAACATAATCGAATCACATGATATTTCCCATAAAACATGCAATGGAGACGCACCCGGAGGTCATTCCTTCGTGGTCAAGAGAGGATGAGAATTATGTAGGGCTACAAAAGCACACCTCAAAGTTAGTAGTTCTCAATCTAAGGATTTCCCAATGTCACCACGGCCATCCAAAGAGAGTCCCACAATCACCACAACATATCTAAAGGATAGTCAAAGACAAGCACCAAGAGACTCTCAATCTTCAATCAACACACAAGAGAGGAAATCACTCATGAAAATATTTTTCTAATCCATGTCCAATAGACCGCTGTCACCTTGGTCTCGGGAATTATACTAGATAAAGACAAGTGAGTACATCAATCCAATACATAGAGGAAGGGGAAATATCATGGGATCACCCTAGATTAACATAGCCTATGATCACAACGAAGATCACATCATGGGAGAGAGAGATAACCACATAGCTACACGTACGAGCCCTCGGCCCCGGAGAAGACTACTCACACATGGACATGGTGAGGAGGAGGTTGATGATGGTGTTGATGGAGAGGTGCAGCCCCGCGAGGTGGAGACGGCCGGCGGCAGCCACGGAGGCGGCGGCGGCGGCCCTTGGGGGCGCGGCGGCGGCGGCGGCCCTAGGGGGCGGCGGCGGCCCTCGGGGCGGCGGCGGCCCTCGGGGCGGCGACGGCCCTAGGGGGCAGCGGCTCCTTGGCCCCCCTTCTTCCTTGTAGATGGTGCTGCAATGGTGCTGGTCCTCCCCTCCAAGACGGCGGCTTGGGAGGAGGAAAATCCGTGGCCCTTGGTGACCTAGGTTTCCTCTCTTTATATAGACTCTCGGATTCCCGTCATCAGATTTTGGGCCTCAGTAAAACACATGAAGTGATAAAAATATAGTGGAACGAAAGACGAACTGATAATGTTGATGGAGAAGGGGATGCACGGGGGCATCCCCAAGCTTAGACGCTTGAGTCTTCTTCAATATTTCTTGGGGGTGCATGGGGGCATCCCCAAGCTTGAGCGTTTGACACTCCTGAATCTTTTTATCATCTTCCCTCGCACACTTGAAAACTCCCTTCATACATAACTCATCATAATCTGATTAGCGAGGTTAGTACCCATAATAAAATAATTTTTCCTTGCTGGAAATAAGGATATTCTTGAAGGTCTACTGTTTCTCAAGATTGCCAAAAGGTTTTCGCAAAGAAAAAGCAAGCTCAAGGTTTGCAAAATGAAGGAAAGGCAAAACAGGACAGAATCTGTGAAAAACAGACCAGCAGGTAGTAAATAATTTTTTCGGGGCACTTCTGCAACTCAAATCAAAAAACTCAGAACAGACGCCCGAAAGCCAATTGTATAGAGCACGCTGTCGAAACAATTCAGACCAAAAAGATGATCTGGTGATTTTATACGAATTTTTCTGTCCAAGGACAGAATCTGTTTTCTGGACTGCACGTCACAACTTTTGAACTTTCTTGCAATCAGAGACTACACTTGGCACAAAGCTGAAAAATAAATATACAATGATGTTGCTATAGTAGTAACAAACATCAAGACCACTAAAAACTGAAAGAACAAACTGAAAGCAAAGATAACAAGGGTTGTCTCCCTAGAGCTCTTTCTTTATAGCCATAAAGATAGGCTTAAGACTTTAATGATGATCTCGTAGGAATAAGAGTTGAAGAACAAAAGAGAGCATCAAGAAGAAAATACCAAACACATTTAAGCCTAACATGCTTCCTATGCATAGGAATATTGCAATAGAATAATTCATTGAAGCACAAAGCAACTAGCATATGAAGGCAAAACAAGCATAACTTCAAAATATTCACCATAAAGAGAGGAAACTTCTTATTATTAAGATATTTAGAACCATGTCTCCCTCTCTCATTATAAATTTCAGTGGCATCATGGATGAACTCAACAATATAACTATCACATAAGGCATTATTTCCATGATCCAAAAGCATAAAAGTGTCATTACTCTTCATATAAGCAAAATCTTTCTTATTAGGAATAGTGAGAGTAAGACTATCATAACCATCATGGTAATCATCGTATTTAGGAGGCATATCATAATCATAATAAATTTTATCCTCAATAGTAGGTGGACTAAAAATATCATATTCATCATCGTAATCATCATATATAGGAGGCATAGTATCATCAAAGTAAATTTTCTCCTCAAAAGTTGGGGGACTAAAAATATCATGTTCATCAAACGTGTCATCCCCAAGCTTAGAGCTTTCCATGTCATTAGCAATATTGATATTAAACAGAAACATACTAATAACATCACCACCATCATGATTGTTATGCAAATAATAAAGTTCCAAAGGTTTTTTAATTTTCTCTTAGAACACGTCATGTCCAAGTTCAAGGTAGAGCTTATAAAGCTCTCTCATATTTTTGTTGTTTTCCATTAAGCAAAACTAGTGAAAATAAAAACAAGAAACAAAAAGATTTAATTGCAAGATCTAAAGATATGCCTTCAAGCACTCACTTCCCCGGCAACGGCGCCAGAAATAGCTTGATGTCTACACACGCTTCTACTCTTGTTGACTATGTTGGGCCTCCAAGCGCAGAGGTTCGTAGGACAGCAGCAATTTCGCTCAAGTGGATGACCTAAGGTTTATCGAACTCAGGGAAGTAGAGGTTGAAGATTGTCTCTCTCAAGCAACCCTGCAACTAAGATACAAGAAGTCTCTTGTGTCCCCAACACACCTAATACAACTAGGAGTTGTATAGGTGCACTAGTTCGGCGAAGAGATGTTAAATGGCAAGTGATATGGATGGCAAAACAAAGTAATATAAATCTGTAATAAAAAGTGAAGCAAGCAAACAAGTGGTAAACGTGAGCACAAATGGTATTGCACTGGTAGAAACAAGGCCTAGGGATCATACTTTCACTAGAGGCAACTCCCAACAACATTAACATAATCGAATCACATGATATTTCCCATAAAACATGCAATGGAGACGCACCCGGAGGTCATTCCTTCGTGGTCAAGAGAGGACGAGAATTATGTACGGCTACAAAAGCACACCTCAAAGTTCGTAGTTCTCAATCTAAGGATTTCTCAATGTCACCGCGGCCATCCAAAGAGAGTCCCACAGTCACCACAACATATCTAAAGGATAGTCAAAGACAAGCTCCAAGAGACTCTCAATCTTCAATCAACACACAAGAGAGGAAATCACTCATGAAAATATTTTTCTAATCCATGTCCAATAGACCGCTGTCACCTTGGTCTCGGGAATTATACTAGATAAAGACAAGTGAGTACATCAATCCAATACATAGAGGAAGGGGAAATATCATGGGATCACCCTAGATTAACATAGCCTATGATCACAACGAAGATCACATCATGGGAGAGAGACATAACCACATAGCTACACGTACGAGCCCTCGGCCCCGGAGAAGACTACTCACACATGGACATGGTGAGGAGGAGGATGATGATGGTGTTGATGGAGAGGTGCAGCCCCGCGAGGAGGAGACGGCCGGCGGCAGCCACGGAGGCGGCGGCGGCCCTCGGGGCGGCGGCGGTCCTAGGGGGCAGCGGCTCCTTGGCCCCCCTTCTTCCTTGTAGACGGTGCTGCAATGGTGCTGGTCCTCCCCTACAAGACGGCGGCTTGGGAGGAGGAAAATTTGTGACTCTTGGTGACCTAGGTTTCCTCTCTTTATATAGACTCTCGGATTCCCGTCATCAGATTTTGGGCCTCAGTAAAACGGGCTTTACTCGGCCATCCGGACTCCGATTTGGACGAATTTTATATCCAGAAGCATCGCCTCGAAATTCCCCACAACTTTCGCAACTAGACTTTTTCCGTTTGACATCGTCTTCGGTCCGGAACGTGACCATCTTTAAAAAACATTCTCAGACAGATTTCAGGAAAGTCAGAGTCCTACTCCAATACGACTCCTTTTGCGTTTTTGTCAATTTCCAAGTAATTCCTACACAATAAAGTGTAAAATAAGAACATTGTGCACTTTTGCAACCATTAGTAGGTTAGTCCAAATATGATCAAAAGTGTATGGAAGTGCATAAATATCATAGTAATATCACACAAAAAGGGCATGGAGCAAGCAGAAATTATAGATACGTTTTGGACGTATCAACATCCCCAAACTTAATTCCTGCTCGTCCTCGAATAGGTAAATGATAACAAGCATAATTTCTGTGGTGACATGCTATTAAGCATATAAGAACTTTTCACAGTCACATGACAAGTACTTACTGAGACAATGAATCTGTAGTAATTAAGTTGTCTCATGAGAAAATCACAAAGAACTGAAAGTTTTACAATATGATACTGAAACACTCAATAGATTTGTAGTGAGCATGGTCTGCAAATATGACAAAGTGATATCTCGCTTGCCCCCTTTAGTGAAGCAAAACATAAATGCAGGGGCACCTCCAAGGTTTAAGTGACGACTAGATACAATGATTTCAGAATAAACGATATCATAATCATGCAAAAGACAATGGTACTTTGGGACAATGCACATTACACTCAGAATGACAATCATGCTCTCAATAGTTGATGCTTTAAAGAAGGTGGAGACTCTTGAACCGTGGCTTTTGTTGGCAAGGTTGAAAACCCGTGGTCGGAAACAAAAACTAAACATGTACCAGAGCTCTTGGTTTTAAAAACAAAGGTAATAATTATTTTTTTAGAATATGCATATTTCGTCAACGAATGCTAGCAGATAACTCAATCACTTCTTGAGCTGGACAAGTTTCGAGGAACGGCTCCCGAATGAGGACGATCACATCCTCTTAATCTCCTTTGTTTATCACTGCCAAAGTTTTCTGATTTCTCATGAACAAAGCGTGAAGGAGGGTTTGTTTGTTGTATAATTTTTTAATGAGCCGGGCGCACTCTATGCCAGTTCCTTCTCGTATTATGGGTTTGCACATTAGACATGCAATCCCGGGGTGAAGCTTGTCCAACTTAAAAAGATCATGAATTAACTACTACTTCCTCATGAGCTAAAACAGAGGCACAAAAGAGAAATGTTTTTTTTAAATAATTTCGAGATGGTACATGAAAGTCTTCGTTAGGAATGGCAGGTAAATACCATCTATAGGAAGGTATGGTGGACTCATTTGGCATAACTGGTTTAAAGGATTTGGATGCACAAGCAGTCAGTCCGCTTAGTACAGGTGGAGGTTAGCAAAAGACTGGGAGCGACCAACTAAAAGAGCAATGACGGTCATAATCATGCAGAGCGACAAAGCAACATTGAATCGGGCATGGAAGTTATATCGCTACTCAGAAATAAAAGATCATCAAGGCTTGATAGACATTCTTTACAGTCTTAAATATGCATGAGCATATGCCAAGTCAATCAAAATAAATTCTCGGAGGAAGATATCACTAAACCATACCACATCATAGGCAAACAAATCATGTTGGTACTCCAATAACACATTGGGAACCCCCCAGCTATTTGAGACTAACCATAAGAAAACATGAACTACTAAGCACCATTATGCACATAGCATTTTTATCATGAACATATCAACCAGTGCAACAGAAGCCAACTCTCTTAATAAGATATGCATGATAACTAAAGAGAGTTCCAGCAACCAACTAAACAAAAGCTCTTTAAAAAGTAAAGCGTGAAAACTAAGAGCTAAGCATGACAGTAGCTATTGAAAGACCAAGAACATACACAACAAAGATAAACATGAAAATTCTATGTTGTGTTCTAGGTTGAAGTGGAGCGTGTTTCTCTCCCACACAAAGAAAGCTGAGTTCCAACTATTTATGAAAAGCAAGCAGAGCTAAAGAAAATTAAAAAGGAAACTAAAAGCAAGACGCTCCAAGCATAGCACATAACACATGAAGTGATAAAAATATAGTGGAACGAAAGACGAACTGATAATGTTGATGGAGAAGGGGATGCACGGGGGCATCTCCAAGCTTAGACGCTTGAGTCTTCTTGAATATTTCTTGGGGGTGCATGGGGGCATCCCCAAGCTTGAGCGTTTGACACTCCTGAATCTTTTTATCATCTTCCCTCGCACACTTGAAAACTCCCTTCATACATAACTCATCATAATCTGATTAGCGAGGTTAGTACCCATAATAAAATAATTTTTCCTTGCTGGAAATAAGGATATTCTTGAAGGTCTACTGTTTCTTAAGATTGCCAAAAGGTTTTCGCAAAGAAAAAGCAAGCTCAAGGTTTGCAAAATGAAGGAAAGGCAAAACAGGACAGAATCTGTGAAAAACAGACCAGCAGGTAGTAAATAATTTTTTCGGGGCACTTCTGCAACTCAAATAAAAAAACTCAGAAAAGATGCCCGAAAGCCAATTGCATAGAGCACGCTGTCGAAAAAATTCAGACCAAAAAGATGATCTGGTGATTTTATACGAATTTTTCTGTCCAAGGACAGAATCTGTTTTCTGGACTGCACGTCACAACTTTTGAACTTTCTTGCAATCAGAGGCTACACTTGGCACAAAGCTGAAAAATAAAGATACAATGATGTTGCTACAGTAGTGACAAACATCAAGACCACTAAAAACTGAAAGAACAAACTGAAAGCAAAGATAACAAGGGTTGTCTCTCTAGAGCTCTTTCTTTATAGCAATAAAGATAGGCTTAAGACTTTAATGATACTCTCGTAGGAATAAGAGTTGAAGAACAAAAGAGAGCATCAAGAAGCAAATACCAAGCACATTTAAGCCTAACATGCTTCCTATGCATAGGAATATTGCAATAGAATAATTCATTGAAGCACAAAGCAACTAGCATAGGAAGGCAAAACAAGCATAACTTCAAAATATTCACCATAAAGAGAGGAAACTTCTTATTATTAAGATATTTAGAACCATGTCTCCCTCTCTCATTATAAATTTCAGTGGCATCATGGATGAACTCAACAATATAACTATCACATAAGGCATTATTTCCATGATCCAAAAGCATGAAAGTGTCATTACTCTTCATATAAGCAAAATCTTTCTTATTAGGAATAGTGAGAGTAAGACTATCATAACCATCATGGTAATCATCGTATTTAGGAGGCATATCATAATCATAATAAATTTTATCCTCAATAGTAGGTGGACTGAAAATATCATATTCATCATTGTAATCATCATATATAGGAGGCATAGTATCATCAAAGTAAATTTTCTCCTCAAAAGTTGGGGGACTAAAAATATCATGTTCATCAAACGTGTCATCCCCAAGCTTAGAGCTTTCCATGTCATTAGCAATATTGATATTAAAAAGAAACATACTAATAACATCACCACCATCACGATTGTTATGCAAATAATAAAGTTCCAAAGGTTTTTTAATTTTTTCTTAGAACACATCATGTCCAAGTTCAAGGTAGAGCTTATAAAGCTCTCTCATATTTTTGTTGTTTTCCATTAAGCAAAACTAGTGAAAATAAAAACAAGAAACAAAAAGATTTAATTGCAAGATATAAAGATATACCTTCAAGCACTCACTTCCCCGGCAACGGCGCCAGAAATAGCTTGATGTCTACACACGCTTCTACTCTTGTAGACTATGTTGGGCCTCCAAGCGCAGAGTTTCGTAGGACAGCAGCAATTTCGCTCAAGTGGATGACCTAAGGTTTATCGAACTCAGGGAAGTAGAGGTTGAAGATGGTCTCTCTCAAGCAACCCTGCAACTAAGATACAAGAAGTCTCTTGTGTCCCCAAGACACCTAATACAACTAGGAGTTGTATAGGTGCACTAGTTCGGCGAAGAGATGTTAAATGGCAAGTGATATGGATGGCAAAACAAAGTAATATAAATCTGTAATAAAAAGTGCAGCAAGCAAACAAGTGGTAAACGTGAGCACAAATGGTATTGCAATGGTAGAAACAAGGCCTAGGGATCATACTTTCACTAGAGGCAACTCCCAACAACATTATCATAATCGAATCACATGATATTTCCCATAAAACATGCAATGGAGACGCATCCGGAGGTCATTCCTTCGTGGTCAAGAGAGGACGAGAATTATGTACGGCTACAAAAGCACACCTCAAAGTTCGTAGTTCTCAATCTAAGGATTTCACAATGTCACCGCGGCCATCCAAAGAGAGTCCCACAATCACCACAACATATCTAAAGGATAGTCAAAGACAAGCACCAAGAGACTCTCAATCTTCAATCAACACACAAGAGAGGAAATCACTAATGAAAATATTTTTCTAATCCATGTCCAATAGACCGCTGTCAACTTGGTCTCGGGGATTATACTAGATAAAGACAAGTGAGTACATCAATCCAATACATAGAGGAAGGGGAAATATCATGGGATCACCCTAGATTAACATAGCCTATGATCACAACGAAGATCACATCATGGGAGAGAGATAACCACATAGCTACACGTACGAGCCCTCGGCCCCGGAGAAGACTACTCACACATGGACATGGTGAGGAGGAGGTTGATGATGGTGTTGATGGAGAGGTGCAGCCCCGCGAGGAGGAGACGGCCGGCGGCAGCCACGGAGGCGGCGGCGGCGGCCCTTGGGGGCGCGGCGGCGGCGGCGGCCCTAGGGGCAGCGGCTCCTTGGCCCTCCTTCTTCCTTGTAGATGGTGCTGCAATGGTGCTGGTCCTCCCCTCCAAGACGGCGGCTTGGGAGGAGGAAAATTCGTGGCCCTTGGTGACCTAGGTTTCCTCTCTTTATATAGACTCTCGGATTTCCGTCATCAGATTTTGGGCCTCAGTAAAACGGGCTTTACTCGGCCGTCCGGACTCCGATTTGGACGAATTCTATATCCAGAAGCATCGCCTCGAAATTCCCCACAACTTTCGCAACTAGACTTTTTCCGTTTGACGTGGTCTTCGGACCGGAACGTGACCATCTTTAGAAAATGTTCTCAGACAGATTTCAGGAAAGTCAGAGTCCTACTGCAATACGACTCCTTTTGCGTTTTTGTTAATTTCCAAGTAATTCCTACACAATCTTTACCTAATAATAAAGCACGGAACGAGTCCGTCGGGTTCACCGTCACAATACGCTTCTTTCCGTGATTTTACGCTTTCAATTTGAATTTTAAACATCTTTACCTAATAATAAAGCACGGAAAGTGTCGGTCGGGTTCACCGTCACAATACGCTTTTTTCCGTGATTTTACGCTTTCAATTTGAATTTTAAACATATACGCGAGGTGGTACTAATGCTTCTGCTCGTACCACGTCGTTATCGTTAATTTTATTTAATGACGTCGCTATGTTGGGCTTCCGCCTGAATCTGTACGTCGCTCTGCTGGGCCTCCGTATGGGCCAGAGTTTGCGGTTCGGAAGGTCGAGGAAGCGATAGGCACGTACGTCGCATCCGACCACGTCCATCCTGATCTCCTCCCGTAATCCAGGGCGTTTCCTTTACTGAACCCAGTCTTGTCTCTCCCCTTTGATTCGATCTCTCATCTGATCTCTTTCTATAAAAGCAAATCCACCGAAAGAAAGAAATCGCTCCATGGCTGACCCGTCGGAAGAACTATTTCTCGCCGTCGGCCCACGCGGTGGGCGGAGGCGACGTCGACGAGCGGCGGTCCTTATCTCAAGGGGAAGAGTCGATCGTCAGGGCCAAGCAGCATTGCAGAGGTGAAGTTCATGAAGAATTGGACGGTGGCATGTCGGCGCCCACATCGAGTACGCAGTGATGGTGTTGCGGCCGCCGCCCTAGTGTACGAGATAAGATGATGCGCGGGGTCGAACGACTACGCGATGGCGGCACGGGACGAGTTCTTCCGCATGCTACGAGTTCGTGCTCGAGCATAGCCCAGCCCATCACCCCAACATCATCTCCCAAAAGTACGCCACGATCGATGGCTTCACGCGGGCATGATCTAGCTTTCTTGCTAGCACGAGCGGAACATACATGCATGGATCCTCATATACAACATCGCTATCGAGTCGTGCGTCGGCTGCATGAACCAACTCGTAGGCGTGCTTCCCTAGCTTCTCCGTGTTAACTTTGGCTGGTGCAACTGCAAGGCCACTAATTTGGTGCTGCCCATAACTTGCCGGTCTTAGTCAATGCTGCCATGGACAGTGTCGCCGCGGTCGAACATAAGGAATTAACGATTCTCCGTCATTGATGGATTCAGCAACGCCAACCCCGGTGCACATGGGGCGGCTATCTCATCTTTCTATGATGTCTGGTGGTTGCAATCACTATAGGCTTAATCTACTTTGTCAGCTTGAATCATCTGATGTCTACGTCATCTAGGATCCTCACCGTTTTTGTCATTGATTTTATCACTATAATTTTCTGAATTTGTTTCTAGGTCAGTTACTGAATCCATCATAATCAGGCCACTTGGAGCCGGTTTGTTTTTCTCATCCGTCACTAATTTATGTTCCACCAGATCCGTTACCGTCTAATTTTGCCTCTGCTCAAACCATGTAGGCAAGAGAAGCATATTTTCATAAATTTGTTCCAGCAAATCAATTGTTTGGTTTAACCTGACATACCATAGCACTTGTTGTAAATGAATTGCCGACAGCTCCATGTGTATTAGAGCTAGCTGAGTCCAACAGATATATGTCATACAAGCAGTGTAATGATATTGTAGCAGAGGGCCTTAGAGGCAATTCTTCCATTGGAGGTGATGCGTTTGGGCAATCAATTTCTCCACCGTCTAAAACAATGTGAACAGTTTGATCTACAATTATGATAATTGCCTCAGTTTTTTTTCATGGGTAATAATTGCCTCAGTTGATGCTGCTGCATTGCCAACCGGTCATACAAGGATCTTTCTACTTTTGATTTCTCTATTCTTCAATAAAAAAATAGCATATACATGGCTTTCACTTTTTAGTACTATTCATCTTTAATGTTGACCAAAAAAATTCTTCCATTCTATCGACGCAATTTTAGCATCACATTAGTATTATTCCAAGTTACATGCTAACAATTGGACTCCACATTAACCAATTTAATTTTGGATATCTTCAATTTTAGTTCTATGGTATCTGCTACCATTCCAATTAAGGTATAGCATTCTAACGTACGCATCAACAATCTATTCTTTGTAACAAATGGAAGGAACTTCTATACATGTTTTCATTGATCTATTTCGTCTAATTCAAGTGCTATTTTATTTAGAAGGTAGGCACAGTGAAAATATGCGAGTTAGCAAGGCATCGCGACTCATGAGAACTTGATCCAAATGAACTACAAGAAGGTCCAACAAATTGTTCTGCGCAACATTTATAAGTTTTCGACTCTTTGTACGTTCCAAATTTGATATTTTTTCAACGCATAGTTTCTATGCGGGATGGCATGTTTGATTGAGTTGCTATTTGTTGCTTAAGCAATTATGATATTCTGACTTGAAACATACAAAAACTAATTTATCATTACAATAGAAATGTAAACTCAAATAGAGTAACTAAACATTGTGTAAAATATGCCCAGCCAAGCGGCAACACAAGTGAGGCGTTATGCTAAAATAGATAACATAGACCTGTGTTGATCTTGGCATGCTTATTGTGTTAGGTGCATGTGATTTTATTTCTCCTCTTGCATAGCACACATGTGGAAGAGCACTATGCTGAAATAAAGGACATGCATCTATATTGCGAGGAGATATTAATCTATGCTTATTGCACAAAATCCGTATGATATTGGTTTTCTCCCGTTGCAACGCACGGGCATGTTTGCTAGTAAAGTGTAAAACAAGAACATTGTGCACTTTTGCAACCATTAGTAGGTTAGTCCAAATATGATCAAAAGTGTATGGAAGTGCATAAATATCATAGCAATATCACACAAAAAGGGCATGGAGCAAGCAGAAATTATAGATACGTTTTGGACGTATCAGCGCGTCGGCTGCCTCGAGCTCGGGCGTCGTTGCTCCGCTGGTCGCTCGGGCCTCGCTGCCCGGGCGCCGTCGCTGCTTTGGTGGCCCGGGTGCCGCTGCTAACGCACTCATCCGCATAACGTCTGACGCCGTCCTTCTCACGGGCTTCGTCTCGGACTCCGCGGCCACCCCGCCTCCACCGAGCGGCGTCCCCGACCTCGCACGCGATCAGCTTGATCACCCGCTTGCCGCCGCGATTCGCCTCATCTACGCCGCACGACCGACCTGGCCCGTCGGTTATGCACGCCTCCGCAGGTCTCGTGAAGATCGTCCCTGAGTTCAGCGCGCCCCTCCACCGATCGAGCAATGGGCTGCTGCTGCGTCGCCCTGTCGGGCCGCAGCGTCGCCGCCCCGTGGTTCTTCTCCCGGCTGCACCGATATGCATCGCCGCTATGCCGCCCCTTCGAGGTGCCACGGCTCGCGGTCCCCCCTCCGCCCCGAGGCCGTCCGCTCCAGGTCGTCCCGTGGCTGCACCAACCCTTGCGCCGCCGTCCCGAGGTCGTCCCCGTGGTTGCACCGACCCGCGATCCGTCGCTGTGCCACCCCTTTCGGGTCGTAGCGCCGCGGCCCATGGTCCCTGCCGCCGCCCTAAGGTCTTCTGCTGTCGCCCTGACCTGCCCGCCGCTGCTGCGTCGCCCCTTCAGGCCGTAGCGCCGTGGCCCGCAGTCCCCTGCGTCTCCGCGCATCGACCTCCCGTGGTATGCGCCGCGCCGCCTCCCTTGGTGCTTGAACGCCACCGTCTGCGCTGGTCTTCGTTAAGTTGTCGGGTTCTTCGCCTACTTCGAGCACCACCGGCGCACTCCTAACCTAGACGCTGTCTCCATCAGGCCGCCGCCGCCGCTCTTCTTTGGCCGCCGCCGCCGCTACCTTCGTAGCCGCCGCCGTCGCCCGTCCACCCCCATCGTCATCGTCCAAGCAACAGCCCGTCGCCAGCGTCGCCGTCATCTACCCCGACCACCGTTGGTGACATCGGCCCCGCGCCGATGGACGCCGCAATCGTCGTCGAGTTCTTCTCTGCTGGCCCCTCCAACTTCTTCGATATGGCGTACAGCTCGTGCAGGTCCCTTGTCTACGCATGCCCGGTACTGGCAACACCGATGTGTGCCTTCACCCACGATGTGTCCCCGGGCCTAGCAAGCCTGGTCGACACTTTGTCAACTTCGTCTTCGTCCGTCTACGAATGCCCGGTGCGTGCCTTTGTCTACGATGTGCCCCCGGGCTTGGCAAACCCGCCGCGACGCGTCGTCAACAACATCTTCTTCCACGCGCACCACAACTTCGACACCACAACGCCCATGCTAACTCGGCGCCCACGGCTCCACGGCGACTTCCTCGACACCGGCTACCCCGACTCGACATCAACCACGGCATTCTTCGCAAGGCTACCTCGACCACGGCTCCACCACGTATGTTCTCGGCTACATCGACAAACGGCACAAAGGGCTACCGCCTGCTTGAGCAACCTCGTCGGTTTCCACTCCAGCCACGACTCCGCGATGCGTCGACCGTTCCGACTGTGAGGGGGTGTCCGTCGGCTTGCCTTTGGATTCTTCTCTAGTCTCACCGTCTGTGTCGCTACCGTTGTGACTGCGGGGGGGTGTTGAGTAACGTGATTGTATTAGGAAATATAGGTTCGACTAGGAAATATTCTGGCTTGCCTTGTACTCCAAGTAGATCATGTACTCCTATATATATGCCCACGAGGCTCAAGCAATAAAACGAACTATTCCACTAAATCCCTCTCTTCCTTCTAACACTTTTAAACGTGATAGACTTGCAAAGACATGTACCTAGAGTGCGTGAACACACCATATACCCTGACAAGCAAAAAATATATTTGTAGTTCTTTGCAGATGTTCACAATACCATGACACATATGTTTCAAATTCCCACGAGAACGATGTCCTTTACCACCAAGGATGCACCCTCCGTAAACTAATATAACTGCGTTTAGAATACTAAAATAGTGATCTAAATGCTCTTATATTAGTTTCTAGAGGGAGTACAAGTTTGTTCACTATGACTCGAGCAACTATTGAATCGTTACCCAAAAATTGGATTCTAATTATATCCCCATGAAGAATAGTTCCGACAGAATCACCAAAATGTCGTTGAGGAAGGGTCGGGTGTTGATGCTCCACCACACACAGAATGGTCGGGTGTTGATGCTCCACCACACACAGAATGGTTGGATCAGTTCAATCCATCACCGGGAGGTAGATGCGGTGGAAATTTCTCATGGTCAGCCTCCTACGACAGGTAGGGCACTTCTTCTGAGCTCGGATGGAGGCCTCTATGCATTTCTTGCAGAAGATGTGGCCGCAGATAGTAGATGACGCATTGACCAGCTCACTGATGCAGACTGGGCAGGTGAACTTTGGTTCCCTTGGGAGATCCTTCATAGGCGTCGGGCGTGCCTGCACCACCCTGGGCTGCAGTGGCGGAGCTTTAGGGATATATAGTAACAATAATATTCGTATGTGTAAAGCACAGTGTAGAGTTATTACAGAGAATATGTTGGCTTCACGTGTATCCAGTCTGTGTGTTAACAGGCCGTTGTTGGACGCTCTAGAAAGATCATGTGGTGTAGGGTTTATCCCCAGAGATAGAATTGTGTTCACATGCCCATCAGAAGCTCCTTCTAGAAAAAAGGCAAGACATACAAAGTTACTAAACGGGAAACGTTAGCAGGCAAACTAGGGAAAACAACACTCCCAATACTTAATAGTCGATGTGTAATTGGAAAATACAGTTATGAATAGGAACTGGGTAAATTGTTTCAGTAATACATCTTTCAAGTTAGCATTTCACTTAGAGCTTTTTTATCACATAATAGCTACTTAGTGGATGCATGGCTTCATTCTGAACACACATGCTCGACTAAAAAACAGTGGTGTTTGTTACCACATAAGTTGATTTTTATCCAGCATTCTACGCTGCTGGTTGTTGCCTTCCTAGGCTAGAAGCCCCACACCAATGTCTACATATCCAACTAATCTCAGTCATCAAACCGTATGTTAATCCAGCGACATACATTGTTGCAATGGTGAGCGTTGAACATATTTAGCATGCAATTAATATCAATATCGGAATTAATTTACCACATAATTGATGCACGATTAATATTCTACCTATCTATCCACGTGCAGCTAATATCATATCTAATATTAAACCGTGAGTTAATCTTAGGCATCAAACCAATCCAACAACCTAGATTGCTGCAATGGTGAGCGTTGAACATATTTAGCATGCAATTAATATCATACCAAATATCAATATCGGCATAAATTTACCACATAATTCATGCACAATTAATATTCTACCTATCCACATGCAGCTAATATCATATCTTATATCAACACCCACTCAATGTACACATTTACTAATAGCCCTAATAAGGATATGTATGAGCAAGATCTCAGAAAATCTATCTGTACCTGGCAGTGAGGTATCCATGTTGGCATTCTGCAGAACCCTGTCCGCACTAGACGACAAAGGGCCAACATTGCCCGTCACATAAGACATTCTAGAATTTTCACTTGCACCTTGCATGATACCGGATGTCGGGTTCATCACACCATAGCCAGGGGAAGATGCTATCTGTCTTAACGATTGTTGATTTTGTCGGTATTGCCGGTTCTGAGCCGTGTAGGTCTTGATAGCAAACATCATTGCTGGTGGCATTGGTCGCCTCCTCATGTTATAGTACTCCATCTGCCCAAACAACAAGAGATATCAACAACTCACATCATTAAATGGTAATATTTGATATCTTGCTCGGAAATGGACTTGGTTGCCTAAAAACCAAAGCTACAAAAAAAAAAGGAGGAAAGAGAGGAACACCTTGTTTGGGTATCTTCTAAACAAGATTTCCTCGAGATGGCTCGCAAGCGCCCGGAGGCGCGGCCGCCAGAGAGGCAGCAATGGCAACCTTTGCAAAAACTTTAATCTGTCAATCAATATCAGATTCAGATCATTAGCTTTGATAGAACATATACAGGGGTTCAACCGCACCCAATAAATATCCAAAATTTATACGCAAGCCCCTGTAAGTTTCGATCACCCTTTGATGGCATTTTTTCGGAATGAAGAAAGGAAGTGATAAACGTGATACGTACTGTTGATTAGTACTATTACTCTACATGGACTAGCTGAGAACTACTCCCTCCGTCCGAAAATAGTTGTCATCAAAATAAACAAAAAGAGGTGTATCTAGAACTAAAATACATCTAGATACATACCTTTCTATTCATTTTGGTGACAAGTATTTCCGGACGGAGGAAGTACTACTCGTCCATGTTTTTCAACGCGTTCATAGTTGGAGCAGAGAAGAGGAGGGAGAGCTTACATCTTCTCTCGGGTTTTGTCCCGCAGCATCACAAACTGGGGATCGGCCGCTGCGGCAAGGCCCACCACATCCTGCCTCTGCGGTTGCCACGGCGGCATCCCGCCGGAGCCGCCAACACCGAGGTCAGCGCTGCCAACCTGATTCATCATCCTAAGGAGGAGGGGGACTAAGGAGGTGCCGGATACGAAGAAAGAAAGGGTACTTTGACCAATGGCGTACTGGACTTGACTACCCGATAGGGTCAATATATAGCTAGCGGGGGCTGGGCGAGCGCCGTGCTCCCCGTTCTATATGTAGCCGGACCACACGTAATTACTTCCTGCCAGAGAATGAGAGAATCGCGCTACGCCCGGTGTCACGCGTCAGAATACAGCTGGTTGGTGTGCGTGAGCCTGGCCCCTCTTTTTCTTTCCTTTTTTTATAGAAGGCCAAGGCCATACATATTAAAATCGCCCAACCCTTACAAGACCAACTTTACAAAATTAGAAAATAAGACACATGTCCGTAAGCATATCGTCGCAGTCTTCCTCTTGCACTCGCCGGTGACGCGCCGTGAGCAAAGATCGGTCTGTCTCTGGATCTCTCGAGCATTCTTGAAGCCAAGGTAACATTGTTGAGACAAACAATCACCTTCACCATACCAAAGAAATGGATCCAAATCCAAGAAAAAGGATGAACTGGGAAAAATTGGTAACTTTGTGCCATCAAAAGGGCAAGGAACAAAACCAAGATTTGGGTAAAAATTGCGTCAAGTCAAAATACACGGCTCAAACTTCATTCTCCTCTAAGTGGGACAAATCCCACAACCCTAAGATCGCCCTCCATGTCGCCAAGAAGCCATCTACGAGGGAGGAGATAAAGAAGAAGAAGAAGGACAATAACACTACCGCGTCTAGCACAGCCATAGGGTCGGCGCTCTAATGGCACCATCTCCACTGCGCCATCACGACATCGTCGTCGTCGCCTCTGCCATTTCAGTCCTGGGCACCAATGCTTCCATGGCACCTTTCATGTTAAATTTGGAAGAAAATTGGAGTCATTTTCTTGTAAAGAAAGTTCATCCACCTCATACATATAAGAGATGTGATGGCCAATTGAGCAACGCCCAATCGATCAATCTATCTATCACTTTTAGCTTTATCTTTTTATCTCTACTTCGTTTTATTCTTCCCCGAGACTCTAGGGGTGTTCAGGTCGACCTAGTGCATCCCATAGCATCCGCTTCCTGATGGGGCCCCTCTCAGGCGTGTGGGGTTTCAGGTCCTCAAGAGATATCGTCGACGTATCTTGTGTATCCGGCGAGACTCCTTCGGCGACGTTGGCTTGCTTATCACGCTTGACGCCGGGGTACACAGTGACGTGTTCGCGTGTGAACAGGAAGAGAATTAGCTTTGTAACAAGTAAGCTTAGCTTTAATTTATCAATAATGAAGTTGTGGACTACAAATCTATTCTTCCCAGCCCAGGTAGGATGAGAGGGTGCCCAAGCCCAAGGTGTAAATTGTTAAAGTCCATATTAGGAGCAAGGAAATATTAATTTGATTACCAGATTTTTGATCTGTATATTTACTAAAGAGGGTGGAAGATTTATTCCAATTTGGTGTTTTCCCAGAAATTTCATAAGAAATATAATGATATGCGCAAAAATGGAGGCATCATTATTATCCTCCCTACCGCAGATAATCAAGTAATTCACAAACATCTATGAATATATGGGGGGCCCAGAGGGACTAGTTGGATACCTTCCAAATGATTAGAGTTAAAGGCTTCTTATAGGCAAATTGATGGTTCATTGACAACAAGAGTGAAAAGATACGGCGATAACGGACAACTTTGTCGGATACCTTCAAGTGCCCTGAAAGCAGTGAAAAGGTTGGGCATTAATGTTAACAGCAAAGGAGACATCCATCATGCATTTGAAATTTAAGTTTATGAAATGACAATGCAACCATTTACAGTCTAGGTCAGCTAGCCACGCCTCCTCCAGTACATCAAAGTATTTCCATGCCATTTCCAATTGTCTTCGTAGGCGTTGCACCATTGCAGTGCTTTGGGATGGATCTAGGGGAGGGGTGGGGCTTCACCAGGACATGTGGACCGGGCCCGATGAGGTGTGGGAAACAGAGAATGCCCTCCTTCCCCCTTACACCAAAAACGATGTTGAAGCCGCTATCTTGTCCATGCGGCCGGATTCGGCCATCAAAGGGGTGGTGATGGACATTTTCCAGGATTTCTATGTGAGGGTGCTTGATGCCTCGCGTTTGAACTATGGTGTCATAACATTAATCCCAAAGGTAGTGGGAGTGACAGATATCCGATAGTTCAGCCCCATCACGATCACTGAAGTGATCTTTCATATCCTAGCTAAGGCGCATGCCATTAGGGTGGCTACTAAACCCTAAACCCTAGCAGTAGAGCAATAATTTTTTCCCTGAACATTGACGAATATATGGGGGGACCAGAGGGACTAGTTGGATACCTTCCAAATGATTAGAGTGAAAGGCTTCTTATAGAAAAACTGACAGTTCATTGACAACCAGAGGGACTAGTTGGATACCTTCCAAATGATTAGAGTTATTGATTGTCCCTATATTTCATAGACAGGTTTAAAAAATTATTGCCCTAAACCCTATACCCTCAACCCTCACTCCTCCTTCAGTCATGTGTTCACTCTTCGTCCATTTTTATGGGCGATGTCTATCCTAACCCAAGCAAGAGAAGATTTTTTTAGGCGCACCACGCCGCCTTTTCTTCACTATCGGTAGGTTGCCACCCTCTTCTCCTCGGTCGGGCCTGTCGGTGCGCGGGGGGGGGGGGGGGCTCACTC
>LR738711.1:920775176-920803757 GCA_902687465.1 Secale cereale | reverse complement strand
CGCCGACGACCACTCCCTCCCCTGCTCCGCCACGCCACGCCGCACCGCCACGCCGCACCGCACCGCCACGAGCCGCCCCGCCGCCGACGAATCCACTCCCTTCTCCTCTCCCTCCACTCGACGACGGTTCGGTAGATCCCCCTCCTGGTCGACGACGGTGGCGACGACGACATCATCCAGATCATCAACGATCGACGACGGCGACAGGTACCCCTCTCCTCTCCCCTCTCCCCCTAGGGTTCGGTAGATCCCCCTCCTGGTCGACCTAGGGTTAGGATTCAGTCGATCTAGGGTTAGGATTCGGTCAATCGGCGAGCTCCTGGCGGTTCTGGTTCTTGTTCTTCTTCATGTCGATCTAGGGTTTGAGGAAGACCTCCCTCTGGTTCATGGTTTAGGGTTCATGTTGAGGAAGACCTCCCTCTGGTTCATGGTTTAGGGTTCATGTTGATGTTTAGGGTTCATGTTCATGTTCATGTTCATGGTTTAGGGTTCATGTTCATGTTGATTTTAGGGGATGGGGATGGATGAGGAGGTGGATGATGTTGCTTGTTTATTTCCCTTTGATTTCATCGAAATGATGCCTTGTGCTGGCCCAAGATGTTGTAATATCGTTCTATGGCTGCCCATGATCTGCTTTTGTACTTCTGCAAGTACTGTTGTTTCATGCTTTACTAGTGGAAACATCTAGTTGTTTTGAAGGTCCTCATGATATACTCGTCAGATAGTGGAAACATCTAGTGGAAACATCTAGTTTCAGTACTGTTGTTTCATGCTTTACTTCTGCAAGTACTGTTGTTTCATGCTTGCTGTCAGACTGTCTAAGCATGTGTACATGACACTAATTCACTAGTTCATGTTCCTTGCTTGCTAACATACATATTGCTTGCAAGCATACATGCTTAATTAGGGTTTCCATTAGCACTACTTGCTTGTATCAGTAGCACATGGAGAAGAAGCTACTTGCTTTCTTATTAATTAGGGTTTGTATCAATAGTATTTGCTTGCTTCTTTTCAATTTCCTTCAATGCTTGCTTGTTTCTATTAGTAGCACTTTGCTTGCTTGCTTGTTTAGTGTACATATATTTCCACTGTACATGCATGCTTGTTTAGTGCACTTACATGTTTGCTTAATTAATAACAGTACATAACTGTATGTGCATGATGGTCCAAATGCTTTCCTTTATTGATACAAGTGCATCATTTTACATTATCCCTGTTGTATATGATTGTTGTTTATTCTATTTTGCAAGCACCACCTCAAGATCATCCATGGCAAGGATGACAAGGTCAAGCATGAGGCCAACCGTTGGTATGCAACTTGCTCCTTGTGGTTATACTGTCAGTTTCATCAAATCTGTGTCTTAATATGCTAAGCGAAATGTATTGCTGCAATCTGAATAAGCTGGCTTAATTGTGCCTGTGTGCTGTTAGTCTTCCTTACCTGAATAACTAGGATTAAATGATAATAAAATTTCATAAGATATGTTTGGCTGCCTGTCCATGCATTCCAAACATTCACCTAATAGTTACGTTTCCTTTATCATGCAAAGAAGAGCCTCTCACCGAGTAAAAGAAGGTTAGGGCTAGAAATATCATGAGGAACAATCGGATGTTCCAGTCCCTTGGCATCGGTGCAATAGCGTCGATGATTAGGAAAACAAATGGTGTACAAGAAGGTAGAAGTGATGAGGTTCAACAGGGTAGTGGAGTTATCAATGATGACCCCGAGTACAATCCTAAGGAGGATGAAGTTATTGATGGAGAGGAAGTGGATGATGTTGTAGTCAACAAGATTGTTAAGGTGCAAACTCTGTCTTGCTTGGAGGGTTGGGGTTCTGTTATTCTATGTTATTCCTTGTGCTCACATATTTATCTTGTGATCTAATGCTTTTTTCCGTGCTGTTCATACGAGGCACTGAAGGAATCTAGGAAGAAGAGGCATGGTGTTAAGAAGACAGTCAGCAAGAAGAACAAGAGCTTAGAAACATCTGCTGCAATGCCTCCAGGAAGGGTGATGGCCCCAGCTCCAGGACAAAAAAAGAAGATCCTGGAACCTGATGAACCTGGCCTTGATAGAGTCACAAGGCAGAAAGCAATGATGGCGACTGCGACGGACCATCAGGAAAGTATGCTGCGCATGGACTCTCAGACCTCGGTGCAAACGGGTGATGAGTTGCCGCCGATGGATGAAGGAACCACTCTCAGCATGGATGGAAGTGGCCCTGTCTACCTAGATGAAGCAGGAACCATCTGCATTGATGAAGCAGGCACTGTCCACACAGACCTCATCCCTGTTGCACCTTCTATTGACAGGAACGCTGTCATCAATGAAGAAGAACAGCAACTTGTGCTTCAATCAGGCAAGTTGACCTTTGCAATGCTATCTTTTACTAGTGCATTTTCCAAATGGAATGATCATGTATGCTTTTGTCGATTCCTGCATTTGTCGATTTCTATTCTAATTTATGAGTTCAGATTCATTTTCAGATGCAATGAATCCCAAGACTAGACTTAGAAAGGGCAGAGGGCTAGAGAGGATCACCATGTCGCTTGGTAGCAAGGTGCCTATCCAAATTGCCGAAGGGATGATTCGTCCAGAGAAGCCTCTGCAGGCAGCAAAGCTTGCTTCTGAGTGTGGACTCATTGCAAAAAGCCATCTTCCGGTTCTTCCTCACTTCAAGCTATACAAAAGAGATGCTACTCTATTGGAGAACTACATTGGGAAAGTTGCTGTAAGCTACTTGTTTCATAGTTAATGCACTATCTATTTTCTGTTACACCTATGCATGATCACTAATATTGTTCCTACCTTGTTTGCTATCTTGGTAGGCAAATTTTGAGATGAACACGGACTCGGAGACCATCAAGACCTCGTGCAAAGATATTCTGCAGAAATATTCAAAGAACAGACGCCATCAGATCAAGAAGAAGTATTTTGATACCGTAGACGCAAATAAAGTCAGCATTAAGTCTCCGGTGCCTGATCTAACGGATGGTGAATGGCAAGCTCTGGTGGAGATGTGGTCTATCCCAAGACACAAGGTTTGTCTCAGCTTTGTTTGATGCTTTATGTTCTGCACATGATATGCTAGTGCTAGATCATGCTGACAGTGTGCTTTTTTGTAGGAAACCTGTGTGTCGAACAAGATGAATCGAGAAAAAGTCATGTACAATCACAGAACTGGTTCCAGGCACTACACAGCACACATTTTTGCCACTGTGAGAACTCTTCTCTAGAGACCTTACCGTTTGATCCTCATTGAATAACATTTCTGATTCTTGCTGAATAACATTTTGATTTTTGTTGAAAAACATTTCAGAAAGAAGAGTGTAAGGGTGAGGAGCTGTCTGCGATTGACTTGTTTAAGGCCACCCACAACAGCAAGAAGCACGGGTTTTCGGAGCCAGTCAAGACTGCTATAGTAAGTCACTCCATGCTTTGCCCTATTTGATTCACAGCCAGCTTTGATGCTTTCATGATTTGATGTTGTTTGATTCGGAGCCAGTCAAGAACACACGTTATGTTCCATGCTTTGATGTTGTTTGATACTTCAACAAATATATCAGAACTTGCTGTAGCTATTTGATGCATTTTTTATGATATGATGAAATTTGATCTGAATGTTAGTTTGATGATCGGCTCACTCGGGAAGCCATCTTATATAGAACCACCATTCTAGGCCTAATGAAGTGATCATATTGTTCCAATTGCATGTCTCCAGGTCACTAGTCATCATCTTCTTGTATATATTTTGTTTGCTGGTTTGGTTATTTCAAATAATCCATTTGTGTGCTGGTTTGGTTTCTCCTGCTTGGTTTGGTTTGCAAAATGTGAAATAGATCTCCCACTAATGCCTATCATTTTCCTCCATATGCTAGCTTGAGATGGAAAAAATGAAGGACGCGCCGGTACCAGAAGGTGAAGAGCCAAAGTCTGCTGTTCAAATTGTCGAACAAGTCCTCAAGACCGAAGTCAAGCAAAGCACATTCCTCAGGAATGTTGGGCTCCAGTCATCTAGGAACTACTCCGGCAAAGCAACAACTAAAGTTGTTGTTCATGTTCGTGAGCTTGAGCAGAAGCTGGAGAGGTCTGAGCTTCAAGCTGAAGTGATGCAAGAAGAATTGGCGGCAATGAAGATGAAGGCGGAAGAATCTGAAGCTGCACGCGACAAGGAACTTGAGCTGCTGCGCAAGAAGTCTCAAGAGCAGGAAGAGCAGTTAGCCCACTTGATGGCTCTCTTTCGAGCTAAGGTAGTTTGAGCTGTGCTGTGAACCTCTTTGTCTTTGAGCTGGGAGCTGTTGCATTTTGTTGAGAGCTGTTGCATTTTGTTGAGAGCTGAGAGCATTTTGAACCTGTGAACCTGGGAGTCTGAGCTGAGAGCATTTTGAACCTGTGAACCTGTGAAGTTATCTGATCTTGTGAACCTGGACCACTTGTGAAGTTATGTAATCTTGTGAACTTGATCATTTTGTTTATTTTCTGTGAAGTTATGTGGATCACTTGGGCTTGTGGATCACTTGTGCACCTGGCCCTTTCTGTCTATTGTTATGCAAAATGAGAAATGGGCTCTAAAAAGGCCAAGGCCCAAACAAGAATTAGACCAAAAAGGCTTGGGCCTAAAAAAAGAAATGACTGTAAGAAAAAAATTATAAAAAGGCTTCATAACAGAAAATAAAAAGGCCAAGGCCCAATTCGAACTAGACTAAAAAGGCTGTGGCCCAAAACAATAGTGGAATAAAAAAACAATTTCATCAGAAAAAGGCTCCATTCCCAGAAATTAAAAGGCCAAATTATTGGGCGAGGCCCATGCAGATAAGCAAAATAAAGAGAAAAAAATTAAAATTAAATTTGCTGAATTATTGGGCTTGGCCCATCAAGACGGCTGAAATGGACCGGGCTGATTCCATTTTACGACCTTTTTATTTGGTCGTAAGTCTGCCACGTCAGCTTGCCACGGTGGATCTGACGTGGTGTGGTCGGATTGCTAGTGACCAAAACAGTGGGTCGTTAAATCTACGACCTTTTGTTTTGGTCGTAAACGTTTGCGACCATTCCAGAAGAAAGGTCGCTATAGTCAGTTTATGACGGTCAGCTTTTAACCTTATGTTTTTGGTCACAAAAAGGTCACAAATGGAAATTTGTGACCATTCAGTGACCAATAGTGGTGGTCACAAGTTGACATATTTCTTGTAGTGTAATAAGGCGAAGTGTTGGGTGTTCGACTCACACAACACCACTAGTAGAATGACAACACAACTTAAATATCAAACAACACATATTACTTCAACAGCATATGACTACTAACAACAGGACTTTCCCCATGTCCTCAAGAACTAAGGCAACTACTCACAAGACATAAAAGAGATCATGATCAGTGGGGATGAATATGTGATAAACAATCTGTACATAATAATATTTCTCCAACAAAACTCAATAGCATTCACCACAAAGTAGTAATCAACACCGATGGAGTAGAGAGGATAGATAGTACGAGTTACAACACGAGTTGCGATTGTAAGATGAGATTTGGATGAAGATGGAGATGGTGCTGGTGTTGGGGATGATATTGATGATGATCTCGATGATGCCCTTGACGATGGTGATGACGATGACGACGATCTCCCGTTCCGGGAGGTGATCTCCCCGGCGGAATCTGCCCACCGGAGATGCCCTTTTCTTCTCTGTAGGTTTCCGCCTCGAAGCGGCGGCGGAACTCCGTAAAAAGTCCCGTGCCTAGGGTTTTCGGAGGACGGAGAACATATATGCAAAAGGGGGCGACCAGAGGTGGGCCAGGGGCTCCAGGCGCCCCCCCGGCGCGGCCAGGGGGGGCGCGCCCCCAGGCCGCCTGGGCATCCTGTGGGCCCCCTCTGACTCCCCTTTTGCGTGTCTTCGTTATTCGTCTGAAAAATACCTCCCGTCAATTTTCTGGTAATTTGGAGGTGTTCTTCTTGAGCAACTCATCATCCACTTTTTCCCGCTGAATCCTGCGTCTGCTGTTCCGGCATCGGAAAGTTGCAAACTGTGTAAAATAGACCAAAACAACATAAGAACATCATCATAACGTGAAATATATCAATGAATAAGGATAAATTATGATACAAAATAGTGATTCATTTTGGACGTATCATTCCTTAGAACCATACCAGCAGCCGCAGAACCGTAGTCCTTCTGGAAGGAACCATCGACAGAAATAGCCATAGTCCTAGTCGCTGGGGCCAGCCATGGAGATGCAGAGGTTCTGTCAACTCTCGCCGGGGAGGTAACATCTAGGGTAGACATCTTGCCTTTTAAAATCTCTTCTGCTGAGAACCTCCTGGCTTGTCTGATTGACTTGTAATAATTGTCCAAGAATTCAACGTTAGCAAGAACTGGTGGACTATCCTTTCCATGTAGCAAATCATTACGTAACTGCCAAATCCTCCATACCATCATAATTAGCATGTCTCTAACATCTCCACAGCACTTGCTCATTAGGGACAAGAGCCATTCCTTACCAGTATCAGGAGCATATCATCAGCTGGTAGTGGCCAACATCGACACATATTCACCCAAAGGATTCTGGCATGCATACACGCTACCAGCGCATGGTACGTGCCTTCCTCCTCCACACTGCACACAGGGCATGTCGATCTAGTCGATAAGTGTCTGTATCGTTTGCACTGTTGTGTAGCGAGTGTTCCGGTTACAACCCTCCAAGCGGTGATCTTCATCTTCTGCGGGACATCAGACTTCCAAACAAGATTCCATAAAGAACGCTCACCGTCCGGGCTAGCACTGGAAGAGCCAGCAAAGGCAGCATTGTGCGCCTGGGTAGCGAGCCTATAGGCACTTTTCACCGTAAAAACTCTGCTCTTTTCTGGAAACCAAGAAAGAAAATCACAACGTTGGCGAGGAGAGGTCTTGATTTTCAGAATGTGAGACATATCCATTGCCCAGAAGAACTCATGCAGCCAGTCTGATCTCCATGCACCGTTATCATCCAAGAAGTCCGACACCCGATTTAATCTACAGATTCTTTTAGGAGTAATTGGCTGGCTGGAATAAGTCTGATCTCGGGATGTTGGGGAACGTAGTATTTCAAAAATTTCATACGATCACGCAAGATCTATCTAATAGAAGAATAGCAACGGGAGGGGAGAGTGTGTCTACGTACCCTCATAGACCGAAAGCGGAAGCGTCTTGTGACGCGGTTGATGTAGTCGAACTTCTTCGCGATCCAACCGTTCAAGCACCGAACGTACGGGACCTCCGCGTTCAGCACATGGTTAGCTTGATGACGTCCCACGAGCTCTTGATCCAGTTGAGCTTCACGGGAGAGTTTCGTCAGCATGACGGCGTGGTGACGGGGATGATGAAGCTACCGCGTAGGGCTTCGCCTAAGCACTGCAACGGTATGACCGAGGTGTGTTTCTGTGGAGGGGGGCATCGCACACTGCTAGAACAATGTTTCTTGTGTGTCTTTGGGTGCCCCCTGCCCCGTATATAAAGGAGCAAGGGGGGAGGTGCGGCCAGGCCTAGGACGCGCCAAGGGAGTAGGATTCCTACTCCTAGTAGGAATAGGAACCCCCTTTTCCTATTCCTACTAGGAGTAGGAAAGGAAAGGGGGAGAGGAGAAGGAAAGGAGAGGGGGCGCCTCCCCCCCTTTCCTAGTCCAACTAGGAACCCTAGGGGGTGCGGCTAGCCCTATGGGCTGCTCCTCTCTTTCCTTCATTGGCCCACTATGGCCCATACTCTCTCGAGGGGGTTTCGTTAACCCCCTCCGGCACTATGGTTATACCCGGTAACACCCGGAACACTTCCTGTGTCCGAATATAGTCGTCCAATATATTAATCTTTATGTGTCGGCCATTCCGAGACTCCTCGTCATGTCCGTGATCTCATCCGGGACTCCGAACTACCTTCGGTACATCAAAACTCATAAACTCATAATATCGTCAGCGTCAGCGTCGGTCGGGCTTTGTAAACAGTAACATTACCATCAGCGTCAGTCTTCCTCTTGAAGATCCATTTATTTTCGATGGCTTGCCGATCATCGGAAAAGTCAACCAAAGTTCGCACTTTGTTCTCATACATGGATCCCATCTCAGATTTCATGGTCTCAAGCCATTTTGCGGAATCTGGGCTCATCATCGCTTCCTCATAGTTCGTAGGTTCATCATGGTCTAGTAACATGACTTCCAGAACTGGGTTGCCGTACCACTCTGGTGCGGAACGTACTCTGGTTGATCTACGAAGTTCAGCAGAAACTTGATCTGAAGTTTCATGATCATCATCATTAGCTTCCTCACTAATTGGTGTAGGAATCACTCGAACTAGTTTATGTGATGTACTACTTTCCAATTCGGGAGAAGGTACAATTACCTCATCAAGTTCTACTTTCCTCCCACTCACTTCTTTCGAGAGAAACTCATTCTCTAGAAATGATCCATTCTTAGCAAAGAAAATCTTGCTTTCGGATCTGTGATAGAAGGTGTACACAACAGTCTCTTTTGGGTATCCTATGAAGACACATTTCTCTGACTTGGGTTCGAGCTTATCAGGTTGAAGCTTTTACACGTAAGCATCTCAGCCCCAAACTTTAAGAAACGACAACTTTGGTTTCTTGCCAAACCACAGCTCATAAGGCATCGTCTCAATGGATTTAGATGGTGCCCTATTTAACGTGAATGCAGCTATCTCTAAAGCATAACCCCAAAACGATAGTGGTAAATCTGTAAGAGACATCATAGACCGCACCATATCTAATAAAGTACGGTTACGACGTTCGGACACACCATTACGTTGTGGTGTTCTGGGTGGTGTGAGTTGTGAAACTATTCCACATTGTTTCAAATGAAGACCAAACTCATAACTCAAATATTCACCTCCACAATCAGATCGTAGAAACTTTATTTTCTTGTTACGATGATTCTCTACTTCACTCTGAAATTCTTTGAACTTTTGAAATGTTTTAGACTTGTGCTTCATTAAGTAGATATACCCATATCTGCTTAAATCATCAGTGAAGGTCAGAAAATAACGATACCCGCCACGAGCTTCGACACTCATTGGTCCACATACATCAGTATGTATGATTTCCAACAAATTTGTTGCTCGCTCCATTGTTCCGGAGAACGGAGTTTTAGTCATCTTGCCCATGAGGCATGGTTCGCAAGCATCAAGTGATTCCAAAAGTCCATCACTATGGAGTTTCTTCATGCGCTTTACACCAATATGACCTAAACGGCAATGCCACAAATAAGTTGCACTATCATTATTACCCTTGCATCTTTTGGCTTCAATATTATGAATATTTGTATCACTACGATCGAGATCCAACAAGAATAGACCACTCTTCAAGGGTGCATGACCATAAAAGATATTACTCATACAAATAGAACAACCATTATTCCCATATTTAAATGAATAACAGTCTTGCAATAAACAAGATCCATATATAATGTTCATGCTTAACGCTGGCACCAAATAACAATTATTCATGTCTAAAACTAATCTCGAAGGTAGATGTAGAGGTAGCGTGCCGACGGCGATCACATCGACTTTGGAACCATTTCCCACGTGCATCGTCACCTCGTCCTTAGCCAATCTTTGTTTAATCCGTAGTCCCTGTTTCGAGAGTTACAAATATTAGCAACCGAACCGGTATCAAATACCCAGGTACTACTACGAGCATTAGTAAGATACACATCAATAACATGTATATCACATATACCTTTGTTCACCTTGCCATCCTTCTTATCCGCCAAATACTTGGGGCAATTCCGCTTCCAGTGTCCAGTCCCTTTGCAGTAGAAGCACTCAGTTTCAGGCTTGGCTCCAGACTTGGGTTTCTTCGCGGGAGTAGCAACTGTCTTCCTATTCTTCTTGAAATTCCACTTCTTTCCCTTGCCCTTTTTCTTGAAACTAGTGGTCTTATTAACCATTAACACTTGATGCTCCTTTTTGATTTCTACCTCCGCAGCTTTGAGCATAGCGAAGAGCTCGGGAATTGTCTTTTGCATCCCTTGCATATTATAGTTCATCACAAGCCTTTATAGCTTGGTGGCAGTGATTGAAGAACTCTATCAATAACACTATCTTCATCAATTTTGCAACCAAGTTGAGTCATATGATTGTAGTACCCAGACATTCTGAGCAAGTGTTCACTGATAGAACAATTCTCCTCTATCTTGCAGCTATAGAACTTATTGGAAATCTCATATTTCTCAATCCGGGCATTTTCTTGAAGTATTAACTTCAACTCCTGGAACATCTCATATGCTCCATGACGTTCGAAACGTCGTTGAAGTCCCGGTTCTAAGCCGTAAAGCATGGCACACTAAACTATCGTGTAGTCATCAGACCGCGTCTGCCAGACGTTCGAAGCGTCTACATTAGCGGGAGGGGGCTTGTCACCTAGCGGTGCTTCAAGGACATAATTCTTCTGTGCAGCAATGAGGATAATCCTCAAGTTACGGACCCAGTCCGTGTAATTGCTACCATCATCTTTCAACTTAGCTTTCTCTAGGAATGCATTAAAATTCAAAGGAACGGTAGCACGGGCCATTGATCTACAACAACATAGATATGCAAAAACTATCAGGACTAAGTTCATGATAAATTAAAGTTCAATTAATCATATTACTTAAAGAACTCCCACATACATAGACATCCCTCTAGTCATCTAAATGATCACGTGATCCAAATCAACTATACCATGTCCGATCATCACGTGAGATGGAGTAGTTTTCAATGGTGAACATCTTATGTTGATCATATCTACTATATGATTCACGATCGACCTTTCGGTCTCCAGTGTTCCGAGGCCATATCTGCATATGCTAGGCTCGTCAAGTTTAACCCGAGTATTCTGCGTGTGCAAAACTGGCTTGCACCCGTTGTATATGAACGTAGAGCTTATCACACCCGATCATCACGTGGTGTCTCGGCACGACGAACTTTCGCAACGGTGCATACTCAGGGAGAACACTTATACCTTGAAATTTTGTAAGGGATCATCTTATAATGCTACCGTCGTACTAAGCAAAATAAGAAGCATAATAAGATAAGCATCACATGCAATCAAAATATGTGACATGATATGGCCATAATCATCTTGTGCTTTTGATCTCCATCTCCAAGGCACCGTAATGATCACCATCGTCACCGGCGCGACACCTTGATCTCCATCGTAGCAATGTTGTCGTCTCGCCAACTATTGCTTCCACGACTATCGCTACGGCTTAGTGATAAAGTAAAGCAATTACATGGCGACTGTATTTCATACAATAAAGCGACAACCATATGGCTCCTGCCAGTTGCCGATAACTTTACAAAACATGATCATCTCATACAATAACGTATAACTCATCATGTCTTTACCATATCACATCACAACATGCCCTGCAAAAACAAGTTAGACGTCCTCTACTTTGTTGTTGCAAGTTTTACGTGGCTGCTACGGGCTTAGAAAGAACCGTTCTTACCTACGCATACAAAAACCACAACGATTTTTCGTCAAGTATATGTTGTTTTAACCTTCACAAGGACCGGGCGTAGCCACACTGGATTCAGCTAAAGTGAGGGAGACAGACACCCGCCAGTCACCTTTAAGCAAGGAGTGCTCATAACGGTGAAACCAGTCTCGCGTAAGCGTACGTGTAATGTCGGTCCGGGCCGCTTCATCTCACAATATCGCCGAACAAAAGTATGACATGCTGGTAAGCAGTATGACTATTATCGCCCACAACTCATTGTGTTCTACTCGTGCATATCATCTACGCATAGACCTGGCTCATGATGCCACTGTTGGGCAACGTAGTATTTCAAAAAATTCATACGATCATGCAAGATCTATCTACTAGAAGCATAGCAATGAGAGGGGAGAGTGTGTCTACGTACCCTCGTAGGCCAAAAGCGGAAGCGTCTAGTGACGCGGTTGATGTAGTCGAACTTCTTCGGAATCCAACCAGTCAAGCACCGAACGTACGGCACCTCCACGTTCAGCACACGTTCAGCTTGATGACGTCCCACGAGCTCTTGATCCAGTTGAGCTTCACGGGAGAGTTTCATCAGCACGACGGCGTGGTGACAGAGATGATGAAGCTACCAGCGCAGGGCTTCGCCTAAGTACTGCAAAGGTATGACCAAGGTGTGTTTCTGTGGAGGGAGGGCACCGCACACAGCTAGAACAATGTTTCTTGTGTGTCTTTGGTTGCCCCCCTGCCCCCGTACATAAAGGAGCAAGGGGGAGGTGCGGCCAGGCCTAGGGCGCGCCAAGGGAGTAGGATTCCTATTCCTAGGAATAGGAATCCCCTTTTCCTATTCCTACTAGGAGTAGGAAAGGAAAGGGGAAGAGGAGAAGGAAAGGAGATGGGGCGCCTCCCCCCTTTTCCTAGTCCAACTAGGAACCCTAGGGGGGTGCGGCCAGCCCTATGGGCTGCCCCTCTCTTTCCTTCATTGGCCCACTATGGCCCATACTCCCTCGCGGGGTTCCGGTAACCCCCTCCGGCACTCCGGTTATACCCGATAACACCCGGAACACTTCCGGTGTCCGAACATAGTCGTCCAATATATTAATATTTATGTCTTGGACATTCCGAGACTCCTCGTCATGTCCGTGATCTCATTCGGGACGCCGAACTGCCTTAGGTACATCAAAACTCATAAACTCATAATACCAATCGTCATCAAATGTTAAGCATGTGGACCCTACGGGTTCGAGAACTATGTAGACATGACTGAGACTCATCTCCGGTCAATAACCAATAGCCGAATCTGGATGCTCATTTTGGCTCCTACATATTCTACGAAGATCTTTATCGGTCAAACCGCATAACAACATACTTTGTTCCCTTTGTCATCGGTATGTTACTTGCCCGAGATTCGATCGTCGGTATCTCAATACCTAGTTCAATCTCGTTACCGGCAAGTCTCTTTACTCGTTCCGTAATACATCATCTCGTGACTAACTCATTAGTCATTTGATTGCAAGGCTTATTATGATGTGTATTACCGAGAGGGCCCAGAGATACCTCTCCGACACTCGGAGTGACAAATCCTACTCTTGATCTATGCCAACACCACGAATACCTTCGGAGACACTTGTAGAGCATCTTTATAATCACCCAGTTACGTTGTGACGTTTGATATCACACAAGGTGGTCCTCCGGTATACGGGAGTTGCATAATCTCATAGTCATAGGAACATGTATAAGTCACGAAGAAAGCAATAGCAATAAAACTAAACGATCATAGTGCTAAGCTAACGGATGGGTCTTGTCCATCACATCATTCTCCTAATGATGTGATCTCGTTGATCAAATGACAACTCATGTCTATAGCTAGGAAACATAACCATCTTTGATCAATGAGCTAGTCTAGTAGAGGCATACTAGGGACATACTGTTTTGTCTATGTATTCACACATGTACTAAGTTTCCGGTTAATACAATTCTAGCATGAATAAAAGACATTTATCATGATATAGGAAATACAAATAACATCTTTATTATTGCCTCTATGGCGTATTTCCTTCACGGGATCCAAAGGTCCCTCCATGTACGTATTGATGTGTCATTCCCCACACGCCATATTACCCCTTTCTTTACCAGTTCAAGCCCGTATAAAAAGCCCTTCCAAACCTCCGAGCCATTGCTTGGGAAGACAGTGTCCAATAACTGGCCATGTGGGTAGTACTTGGCCTTTAAAAGTCTTCAGCACAAGCTGTCGAGGGAGTTCAAGCATCCATGCTTGTTTGGCTAACATCGCTTGATTAAACGACCTCATGTATCTGAAGCCCATACCCCCCATAGATTTAGACAGCCTTAACTTGTCCCAACTCATCCATGCCATCTTCATTTTCCCATTCTCAACGCCCCACCAGTATTGGCGAATCATACATGTGAGCTCGTCACATACCGATGCAGGGAGTTTGAACACACTCATCACATAAGTTGGAATGGCCTAGGCAACGGCTTTGATGAGAATCTCCTTATTGCCCGCGGACATATACTGCGCGCTCCAATCCACAAGCCTCTTCCTCAAACGATCCCGGGTAGTTTCAAAGCTACCTTTGTGCATTCTTCCTTCGGGGACTGGCAAGCCCAAATATTTTGGTTCAAAAACCTCATGAGTAATTTCCATCACATCCTTCACCTCCTAGATCACATTAGGAAGGTAGTGATTCGAGAAAAGGATGGAACACTTTGACGGATTAATTAATTGGCCCGTCACCATTGCATATGTGTTCAACAAACCCTTTACCAAAGTTGCTTGCTGCTCTATCGCATAGAAGAACAGGAGAGAGTCGTCCGCAAACAAAAGGTGAGAAATCTCTATAGCACTTCTACCGATTTTTACCCCCTTGAGACCATCCTCCCTCGTAGCTTTATTTATAAGAGATGAGAGCGCAGCAGCTACAAAAAGGAAGAGAAAGGGGGATAGTGGATCACCTTGATGGAGTCCCCTTGAGGGGGAGAAGGCCTCCAATAACTTACCGTTAAACTTCACCGAATATTTCACCGAAGATACACATGCCATCACACGCGAAATCCGATGCTGAGAAAAGCCCCATTTAGCTAGAGCCCTCTCCAAAAACTCCCAATCCACCCGGTCATATGCCTTAGATAAATCAAGCTTGTAGGCACATAAGGCGGGAGAATTATTTGTTGTTTCCTGTATATAATGAGTACACTCAAATGCAATGATGGAGTTGTCAGATTTGAGCCTCCCTGGAATAAAAGCGCTCTGATTCTCCGAGATGAGCTTAGCTAGGAGAGGCCGTAATCTGTTCACCATGCATTTAGACACAATTTGTAAACCACATTACCCAGGCTAATTGGTCTGAAATATTTTAGTTCCTTTGGGTGTGGAACCTTAGGAATCAGCACAATCGTTGTGTCATTGCCTCCATCTCGCATAATACCCGTGACAAAGAAATCCTGCACCGTGGCCACAATTTCATCCTTCAATGTCGCCCAATTCCGCTGGTAGAATCTGGCTGGGAACCCATCACACCCTGGGGCCTTCAAGGGGGCTCGAGCCGGCATTCCCCGCCCGAGTCTGCGGTACTCCAGCGACGAGTATCTCCTTGCTGCCTCCACCACCGAGCCATCCCCGATTCCTGCGTCCGCCAGAGCAGCCCTACGTGATCCTCACTGGCTTGCAGCGATGCAGGAAGAGTTCGACGCTCTTCAGTGGAACCGTACCTGGACATTGGTTCCGCGGCCTTCTCGCACCAACATCATCAGCGACAAGTTGGTCTTTCATCATAAGACCTGCTCGGATGGTACACTTGAGCACTACAAGGCTCGATCGTTGGGTGGTCTATGGGTTTCGGCAGCGTGCTGGCGTTGACTTCACTGAGACGTTTGCACCGGTTGTCAAATCGGGCATGATCTGCATCGTCCTCCAGCTGGCGGTCTCCCGTGGCTGCCCGGTTCATCAGATGGATGTCTCCAACGCCTTCCTTCATTGCCATCTTGAGGAGCAGGTTTACTGTGAGTAGCCCACTGGTTTCGTCGATGCCTCTCATCCTGGCTATGTGTGTTTGCCGTCCCGGTCTCTATACGGTCTCAAGTAAGCACCTCGCGCTTGGTACCATCGTATCGCCGGGTTCCTTCAGACACAGGGCTTCAGCATCACTCGCTCGGATGTCTCGTTGTTTGTCTTTGACCGCGGCGACACGACCGCCTATTTGCTCATCTACATCGACGACATCATCCTGACGGCCTCCTCCGCATCCCTTCTTCAGCAGATCACTCTCCGACTGCGTAACGAGTTTGATATCCAGGACTTGGGCGCTCTCCATTATTTCCTTGGCATTGAGGTCGTTCGGTGCCCGACGGCTTCTTTCTTCATCAGCAGAAGTATGCGCATGAGCTACTTGAGTGTGTTGGCATGCTCAATTGTCACCCTGTTGGTACTCCCGTTGACACGAAGGCCAAGGTTTCTGCTCTCGAGGGCTCTCCCGCGTCGAATGCTCCGTTATACCGGTACATCGTTGGTGCTCTTCAGTATCTGACACTCACCCGACCAGATCTACAGTATGCTGTTCAGCAGGTGTGTATCCACATGCACGCCCCTCGTGACTCTCATTGGACACTCGTGAAATGGATTGTCCGATACATCCATGGCACGATGTCTCTTGGATTCACTCTCACGGCGTCCACTTTCCTCGAGATGGTGGCTTATTCCGATGCTGACTAGGCTGGCTGCCCTGACACACGTCGCTCCACCTCTCACTACTGCGTCTACCTTGGTCCTTCACTCATCTCGTGGTCATCCAAGAGACAACCCATGGTGTCGCGCTCCAGCGCGGAGGCCGAGTACCGAGCAGTGGCTAACGCAGTCGTCGAGTGCACCTGGCTACGACAACTACTTTAGGAGTTGCATCATGATGTCTCCCAGGCTACGGTTGTCTACTGTGACAACGTCTCTGCGGTGTACCTTTCCGCCAACCCCGTTCATCATCGTCGCACCAAGCATATTGAGCTGGACGTTCACTTTGTGCGTGACCAGGTGGCCCTTGGAAGCATTCGGGTCCTTCATGTTCTCATCGCGCAACAGTTCGCCGATGTGATGACTAAGGGACTGGCTACTTCCACCTTGGAGGAGTTTCGTTCCAGTCTCTGCGTCTCTGGCGACGCTTTGACTGCGGGGGGTGTTGAATATATTGTGTCTTGGGCCCACCTGCTAGTTCTCCTATATAGTTGAGGTTGTGGCCCTATCATATCCTCCCTCCGTTCCCAAATATAAGTCTTTCTAGATATTTCATCAAGCGACTACATAAGGAGCAAAATGAGTGAATCTACACTCTAAAATATGTCTACATACATCCGTATGTTGTAGTCTATTTGAAACGTCTAAAAAGACTTATATTTAGGAACGGAGGGAGTACATCATATATACGTGCCTGGTGCATCGATCAATGTAATTGTGTTGCATGACCTATTCTAGTCTTCTACACAAATCATGCTAGCAAAAAAATGTAGTTTTCTATTTTTTATTTGCCATGATAAACAAGGTAAATGATGACTACGTAGCAGTGCAGATGGACTGGTACTAACCAAGAAATTTCAGTACACCAGAAAATTAATTTGCCTCACTGAACTCTCCCAAATTGAAGCATGAACTAGCTCCATAGCCAAACTAGGTAAAAGTTGATGAAGCTTACTGAATGATAGTCTGCACGCGGTGACGAATCTGCTGCGAGCTGTGCTTCCGAAGGCCATTAACAACCCTCCCAATCTCAGTAGCCTACGATGAACAACTAGCACCAAAGATAAGCAAACCAAATAGCAGTAAAACCAACATACCAGATATCTCATATGCACTATATGCAAAAGCGTGGAGACGGACAATTGCATCAACTGCAGCCTCCTCAGCGAATCGAACAGGGTGGCATCTGACTGAAGACACCATTTGTGTTTTTGTTCAGATCAATGTTAAGTGCTACCTGAAGTCGACAAATAACAACTTCAGCAATGAAAGAATTGCATATATACGAGTACATACATGAGCTTGCTTATGCAAGGGGAGCTCCTTGTCACGGAGGACCTCCCTAACGATCTGTGACTCCTCATCAATCTCGTTGGTGAGGGCCTCCAACTCAGCAGCTTCCTGGTCATCATCTTCAGCGTGGTGATCTTCCTCTGCCGGTACGGCAGCATCTTGCTCCTCCTCCTGGTCGTTGTCGTTATCATAGTTTGTGTCCGTAGTTTTCTGGCGGCACCGCGGCGGAGTTGGTCGTCGTCCGCAGAGTCGGAGTCGGAGTCTACATCTTTTGGTTTCTCCTTGTTTGCTTTCCTACGAGTTGAAGCATGCTATTCAGTACATCGGCCACAACCCATATTTTTTGCCTTTCTCATTGCTGACACTCGTATTGAGCAGCATTATGTAAAATTGCTGAATATCTCCTATATGTATTGTTGTCAACAGTAAGTTGTTGTCAATAGTAAGGGCTCATTTAAACTGTAATTTGATCAATGTTTAGTGGTATTAGTATGGATTTGTCTGACAGAGCCCCTGCTGACTTCTAGGAAATGTTCAGTCAATGGTATAGTAGTGTGCCATTGTTTTTGTCAAGGTAAATGTTTGGGAACGGCGCACCGGCCGAGTTTGCGCTGGTCGTTCGCTGCCTCAGCCACGCGTCCTCGCTGGCGCGCGCTACCCGCATGTCGGCACGTTCTTTTTGTATGGCCCACGCCTGTCCCACCCCTTCTTTTTCTCCTTACAACCTTATCTTCTTCCTCCCGTCATTCTCCTCTCCCCATTCTCTCTCTGTTTCTCCGTCGGCCAGATCTGCTTGGATCCGTCCACCGGAGCTCTGCCTCGCCGGATCCGGCAACACCGAAGCTGCAGCCGACCACGCGCGGAGCTGCAACCGTTGAAGCTTTTTCCATAGCCGCTTGTAGCTCTCATCAACGCTCGTTACAGCTTTTCACCATCGCCCCATAGCTCTCACCCATGTTCGTTTTTTGAAAGCTTCATGGTGAAAGCTTTTTTCCATACCGATTGAAGCTTTTTCTACACCGGATGAAGCTTTTCTGCCATGGTTGAAGCTTATTCCCATTCCGATCGAAACATTTTTTCACACCGGTTGAATCTTTCCTTGATGCCGCTTGAAGCTTTTTTCCACACCGGATGAAGCTTTCCTGCCATGGCTGAAGCTTTTTCCCATTCCGATCGAAACATTTTTTCACACCAGTTGAATCTTTTCTTGATGCCGCTTGAAGCTTTTTTCCACACCGGATGAAGCTTTTTCTTCTACGCCGGTTGTAGCTTTTTTTATGATTGAAGCTTTCTCTGGCGCTCGCCGCAGCTTTTCTCCGATGGTGGATCTGCGATGGCAGCGAGCCTGCGTGTGCGGCGGCACTCTCATCTCCGGCGAGGGGAATACGACGAGGCTCGCCGGCACTCGCCGCAGCTTTTCTCTCCCCGACGCCCGGCTGTTGCTCAGCTTTTTCCGATTGACGATGCGGGAGAAGAAGGCAGACGGGAGGAAGGAGGGGATGACATGGGGGAGAAGCGCTGAATCGTGCGGCCCGAGGCTCACGCATCGTGGGGCTGCGGTGCGACCGGCCCAAATTTGGGCCGGTGCGCCGGCGCCTAGCAGTGGCCTTTGTTGGCCCCGCCTCCTCGCAGCGCCGCTCTTCTTCTTCCTCTTGGTTGCTGCCTCTCTCTTTCTCTGGTTGTTTTTCTCAAACACACAAGAACACCCACGCACACACACAAGCACCAGGAAGTAGAATACATGGCTTTGCCAATAAATACCTTCCTGATGCAGACCGTGGCTACATTGTTTCCTCAGCCCTCAAGACCTCTTGTCTTTGCTAAATCTGACATATATATACACAAGTGATTGGCACTCAACCCTCAGGCCACTACCACATCGTGGCCTTGTCCTCTAAGCACCCGGCCATCACCAAGCCCACTCACACAACTAATACACGTACATGCATGCACTACCTGCTATCTGATCCTAGAATCACTTCAAGATATACATAGGACCCGGCCACCATGCAAACAGACGTGGGAGGCTAGCTAGCATCTCGCATCCACTAACAAACTAACTAACTTACCATATCTCTCAACTCCAAGTCTCCAACTGATCCGTCCATCAAGTCTGCTCCCACACGCGTCTAGCCGCTTCACACGACGACGCTGTCGTATCACACGGCACCACAGCATCACGCCTACACACCGCATCGCACGGTCGCCGGGCATCTTGCTTCCTTGCGTGCTTCAGCCGAGACTTCACCGGAGGACAACTCCCTAAGCTAAGCTACATGCAGACTCAAACTTAACATGCTAATACATGAATCAAGATTAGTGCTAACATTTTCCTCCTTAATCTTGATTCTCCAATCTCCGATGCGGATCACCCGCAACCACTTGCCGATGCCATCGCGGCGCTGCACACCTTGCCGTGGACCGACGCCATCGCAGCGCCGGCGTCCATCACCTTGTCCTCTTGCCGCACGTGGCGGCCACCTCTTGGCGTGGACGACGCTGTCACAACGCCGATCACCACGCCGTCTTGCCGCAACATCACGCTGCAACTTTTGTTGGCTTCACACCAACTCTTCATGATGGCGATGGCATCGCACCACCGCCGTCGGCATCACACCGACTCTCCTTGAGATGATGGCATCGCACCACCATCGTCTCCTCTCAACGGCATCGCACTGCCGTCTTCTTGCGGCCGCTTTGCCATGCCATCTCCACCTAGCGGCACCGCATGGCCACCATCCTCCTTCTCGTGTCGCCGTCCTCCATCTCGCATGGAGTCCATCGCGCCACAGCCGACGCCCTCGCAGCGCCGGTCACCATGGACCATCTTGTCGTTGATGACGTCCTCGCGACGCCGACCACCACACCATCATCATCTTGCGGCATCGCACCGACACTGGCCGCCCGCGGCATCGTGCCATCGCCGCCCTCCACCTCGGATCGACAAGGCTCTGATACCAATTGTTGGCCCCGCCTCCTCGCAGCGCCGCTCTTCTTCTTCCTCTTGGTTGCTGCCTCTCACAGCTCTCTCTCTTTCTCTGGTTGTTTTTCTCAAACAGACAAGAACACCCACGCACACACACAAGCACCAGGAAGTAGAATACATGGCTTTGCAAATAAATACCTTCCTGATGCAGACCGTGGCTACATTGTTTCCTCAGCCCTCAAGGCCTCTTGTCTTTGCTAAATCTGACATATATATACACAAGTGATTGGCACTCAACCCTCAGGCCACTACCACATCGTGGCCTTGTCCTCTAAGCACCCGGCCATCACCAAGCCCACTCACACAACTAATACACGTACATGCATGCACTACCTGCTATCTGATCCTAGAATCACTTCAAGATATACATAGGACCCGGCCACCATGCAAACAGACGTGGGAGGCTAGCTAGCATCTCGCATCCACTAACAAACTAACTAACTTACCGTATCTCTCAACTCCAAGTCTCCAACTGATCCGTCCATCAAGTCTGCTCCCACACGCGTCTAGTCGCTTCACACGACGACGCTGTCGTAGCACACGGCACCACAGCATCACGCCTACACACCGCATCGCACGGTCGCCGGGCATCTTGCTTCCTTGCGTGCTTCAGCCGAGACTTCACCGGAGGACAACTCCCTAAGCTAAGCTACATGCAGACTCAAACTTAACATGCTAATACATGAATCAAGATTAGTACTAACAGCCTTTTGTCAAAGGGATTGTAAACTTTCTGTGTACCTTACAATGTTAGTAGATACTTAAAGTCATGTCATGTTGCCGTAACTTGTAAAGTAATGCTACAGTAGCTAGGTTCGTGAATTATGAATGTGGGGAAATGTCAAGCTTATTCAAGACTGGGCCCATTCCTCCATCTGACTAATTTGCACAACAAAACCTCAAAACAAAAACGACCAGAAAAACTAAAATAGAAGTTCAGATGAAATACTAAAAATTATACATGAAGCATGATTGAAGCCACGAGCGAGTAATCGTACTCCTTCATGTTTTATGTATCTATGCTTGCATTGTGTGAAATTTCTAAATAAACAACTAGCGTATCTGTTTTTTTTTTCAATCACTGGAGCATGCACAGCAAATTCTTAAAAACACGGCATAAACAATTCTCCTTTTTCTGAGAATCGCATAAAAAATTCTTGAACCAATCAACATAGTTTGGTGTGCCGCCGCGCACTACCTGCTAGTGATGTACAATGGGTTATCTCTTATTCTTATCTACAGTATAGAAGATAGTATATACCTAAAAAATATGATGAAGATATTATATTGTTACTAAGAGATCATTTCTTAATATGTATTCAGCGTGGTCCTGTATGGCTCCATGCTTCAAATTAAGTGCAAATGTCCATGCAGCACTTCCTGCCAACTAGACTGTTGAGTTCTTTTTTTTTGGTCCATTCGATAGAAAGGAAGCATAATCAAATGGCAGTTAAACTCTTGTGGGCCGATGTTTGAATGCATGAGGCAATGAAAATAGGATCATGGAACCACACAGCATGCAAACGGACCTCATCAACTGACAAACATAGAAGTATTTCCAAATAATATAATATATCACAGACAATATACCAAGAAATCATTTCTGGACTCCTTGTGAACATAAGAACATCAGACAAGTTCACAACACCATCTCATATGTACAACTCTAACTGCTAGGATGAAGGCACATTATTTCTTCTTCAGGCCATGAGGTAAAGATCTAGCCATCATTGGATGAACCGACGATGGTGAGATCTGCCTTCACAACGCAGCTCGATCCCACAACATAGCCTCCCGATGGGTCCTTGAGTTCCTTGAGTCCAAAGAAGTTAGACGACCCCATTCCATGTACACATACCAATTTATGTCCCTGTCCACATACCCAGAGACCTGCGATTCACCACAAAACTAAAGATCAATTGTAATCATCATGAGGTTACAGATACTAGCTGCTTGAATCACAAATATCAGTAGCACTTATACTTGCTAAGGAGAGCAAAACCTGAAGTTGAAGTCCGGTGTTTCCCATTCTTTTGGTCCAGGATGGATAGTGTCAATTCAACCACCTTCCCAGACTCCAAAGGGAGCTCAACCGATTCATCCAGGGATAAGTACAAGCTGAGGCAATCATTGCTGTACTTGTCACCACGTGGATACATGCGGACGTACCTGTTGACAAGAATGGAAAGTGACTCTTCAAATATACGTATTGCGTACCCGGAAAAATGTATTTCAAGAATGTGGTTGGTTATTGAAAGCAGAAACTCTGGCCACAACTTGGTGGTGTTACAATTGTACAAAAAAAAAACTAAGCAAAGCATGACTATAGTACAATAACAATTTGTGAAAAAAAAATCGATATGGTATGTGGCACATACAAGAACCGGTTGTACCAAATATATACATGATAATGAAATTTCTGGATTCTTTTTTCTCCTAAATAACATAGCATTCAGCCATGAAATTTTATACGCCAACATAGATTTTAGTACTGCATTGTTTCTAATTTGTTCCTGAATTTTCTGTACACCATGCAAAAACCCTTCTGTATTGAAAGATTAAAACTGGGATGTGCTACCATATCTGTAAATATCTTGGTTGCATGCGTAGAGAACAAGCTAAAATATGCGCTTGGAATATCTGAAGGATTGATAAGCTAAAGGATACATATAAGCTAAAATGTTGGATAACAGATAACACTTGCATGCTATTTATATAAATCATTTGTGATGTAACTACCCAGCTGGTGCATACCATTTAAGTCCGCCAACTTCGAATGTAGGAGAACGGACGAATGGCTTCAAGTCCAATTCAAGGAAATTGTCCATGGTCCAAGTGTATGTCCCTTTGATGAACCCTTTCTTCTGGACAAAGAGATTCTGAATGGTGGTAGCTTTCTTCTGAACCACAACATCCTTCTTTTCAGGAGAAGAGACATCAATTTTTAATATCTCCACACCAAAGACACAGGTATCATCCACTAGAAAAGCAGATGATTTCAGTAGCTCCTGAAGAGGAATCAAGCAATGCGGTTTCGAGTAGGTATTCTTCAAATCAAAGTTGTAGCTAGCTGCATTTAGGTAAAGGTTAGAACTTAGAAGATTAGAGGACGAAGAAGTTGTAGCTAGCAGTGTTTAGGTAGAAGTTAGAAAATTAGAGAAAGAAGAACTTGTATGTAAGATGAAAATATCCCAAATAACATATAATCAACTTTTCCGTGAAAAAAAACATTTAACCAGCTTTCACCGCATTTAAGGAGAGGTCGTCAATGTATAAAAGGGAACATGCGTACGTACTTTGTTCCAATCAGAAGAGTCTCAAGTGTGTGACACACAGCACAGAAGGTGAACGGACAAACTTAACAGCGAAGAAAATATGAACCTACTTGTTAATGGGAAAAGCAATTGATTATGTTACGACATTTGTAGGTATTGATTTGTAATGATGGAATCTATTGCTCAAACTTGTGTGCACACATGACTGTGTATGGACTCGCAACTAATAGGATGGATGCACTCTTTTTTTTTTGGGTGGGGGGGGGGGGGGAATTGGATGGATGTACTTGAAGAAACACATTCACGAGTCTATATACCTTTGCATCCACAATACTCTCCTTTTGAATGGTTGAATATTGACAACTCGAATACTACATCAACTGTGTGACCTTGCTCCAAGCATGGTTTGTGTATCTCGAGACAAAGAGCCACATATGGATTTCCCATAACACCTTGTTTGTGCTTTGGAGTCACTCGCAGGAACCTGGGATGGGAATTGAAGGAAACCAAGTAAGTCTATACAAGTCATATCTTTGGGTTGTGAGATTGTGGTTGCTATTTTGAACCTGAGTGAAACATGATTTCTGAGTAATCAACACCCCAAAATATTAGGTATTTAGTTAACAGACAGTTACTTTATCCACTAGGAAAAACCAGATGATATTTATACATCTAATACATTAATTCTGTAATAAAGTTGGTGTTGCGATTATGATGCGTACGTACCACCTGTACCCGGAGCATTCAAAAGCAGAAGAGACCACCGAGGCAGCGTTGGTCTCAAGTAGCGCTGAGAAGTCATGAACCATCCATTTTAAATGTGGAACATGAGTCTCTCCTAAGCTTGCAGGAGCTGAAATTTTCACCAAAGGAAGCAACAACTGAAAATTATATGCATCCTTGGGAAAATGGAAGGGTACGGAATAGTTGTCTATGTTAAGATTATGTGAATGAAAATCTTGCATACAGTGATTTGTGAGAAGTGGCCACTAATATATTTCAGTACTTACCAATTCACCAGTCACTAGTCAGTGATACAAATGACAGAACATGCGTTTTTTCCCCTTGTTTATTTAATATAAGAGTCCACTTTTGTATGTATAGATAGTACTATCTACTATTGGCTATAATGATTAATGAATAAGCATTGGGTGATGCGTTCACAGGGATTCAGTTCATCAACGTGATGGCGAGGGCAAGAGCTTCCTAGTCTGTGTTGGCAATAAGCCATGCATGTGGCAGTGGTGTCCGCTGCGTGCGCGCGCCGCGCTCCGGGTGCGGCTCGTAAGGCAGCGGCTGTTAGCTAGAGTTGTGGGCTGTTAGTGCATGGCTGAGTTAGTTAGCTAGTGGAGCCTTTCTAGGAGTAGGCTAGTTGGTTAGTGCGTGCATGCATCAGCTGGATAAGGACGTGCATGTAGGGTTGGTTAGTGGGTGCCGCGTGCGTGCGTGGCCGAGTGTGGCGGCCGGCCCTGTGTATGCTAGGCTATATAAGCTGATGTATTGCGTCTTGTTGGTTGAGCCGAGTGTAGCCAGCCGTGATGTAGCCTGTGTGCTGAATATAAAGGAGGCGTTTGGGCGCCGGGGCGTTGGTCGCCGGAAAAATAAAGTGTGCTCCTCCTTCCACCTCCGTCCGGCGCGAGAGAGAGAGCGGCAACAACATTTGGTATCATGAGCTTGGTGTCTTGGGCGTGCCTGCCGTGCCGGAGGTGTGGCAGCGATGGCGGCGCTCGCCGGCAGCTGCGCGACGGAGTTCCTGGCCGTGTGTCGGCCCATGGAGGTGGGCGGCGCTGTGGCTTTCATGGCGCGTGGCGGAGGCAGCGACCGGTGACGTCGTACGTGCGGCAAGCGCGGAGGCCGCCGAGGCGCTGCGTGGTGGCACGGCGGCGCAGCACGGCGTGGCGGCGTGGAGGCACGGCATGGCGGCATGGAGGCTGCGGCGGTGCAGGGCAATAAGCCGCGACGGCGAGCCGGGCGCGACCGGTGCGTGTTATGGGTGCGCACGGGACGCGTCGGGCGAGTCGGGATCGCGGCACGCGGTGAGCGTCTAGTGCAGTCGGGCTCGTCGGGCTCGTCGGGTGCGTGCGGGACGTGCGGGATGCACTGGTGCGGTCGGGCTCGTCGGGCACGTCGGATGCGCGCGGGACGTGCGGGGCGCAGAGGGATGCCAGGCGTGTGTCGCCGGCGGAGAAGGAGCTCGGCGTATGTCGCCGAGGTCGTGACGGAGCACGGTGCGACCGGCGTCGGTGCGCCAGGTCAGGTCCGTAAGCTGGGTCACGGTGGCAACATCAACGACGGGAGCTGCAACAACTCTGACAACGATAAGGTCATGGCTTAGGGGGTTGAGTGTTGGCAATAAGCCATGCATGTGACAGTGGTGTCCGCTGCGTGCGCGCGCCGCGCTCCGGGTGCGGCTCGTAAGGCAGCGGCTGTTAGCTAGAGTTGTGGGCTGTTAGTGCATGGCTGAGTTAGTTAGCTAGTGGAGCCTTTCTAGGAGTAGGCTAGTTGGTTAGTGCGTGCATGCATCAGCTGGATAAGGACGTGCATGTAGGGTTGGTTAGTGGGTGCCGCGTGCGTGCGTGGCCGAGTGTGGCGGCCGGCCCTGTGTATGCTAGGCTATATAAGCCGATGTATTACGTCTTGTTGGTTGAGCCGAGTGTAGCCAGCCGTGATATAGCCTATGTGCTGAATATAAAGGAGACGTTTGGGCGCCGGGGCGTTCGTCGCGGGAAAAAAAAGTGTGCTCCTTCTTCCACTCCGTCCGGTCGCGAGAGAGAAAGCGGCAACAACAGTCTGAAGTTGAATTGTGCAGAGAAACATACCCGTGCTCCCGGCGTTGCCCATATTGGTCTGCCTGCCCCTTCCTCCTGTCTCCTCTTGGTCTGCATGTGAAATTGATCATGGCGCCTTAGTAAGGGCATAATGGACAAGATATCTACTCCCTCCGTTCTGATTTACTCGTCGTGGTTAGTAAATCGGAACGGAGGGAGTAATTAATCTTGATCAACCATGCGTATGTATTGCCACAATGCGGCGGTACAAAACAATTTTGACGGTTCGCGAGAATGTTAAACCCTAAATCGGAGAGATCAAAAGGTCTAAGAGGGGCACACGCCACAGGTTGGGAGATTAGAAATAAGGGACCCGATTCTTGTTTCTCAAACGATGACGAAGAAAGCCTGAAAGTCGTCGAAACCTAGAAGGCGAAAGTAAAAGTCAGAGAGAGAAGAGATATACCTGGAGTTTGCGCAGGTTGCACAATGGCTGACTTCCTCGGACGGGACGGCGTTTGTTGGAGCGGCGAGCTAATCAGGGGGGTTATGCTTTTATGGACTACTAGTATACCGCTGACACGGACTTTGACTAACAAATTACTCTAGGACACGGACTTGACCCGGACTTTTACAACTACAGAGTACGTATATAGCAAACTCCAATACGATTAGTACACCACGTACAGAGGGAGGACTTTGACTAACGAATTACTCTAGGACACGGGCTTGGCAGCGTCACGGGACAGTGCCATGAGAAAAGGCTCAACTGGACAGGAACAAGGAGCTGATTGATTTATTTATTTTTGATGGAAAGGAGCTGATTGATGAGATTGTGCTAGTTGGTGCAAGCACCATGCATGACCCCCAGGATTCAGAGCACATAGCCACACACGCACATCTGCCATGCACTGTCTTATTTTTGCAGATCGTTTTTTCTTGTGGTTTTTTCGTTTCTTCTCCAGTTTTTTCCTTCCTAGTGTTTTTTTAACCATTTTTTGCTTTATATTTTTAAAAGTGTTCATTGTTTTAAAAATGTTGAAGCACTGTAAAAATAATTCTGATTTATACAAAAATGCATATAGGAAAACAATTAGACGTCAAAAGCATCTATTTAAAAATAATGTTAATCATGTATAATAAAATGTGTATAATAAAATGTTCCTAATGTATACAAAAATGTACAACGTGTATGGAAAAAGTAGATATCAAAACATATACTTGAAAAAAATGTTAATCATCTATTTAAAAAATGTTAAATGTGTATTAAAAAAATGTTTAATATGTATATGAAAAGTATACAATGTCTATGAAAATAATTAGACATCAAAACATATTATTTTTTAGAATATTAATTTTGTATTTGAAAAATATCAAACATGTATACAAATAATGTTTCAGATGCATACAAAAAATGTACTATGTGTATGAAAAAAATGACATCAAAACATGTATCCGAAAAAATGTTAACCATGTGTTTGTAAAATGATAAATGTGTATAAATAATATTCATGATGTATACTAAAAATGTACATTGTGTGTCACAAAAAAGTAGACTTGTGTTCAAAAAAGGAAAAAAGAAAAAAAAAGAAAAAAAGGCGAAACTAAAGAAAACCAAGAAAGAAACATAAAAAGCTGAAAAGAAAACCAAAGAACAAAGAAATGAAAAGGAAACCAGAGCAAATCAATGTAAAGCCCTGCAAACATTGAAAAATAGATAAACAAAACCGCACGGAAAATTCTCTCGCGCTGCAGCTACAGTAATGGGCTGGTTCGATTCAAAGGCTCTCGCCGCCACTTGCTTCGTTCTGCCTAGCCGCATCCACTCCCACGGGCTAAGAAAAGCCCGCTTTCCCATAGATGCCCAGTAATGCTACACTCACGAACAGATCTTTTACAGGCTTCACAGAGTAGTATAGGTGGAGGATTATGATTGGGTTTAAGAGCATCTCCAGCCGTTCGGCCCCCAGGGACGGCCAAATAGCGCCGCCTGGGGGTGACCCGGCGAAATCCGCGCATTGGGAGGCGTTTTACCCCTAGTCGCCGACCCCCCCCCCC
>LR738711.1:920743294-920775057 GCA_902687465.1 Secale cereale | reverse complement strand
CCCCCCCACGGCGCCGTTCTTTTTTTCACTCCCCATCGCCGCGCACTTCCCCTTCCCGGGCCCCCTTGTCGGCGTCCCATTACATACATAGATAGTTCACCATAGCATACATAATGAAAATGATACATAGATAGTTCGCCGTAGCAAATCCTGGTAAAAGAAAAGATAAACTACTCGTCGTTTTCCGACTCCGGCTCAGAACTAGCTCCAGTTCATCAATGTAATGTACGCATGTATTCCGAATATAGTCATACATGCTTATGGAAAAGAACTTGCATGGCATCTTTTGTCCTACCCTCCCGTGGCAGCGGGGTCCTAGTCGAAACTAAGGGATATTAAGGCCTCCTTTTAATAGAGTACCGGACCAAAGCATTAACACATAGTGAATACAGGAACTCCTCAAACTACGGTCATCACCGGGAGTGGTCCCGATTGTTGTCACTTCGGGGTTGCCAGATCATAACACATAGTAGGTGACTATTGACTTGCAAGATAGGATCAAGAACACACATATATTCATGAAAACATAATAGGTTCAGATCTGAAATCATGGCACTCGGGCCCTAGTGACAAGCATTAAGCATGGCAAAGTCATAGCAACATCAATCTTAGAACATAGTGGATACTAGGGATCAAACCCTAACAAAATTAACTCGATTACATGGTAAATCTCATCCAACCCATCACCATCCATCAAGCCTACGGTGGGATTACTCACGAACGGCGGTGAGCATCATGGAATTGGTGATGGAGGAAGGTTGATGATGACGATGGCGACGATCTCCACTCTCCGGAGCCCCAAACGGACTCCAGATCAGCCCTCCTGAAAGAGATTAGGGCTTGGCGGCGGCTCCGTATCGTAAAACGCGATAATTCTTTCTCTCTGATTTTTTTCTCCCCGAAAGTGAATATATGGAGTCCGGGGGTACGTCGGTGGAGCATCAGGGGGCCCACGAGGGAGGGGGGCGCGCCCCCCACCCTCGTGGACTGGGTGTGGGCCCCCTGACGTGGATCTTTCCGCAGATATTTTTTATATTTTCCAAAATAATTCTCCGTGGATTTTCATGTCATTCCGAGAACTTTTTATTTCTGCACAAAAACAACACCATGGCAATTCTGCTGAAAACAACGTCAGTCCGGGTTAGTTCCATTCAAATCATGCAAGTTAGAGTCCAAAACAAGGGCAAAAGTGTTCGGAGAAGTAGATACGTTGGAGACGTATCAACTTCCCCAAGCTTAAACCCCAAGCTTAAACCTTTGCTTGTCCTCAAGCAATTCAGTTGATAAACTGAAAGTGATAAAAGAAAAACTTTGATAAACTCTGCATGCTCTTGTTGTTGTAAATATGTAAAGCAATCATTCAAGTTTTTAGCCAAGATCATGAACTAACCACATTCGCAATAACTTTCAGGTCTCATGTCTACTCATATCAATGGCATAATCAACTAACAAGCAATAATAATAAACCTCGGATGAAAACACTTTCTCAAAACAAGCATGATATGATATAACAAGATGGTATCTCGCTAGTCCTTTCTGAGACCGTAAAATATAAATGCAGAGCACCTTTTAAGATCAAGGACTGACTAGACATTGTAATTCATGGAAAAAGAGATACAGTCATGATCATACTCAATGCAAATTAATAGTAATACATGCAAATGACAGAGGTGCTCTCCAACTGGTGCTTTTTAATAAGAGGATGATGACTGAACATAAAAGTAAATAGATAGGCCCTTCGCAGAGGGAAGCAGGGATTTCTAGAGGTGCCATAACTCGATTTTTAAATAGAGATGAATAATATTTTGAGCGGTATACTCTCATTGTCAACATAACAACCAAGAATCTCGATATCTTCAATGCTACACACATTATAGGCGGTTCCCAAACAGAATGGTAAAGTTTTTACTCCCCCAACCACCAACAAGGACACTCCACGGCTGGCCCGAAACAACGGCTACCGTCCAAACCAACAAAAGCACTGGGGGAGTTTTTTTTAATTATTATGATTTTGAGCATGGGACGGGGCATCCCGGTTACCAGCCATTTTCTCATGAATGATGAGCGGAGTCCACTCATCGTGAGAATAATCGACCTAGCATGGAAGATATAGACATCCCTAGTTGATACATGAGCTGTTCGAGCATACAAAACAGAATTTCATTTGAAGGTTTAGAGTTTGGCACATACAAATTTACTTGGAACAGCGGGTAAATACCGCATATAGGAAGGTATGGTGGAGTCATTGGAATAACTTTGGGGTTTATGGAAGTGGATGCACAAGCAGTATTCCCGTTTAGTATCGGTGAAGGCTAGAAAGAGACTGGGAAGCGACCAGCTAGAGAGCGACAACAGTCATGAACATGCATTAAAATTAATCTACAGTGAATGCAAGCATGAGTAGGATATAAATCACCATGAATATAAATATCGTGGATGCTATGTTGATTTGTTTCAACTACATGCTTGAACATGTGCCAAGTCAGACCACTTGAATTGTTCAAAGGAGGATACCACCCCATCATACTGAAGGAAATATGCCCTAGAGGCAATAATAAAGTTGTTATTTATATTTCCTTATATCATGATAAATGTTTATTATTCATGCTAGAATTGTATTAACAGGAAACTTAGTACATGTGTGAATACATAGACAAAACAGAGTGTCCCTAGTATGCCTCTACTAGACTAGCTCATTGATCAAAGATGGTTATGTTTCCTAACCATAGACATAAGTTGTCATTTGATCAACGGGATCACATCATTAGGAGAATGATGTGATGGACAAGACCCATCCGTTAGCTTAGCACTATGATCGTTTAGTTTTACTGCTATTGCTTTCTTCATGACTTATACATGTTCCTATGACTATGAGATTATGCAACTCCCGAATACCGTAGGAACACCTTGTGTGCTATCAAACGTCACAACGTAACTGGGTGATCATAAAGATGCTCTACAGCTGTCTCCGAAAGTGTTCGTAGTGTTGGCATAGATCAAGACTAGGATTCGTCACTCCGAGTGTCGGAGAGGTATCTCTGGGCCCTCTCGGTAATGCACATCATAATAAGCCTTGCAAGCAAAATACTAATGAGTTAGTCACGAGATGATGTATTACGGAACGAGTAAAGAGACTTGCCGATAACGAGATTGAACTAGGTATAGAGATACCGACGATCGAATCTCGGGCAAGTAACATACCAATGACAAAAGGAACAACGTATGCTGTTATGCGGTTTGACCGATAAAGATCTTCGTAGAATATGTAGGAGCCAATATGAGCATCCAGGTTCCACTATTGGTTATTGACCGGAGATGAGTCTCGGTCATGTCTACATAGTTCTCGAACCCGTAGGGTCCGCACGCTTAACGTTTGATGACGATCGATATTATGAGTTTATGAGTTTTGATGTGCCGAAGGAGTTCGGAGTCCCGGATGAGACTGGGGACATGACGAGGAGTCTCGAAATAGTCGAGACGTAAGGATTGATATATTGGACGACTATATTCGGACATCGGAAAGGTTCCGAGTGATTCGGCTATTTTTCGGAGTATATGGGCCTTATTGGGCCATACGGGAATAGAGGAAAAAGCCAAAAGGAAGGAGGCGCGCGCCACCCCTCTGGTCCAAATTGGACAAGGGGTGCAGCCCCCTTTTCCTTCTCCCTCTCCACCTCTTTCCTTCTCTCCTACTCCGGAAAGGAAAGGGGAATCCTACTAGGACTTGGGAGTCCTAGTAGGACTCCCCACACTTGGCGCGCCCCCTCTAGGGCCGGCCTCTCCCTTGCTCCTTTATATACGGGGGCAGGGGGCACCCTAGGACACACAAGTTGAATTGTTTTAGCCGTGTGCGGTGCCCCTCTCCACAGAAACACACCTCAGTCATACCGTTGCAGTGCTTAGGCGAAGCCCTGCGCCGGTAGATACATCATATCTGTCACCACGCCGTCGTGCTGGCGAAACTCTCCCGTGAAGCTCAACTGGATCAAGAACTCGTGGGACGTCATCAAGCTGAACGTGTGCTGAACGCGGAGGTGCCGTACGTTCGGTGCTTGATCAGTTGGATCGCGAAGAAGTTCGACTACATCAACCGCGTCACTTGACGCTTCCGCTCCCGGTCTACGAGGGTACGTAGACACGCTCTCCCCCTCGTTGCTATGCATCTAGTAGATAGATCTTGCGTGATCGTAGGAAAATTTTGAAAACACTACGTTTCCCAACAGTGGTATCAGAGCCAGGTCTATGCGTAGATGATATGCACGAGTAAAACACAAGTGAGTTGTGGACGATACTAGTCATACTGCTTACCAGCATGTCATACTTTGATTCGGCGGTATTGTTGGACGAAGCGGCCCGAACCGACATTACGCGTACGCTTACGCGAGACTGGTTCTACCGACGTGCTTCGCACACAGGTGGCTGGCGGGTGTCAGTTTCTCCAACTTTAGTTGAATCAAGTGTGGCTATGCCCGGTCCTTGTGAAGGTTAAAACAGCACATACTTGACGAAATATCATTGTGGCTTTGTATACGTAGGTGAGAACGGTTCTTGCTAAGCCCGTAGCAGCCACGTAAAACTTGCAACAACAAAGTAGAGGACGTCTAACTTGTTTTTGCAGGGCATGTTGTGATGTGATATGGTCAAGACATGATGAGATATACGGTTTTGTATGAGATGATCATGTTTTGTAAAGTTATCGGCAACTGGCAGGAGCCATATGGTTGTCGCTTTGTTGTATGAAATGCAATCGCCATGTAATTGCTTTACTTTATCACTAAGCGGTAGCGATAGTCGTAGAAGCAATAGTTGGCGAGACGACAACGATGCTACGATGGAGATCAAGGTGTCACGCCGGTGACGAAGGTGATCATGATGGTGCTTTGGAGATGGAGATCAAAAGCACAAGATGATGATGGCCATATCATGTCACATATTTTGATTGCATGTGATGTTTATCTTATTATGCTTAGTACGGCGGTAGCATTATAAGATTATCCCTTACAAAATTTCAAGGTATAAGTGTTCTCCCTGAGTATGCACCGTTGCGAAAGTTCGTCGTGCCGAGACACCACGTGATGATCGGGTGTGATAAGCTCTACGTTCAAATACAACGTGTGTAAGCCAGTTTTGCACACGCAGAATACTCGGGTTAAACTTGACGAGCCTAGCATATGCAGATATGGTCTCGGAACACTGGAGACCGAAAGGTCGAGCGTGAATCATATAGTAGATATGATCAACATAAGATGTTCACCATTGAAAACTACTCCATCTCACGTGATGATCGGACATGGTTTAGTTGATTTGGATCACGTGATCATTTAGATGACCAGAGGGCTGTCTATCTAAGTGGGAGTTCTTCAAGTAATATGATTAATTGAACTTTAATTTATCATGAACTTAGTCCTGGTAGTATTAGCATATCTATGTTGTAGATCAATAGCTCGCGATGTAGCTCCTCATTTATTTTTTATATGTTCCTAGAGAAAACTAAGTTGAAAGATGTTAGTAGCAATGATGCGGAATTGTTCCGTGATATGAGGATTATCCTCATTGTTGCACAGAGAATTATGTCCTTGATGCACCGCTAGGTGACAGACCTATTGCAGGAGCAGATGTAGACGTTATGAACGTTTTGACAAAAGCTCGGTATGATGACTACTTGATAGTTTAAGTGCACCATGCTTTACGGCTTAGAACCGGGACTTCAAAAATGTTTTGAACGCCACGGAGCATATAAGATGTTCCAAGAGTTGAAATTAGTATTTCATACTCATGCCCGTGTCGAGAGGTATAAGACTTCTGAAAGTACTTTGCCTACAAGATGGAGGAGAATAGCTCAACCAGTGAACATGTGCTTAGATTGTTTGGGTACTACAATTACTTGAATCAAGTGAGAGTTAATCTTCCAGATAAGATAGTTTTGACAAAGTTCTCTAGTCACTATCACCAAGTTAGTAGAACTTCGTGATGAACTATAATATGCAAGGGATGACGAAAGGAATTCCCGAGCTCTTTGCGATGCTGAAGTCGGCGAAGGTAGAAATCATGAAAAAGCATCAAGTGTTGATGGTTAACAAGACCACTTGTTTCAAGTAAAGGGCAAAGGGATAGAAGGGGAACTTCAAGAAGAATGACAAGCAAGTTGTCACTCCCGTGAAGAAACCCAAAGCTAAAACTCAAGCCTGAAACTAAGTGCTTCTACTGCAAAGGAAATGGTCACTGGAAGTGGAACTGCCCTAGATACTTGGCGGATAAGAAGGATGGAAAAGTGAACAAAGGTATATTTTGATATACAGATTATTGATGTGTACTTTACTAGTGTTCATAGCAACCCCTGGGTATTTGATACCGGTTCAGTTGCTAAAATTAGTAACTAGAAACGAGAATTGCAGAATGAACAGAGACTAGTTAAAGATGAAGTGACGATGTGTGTTGGAAGTAGTTCCAAGATTGATATGATCATCATCGCACACTCCCTATACTTTCGGGATTAGTGTAAAACCTAAATAAATGTTATTTGGCATTTGCGTTGAGCATGAATATGATTTGATCATATTTGTTGCAATACGGTTATTCATTTAAAGTCATAGAATAATTGTTATTCTGTTTACATGAATAAAACCTTCGATGGTCATACACCCAATGAAAATAGTTTGTTGGATCTCGATCGTGGTGATACACATATTCATAATATTGAAGCCAAAAGATGCAAGGTTAATAATGATAGTGCAACTTATTTGTGGCACTGCCGTTTAGGTCATAATGGTGTAAAGCGCATGAAGAAACTCCATAGTGATGGACTTTTGGAATCACTTGATTATGAATCACTTGGTGCTTGCGAACCATGCCTCATGGGCAAGATGACTAAAAACTCCGTTCTTCGGAACAATGGAGCGAGCAACAGATTTGTTGGAGATCATACATACAGATGTATGTGGACCAATGAGTGTTGAAGCTCGCGGCGGGTATCGTTATTTTCTAACCTTCACTTATGATTTGAGCAGATATGGGTATATCTACTTAATGAAGCACAAGTCTGAAACATTTGAAAAGTTCAAAGAATTTCAGAGTGAAGTGGAGAATCATCGTAACAAGAAAATAAGAGTTTCTACGATATGATCGTAGAGGTAAAATATTTGAGTTAGCGAGTTTGGCCTTCAGTAAAAACAATGTGAAATAGTTTCACTACTCACGCCACATGGAACACCACAGTGTAATGGTGTGTCCGAACGTTATAACCGTACTTTATTAGATATGGTGCGATCGATGATGTCTCTTACCGATCTACCACTATCGCTTTTGGGGTTATGCATTAGAGACAGCTAGATTCATGTTAAATAGGGCACCATCTAAATCCGTGGAGATGACACCGTATGAACTGTGGTTTGACGAGAAACCTAAGCTGTCATTTCTTTAAGTTTGGGACTGCGATGCTTATGTGAAAAAGTTTCAACATGATAAGCTCGAACCCAAATCGAAGAAGTAAATCTTCATACGATACCCAAAAGAAACTATTGGGTACACCTTCTATCACAGATCCGAAGGCAAGGTCTTTGTTGCTAAGAGTGGATCCTTTCTAGAGAAGGAGTTTCTCTCGAAAGAAGTGAGTGAGAGGAAAGTAGAACTTGATGAGGTAATTGTACCTTCTCCCAAATTGGAAAGTGGAACATCACAGAAACTAGTTCCAGTGATTCCTACACCAATTAGTGAGGAAGCTAATGATGATGATCATGAAACTTCAGATCAATTTTCTGCTGAACTTCGTAGATCAACCAGAGTTCGTTCCGCATCAGAGTGGTATGGCAACCCGGTTCTGGAAGTCATGTTACTGGACCATGATGAACCTACAAACTATGAGGAAGCGATGATGATCCCAGATTCCACAAAATGGCTTGAGGCCATGCAATCTGAGATGGGATCCATGTATGAGAACAAAGTGTGGACTTTGGTTGACTTGCCCGATGATCGGCAAGCCATCGAAAATAAATGGATCTTCAAGAGGAAGACTGACGCTGACGGTAATGTTACTGTTTACAAAGCTCGACTTGTTGCGAAAGTTTTTCAACAAGTTCAAGGAGTTGACTACGATGAGACTTTCTCACCCGTAGCGATGCTTAAGTCTGTCCGAATCATGTTAGCAATTGCCGCATTTTATGAAATCTAGCAAATGGATAACAAAACTGCATTCTTTAATGGATTTATTAAAGAAGACTTGTATATGATGCAACCAGAAGGTTTTATCAATCCTAAAGGTGCTAACAAAATGTGCAAGCTCCAGCGATCCATCTATGGACTGGTGCAAGCATCTCGGAGTTGGAATATACGCTTTGATAAGTTGATCAAAGCATATAGATTTATACAGACTTGCGGTGAAGCCTGTATTTACAAGAAGTGAGTGGGAGCACTACAACCTTTCTGATAAGTATATGTGAATGACATATTGTCGATCGGAAATGATGTAGAATTTTCTGGAAAGCGTAAAGGAGTGTTTGAAAGGAGTTTTTCAAAGAAAGACCTTGGTGAAGCTGCTTACATATTGGGCATCAAGATCTATAGAGATAGATCAAGACGCTTGATAAGACTTTCGATGAGTACATACCTTGATAAGATTTTGAAGTAGTTCAAAATGTATCAGTCAAAAAAGGAGTTCTTGCCAGACTTGTAAGGTGGGAAGTTGAGTAAGACTCAAAGCCAGACCACGGCAGAAAAATATAGAGAGAATGAAAGTCATTCCCTATGCCTCAGCCATAGGTTCTATAAAGTATGCCATGCTGTGTACCAAACATGTTGTGTACCTTGCCATGAGTTTGTCAGGGGGGAACAATAGTGATCCAGGAGTAGATCACTGTAGAGCGGTCAAAATTATCCTTAGTAACTGGATGACTAAGGAAATGTTTCTCGATTATGGAGGTGATAAAGAGTTCGTTGTAAAGGGTTACGCCGATGCAAGCTTTGACACTAAATCCAGATGACTCTAAGTATCAATCTGGATGCATATTGAAAGTGGGAGCAATTAGCTAGAGTAGCTCCATGCAGAGCATTGTAGACATAGAAATTAGAGAAATACATACGAATCTGAATGTGACAGACCCGTTGACTAAACTTCTCTCACAAGCAAAACATGATCACACCTTATTACTCTTGGGTATTAATCACATAGCGATGTGAACTAGATTATTGACTCTAGTAAACCCTTTGGGTGTTGGTCACATGGCGATGTGAACTATGGGTATTATTCACATAACGATGTGAACTATCGGTATTAAATCACATGGCGATGTGAGCTAGATTATTGACTCTAGTGCAAGTGGGAGACTGAAGGAAATATGCCCTAGAGGCAATAATAAAGTTGTTATTTATATTTGCTTATATCATAATAAATGTTTATTATTCATGCTAGAATTGTATTAACCGAAAACTTAGTACATGTGTGAATACATAGACAAAACAGAGTATCCCTAGTATGCCTCTACTAGACTAGCTCATTGATCAAAGATGGTTATGTTTGCTAACCATAGACATAAGTTGTCATTTGATCAACGGGATCACATCATTAGGAGAATGATGTGATGGACAAGACCCATCCGTTAGCTTAGCACTATGATCGTTTAGTTTTACTGCTATTGCTTTCTTCATGACTTATACATGTTCCTATGACTATGAGATTATGCAACTCCCGAATACCGTAGGAACACCTTGTGTGCTATCAAACGTCACAACGTAACTGGGTGATCATAAAGATGCTCTACAGGTGTCTCCGAAAGTGTTCTTGGTGTTGGCATAGATCAAGACTAGGATTTGTCACTCCGAGTGTCGGAGAGGTATCTCTGGGCCCTCTCGGTAATGCACATCATAATAAGCCTTGCAAGCAAAAGACTAATGAGTTAGTCACGAGATGATGTATTACGGAACGAGTAAAGAGACTTGCTGGTAACGAGATTGAACTAGGTATAGAGATACCGACGATCGAATCTCGGGCAGGTAACATACCAATGACAAAAGGGACGACGTATGTTGTTATGCGGTTTGGCCGATAAAGATCTTCGTAGAATATGTAGGAGCCAATATGGGCATCCAGGTTCCGCTATTGGTTATTGACCGGAGATGAGTCTCGGTCATGTCTACATAGCTCTCGAACCCGTAGGGTCCGCACGCTTAACGTTTGATGACGATCGGTATTATGAGTTTATGAGTTTTGATGTGCCGAAGGAGTTCGGAGTCCCGGATGAGACCGGGGACATGACGAGGAGTCTCGAAATGGTCGATACGTAAAGATCGATATATTGGACGACTATATTCGGACATCGGAAAGGTTCCGAGTGATTCTGGTATTTTTCGGAGTATATGGGCCTTATTGGGCCATACGGGAATAGAGGAAAAAGGCCAAAAGGTAGGAGGCGCGCGCCACCCCTCTGGTCCGAATTGGACAAGGGGTGCAGCTCCCTTTTCCTTCTCCCTCTCCACCACTTTCCTTCTCTCCTACTCCGGAAAGGAAAGGGGAATCCTACTAGGACTTGGGAGTCCTAGTAGGACTCCCCACACTTGGCGCGCCCCGTCTAGGGCCGGCCTCTCCCTTGCTCCTTTATATACGGGGGCAGGGGGCACCCTAGGACACACAAGTTTAATTGTTTTAGCCGTGTGCGGTGCCCCTCTCCACAGAAACACACCTCGGTCATACCGTTGCAGTGCTTAGGCGAAGCCCTGCGCCGGTAGATACATCATATCTGTCACCACGCCGTCGTGCTGGCGAAACTCTCCCGTGAAGCTCAACTAGATCAAGAGCTCGTGGGACGTCATCAAGCTGAACGCGTGCTGAACGCGGAGGTGCCGTACGTTCGGTGCTTGATCAGTTGGATCGCGAAGAAGTTCGACTACATCAACCGCGTCACTTGACGCTTCCGCTCCCGGTCTACGAGGGTACGTAGACACACTCTCCCCCTCGTTGTTATGCATCTAGTAGATAGATCTTGCGTGATCGTAGGAAAATTTTGAAAACACTACGTTTCCCAACACATACCACATCACAACCATTTTAATGTCATGTTGGCACGCAAGATAGACCATTATAAACTCTCAACTAATTAAGCATGGCATAAGCAGCTATGATCTCTAATTGTCATTACAAGCATGTTTCATTCATAACAAGCTGAATCAGGAACGATGAACTATCATATTTACAAAACAAGAGAGGTCGAGTTCATACCAGCTTTTCTCATCTCAATCAATTCATCATATATCATCATTATTGCCTTTCACTCGCATGACCGAACGGTGTGGATAATAATAATAGTGCACGTGCATTGGACTAAGCTGGAATCTGCAAGCATTTAACACAAGAGAGAAGACAAGGTAATATGGCTCAAGGTTAAATCAACAGTAAATCATATGAGATCAACTAAGCATTTTCAATCATGGTCTTCTACTCTTGACCCCTAAAGAAAATAAAAGAAAAGAAACTATTTACACGGGAAAGCTCCCAACAAGCAAAAGAAGAACGAGAAATCTTTTTGGGTTTTCTTTTAATTACTACTACGAGCATGGAAAGTAGACTAGCTAAAAGCTACAACTAATATTTTTTTGTTTTTCTTGCGGTTTTTCTAACACACAAGGAAAAGACAAAGAAAAAGAAATGAAACTAAGCATGGATGGTATAATGAAAGAGTGTGAGCACCGACGACTAGAATCAGTGTGTGAACATGAATGTAATGTCGGTGAGAAACACATACTCCCCCAAGCTTAGGCTTTTGGCCTAAGTTGGTCTATTGCGAGTAGCTGAGATGCAGCAGCTACTGCCTGCTGAGCTGCAATTTGGAGATGGGCTGCTTCCATCGTCTCTTGATACTCATTTGCCTCCTCCCTAGTTATATTGTGTCTCCCTTTTGCCTGAAAGTCTAACAAGGTAGGAGCAGGAAGAGAAATATGGACGGCGTAACGATACTTGAGGGGTTGTTCATCCCTCTCTATAAACCGGTGACTAACCATAGCATTGTAATCCAAATAAGCAGGCGGTAAATGTTCATTATTTTCATGTATAGGCACACCAAGACGACGGGCTATGCGAGTGGCATAAATCCCACCAAATAAATCTCCATATAAACCATGATGATGTAGCCTACGTGCAACAATAGCTCCCAAGTTATATTGTCAATCTCCTAACACAGCACTCTTGAGAACACCAAGATCTGGGACGCACATATGGCAAGCCTCATCTTTACCATTTATGCATCTACCAATAAAGAGAGCAAAGTAATGAATAGCAGGAAAATGAATGCTCCATATGGTAGCTTGTGTGATTTCTCTAGATTCCCCTACAGTGATACTAGCAAGGAAGTCTTTATATTCAGATTTGCGAGGGTCACCCATACTGCCCCACTGCGGGAGCTTACAAGCATCATTAAAATCCTCAAAGTCCATGGTGTAAGATTTATCATAAAGATCAAACAGGATAGTGTGAAAATTACGTGAAGATGAAAATTTGAACCTTCTCACAAAGGTATCTGTTAAGTAATGGTGTTGAGGGCACTTATCTTGCATGAAGCCCTCGAGGTCAGCATTACGCACATATGCGTGAAATTCTCCCTTAATGCATGCTTGAACCATAAATTCTTCTTACGGCCATTCACAAGGCCGCACTTTAGCTTCCCTCGGTAGTTCATCGACGGCTCATGCATCGCGAGCCTTGATTCTTGTTTCCTTGAGGAACCACCTTGGAAGATTTTCCTATGCATTTTTCTGAAATTTTCTAAAAAAATTAGTAACTCAAAATAAAAGTGAACCAAACTCAACAAGATTGGTAGAACCAACTCTTACAAGTGTCTAGAGACTATATCATGCATTGGAACTACTTGGGACCAAAGAAATTTGACATGCAAGCTCAAGAACAAGGTCACCACAACAGCAAAAATTTGCAATAAATAAAGCACTAGAACAAAAACTAATTGGACCAATGGAGGAGTCACATACCAAGGAACAATCTCCCCAAACAGTTTTGTGAATGGAGCTTTAAGCAAGGAGATCGAAAATGGCAGCAAGATGAGCTAGAACTCGTGCTTGAGCTGGATAGTGATTTTTTGGGAGGAAGAAGAAGTGTGTGGGTGCAGGAATAAGTGGAGGGGGGCCACGTGGGGCCCACGAGTCAGGGGGGCGCGCCCTGAACACTTGTGGCCAGGTGCTGGCTCCCCTCGCTGTGTTTTCTGTGCCATACATTCTGAAATATTCTAGAAAAAATCATATTTTATTTTCAGGGAATTAGGAGAACTTTTATTTTCGGGGTATTTTTTATTGCAGAGATAAGTCTGGAAACAGACAGAAAATACTATTTTTGCCTTATTTAATCTAATTAAAAAAAATTAAAAGGAGGGTACAGAAGGTTGTGCTATCTAGATTCACCCATCTCATGCTCATCAAAAGGAATCCATTAACAAGGTTGATCAGGTCTTGTTAATAAGCTCTTTCCGAATAACATGAAACCGGAGAATTTTCGAATAACACTAGGTTACCTCAATGGGGATATGTATGTCCCCAACAATAAGAATATCATGGGTCTTCTTGATAGTAGGAAGAGGAAATTCAAAACCTCCAATAGTAATAGTTGAAATTTTTCCAATAGAATTGATATTGTGGACCTAAGGTTGTTTCGTCGGAAAGTGTACCGTATGCTCATTACAATTGACATGAAAAGTGACATTGCCTTTGTTGCAATCAATAACAGCCCCTGCAATATTCAAAAAGGGTCTACCAAGGATATAGACATACTATCATCCTCGGGAATATCAAGGATAACAAAGTCCGTTAGGATAGTAACATTTGCAACCACAACAGGCACATCCTCACAAATACCAGGTATAGAAGTTGATTTATCAGCCATTTGCAAAGATATTTCAGTAGGTGTCAACTTACTCAAGTCAAGTCTACGATATAAAGAGAGAGGCATAACACTAACACTGGCCCCAAGATCACATAAAGCAGTTTTAACATAGTTTCTCTTAATGGAGCAAGGTATAGTAGGTACTCCTGGATCTCCTAGTTTCTTAGGTATTTGATGACTTCTCGCCCCTCGTTGGTTACCCCAAGTGGAAGGTTTGAGATGTAGCGTAGCGGCAAATTTCCCTTGGCAAAGATACCAAGGATCGAATCCCGTGAGACTCCGAGGGTCGACAAGAAGGTGTCAATAGCGCCAGAAACTTTTGCTTGACAGGACCTGCACACAGATACAAATAACTTTGCTCCCAACGAGTACAGAGAGGCTGTCAATCCCTCCGGCCTTATCTTTTACAAAGGATCAAACGCAAGAGATAATAGTGATAGGTATGACTGCAACTAGGAAATAATAACAGGAAGTAAATAGCGGGTGTGATCAGTGATAGTAATATGGACCGGGATCCCATGATGTTCACTAGTGATGTCTCTCTCCCAAAAGACGATAAAACAGCTAAGCGAGGTATACAAATTACAGCTGGGCAATTGACAGGATTATGTGCGCAAACCGATGCCAACTATGCTGTAAAGAAAGGTAGAGGCTCAAAAGCATGGGCGGTACGCCAAGGCAAGTAGACCGAAATCCATCTGCATCTACTACTAATCATCCACCTTGAGATATCTATCCAGAACATCTCGCTGGTACTAAGTTGCGAGTCCCACCCAAAGTGTAAACTCAAAGCAACAGACAACTGCATTAAAAGAACTTTGCGTAAAGTAAACAATTCTTGCACCCGCAAGTACAAGCACCGTTGTTTTCCCCCTTGTGGCAACAGCACATCCCCTAGACTCATGTTTCTGTCACTCAAGCTAGTCATCGAGGGGCATGAACCCACAATCAAGCATAACGTTCCCTCTTGGAGTTACTACCTACTACTCGGCCAAAGCAATAAATAGCAACGGAGAACATGCAAGAATTACTCAAGAACATAAATATAAAAGAGGTGAATCAAATATATTACTCACACACAATCTGAACATAATCTCATAATCCATCGGATCCCAGCAAACTCAGCAGAGCAACAACATAAAGATTACATATGTGCCTCGATCATGTAGGGCAGCTCATGAGGTCTAATCGACGAAGAACAAAGAGGGGAGGAGAACATCACATAGCTACTGGTCATGGACCCATGGTCCACGGGAGACTACTCACGACTCATCTGGGAAGCGTCCATGGTGGTGGAGAAGCTCCCGGTGGTGGTTCTCCCCTCCGGCAGGGTGCCGGGAAGAGTTCTCCTGGTGCTCCCGATCTTGGAAGCACGGCGGCGGCGGAACAGAGACAAGATCGCGAAAAAGGGTTCCGTCCTCGAGGGTTTCGGGCGGAGGGGGTCACCAGAGGCGGAGGTGGGGCCCCAGGGGCCCCCCTGGCACGGCCAGGGGTGGGGCCGCGCCGGGTGGCCGCCTGGGCCACCCCAGGCTCCCCTCTGGCCCTGCCTTGGTTTTTCCGGAAGCTCCCGATACGCTGATTTTTCCTGTATTTTTCCCGGAATTTTTAGGGCACTTTTAATATGGGGGAAACCTGAAATAGAAAACAGCAGAAAACAGGAACTGTCACTGTGGTGCACTGAGTTAATAGGTTAGTCCAAATATGATCAAAACTGTATGGAAAGGCATAAATATCATAGCAATATCACACAAAAGAGGCATGGAGCAAGCAGAAATTATAGATATGTTTTGGACGTATCAACATCCCCAAGCATAATTCCTGCTCGTCCTCGAGTAGGTAAATGATAACAAGCATAATTTCTGTGGTGACATGCTATCAATCATATAAGAACTTTTAAGTAAAGCAATCAAGGCATGTAATCCAATTCAAGTCATAACAAGCAAGAGTCTATATTAGCATTGTAACAAGTAACAAAAGAACATAAAGGTGCAAGAGCTCTCGCTTGTCCGTGACTCGAATGTCTCCAAATGGTGTTTGCGTGCAAGAAAGGGGATAGGGATATTATGAGAGAGTAAAGCATAGTTTTTGTATTGTTGAGAACTTAATCTACTAAAGTTTCACACTTGGTCTTCTTTGGAATCTTATCTTGACTCATCCCCAGACCGTCAGCCAGGTACAAGTCAAAATGATCCACTCCCTTTCGATATTTTGAGCACTCATGCAATGGATGAGCGTAAGCAAGAAAGTCGACACTTAGGATGGCAAAGAGAGAAATGATAGAGGGGGAAGACAAAAAAAAGGTGTGAAAGGCTCACATCAATGAGGACAATCATCGGCGAGAGAAAGCCAAATGATAGATATGATGTGAGGAGTAGGGATTTCCATGCAACGGATGCACATATGAGCTAAGGTAAGCTCTCCAATGGAACTAGTGGGGGTGCATCCAACTTGCTTGCTCAAGAAGACCTAGAGCTCTTTTGAGGAGGCTCATCATTGGAATATACAAGCCAAGTTCTATAGTGTAAAGGTCCCCACATAGCTATATGCATAAATGATAATCTCTATGGAGCACAAGGTATAAGATGGAGTACGAGTGTGGATCTCTCAAAAGGAAATAGTAGTGTGCCCCCTTCTCTCTTTTTATTTCTTTTTCTCTTTTTTCTCTTTTTTTTTGTGGCCTCAATGGCTCTTTCTACTTATCTCTCATTTGTCCTATTTGGGATCTTTTGATTTTGTCCTCTTTGGGATCTTTTGATTTGTCCTCTGTGGGATCTTTTCCTCACTTTAGGGGCAACACTCTATATATTACAAGAAGTATAGAAGATCTTTCACACTTTACTAAAGTACTCAACATAAAGAAAATGAAACTATCATGATGTATGCAAATGTATGCCTCTGCCAGTGTAGCAGGATATGCAATGATACTAGCGCGTCATGTAGCAATGACTAGGGCAAGGCCCAACTAGCATGCGACTCATCGATCAAGCAAAAGCATGTATGACATGAAGATCAAGTCATAAGAGGATGGATGTTGCATGGCAATGTATCTCGGAAAGGCTATGGAAATGCCTTGATAGGTAGGTATAGTGGCTGTTTTGAGGAAGGATATAATGAGGCTTATGATGACAGAGCGTATCGTGCCAAGGATTTGGATGCACCGGCGAAGTATGCGCCAACTCTCGAGGTGAGAAAGGGCAATGCACAGTACCGAAGAGGCTAGAAAAATATGGTTAGGTGGAAGTGTCAACCTTCGAATACTCACATTAGTCCGAAGAACTCATGCACTTATTATCGGTAACTCTCAATCTAATTAGGAGGTTCACAAAGAGACAAGTACCCCGAGGAGGTGTGTATGGGGGTTTGGTTACCCTTGCGCATCCTCGACCCATGGTACGTGAGTGTACTCTAATATTCGATCCCTCCAAAGATTAGTGATCCATTTAGTAGCTAAAGTTCTCAACTATTTTGTAGGTTTTTGAAAATAAACACGGATTGCCCAAAATACGACATCTATCACTAATAGGCTAAAGCTCTTGACACCAAAAGTTCAGACATTACTCATGGCAATACCTCAAAACTATTGCAAGTTACTACCAAAATTAAATAGCAACCTCAATTACCTACTTTAAGTTAAGACACACAACTCAGTGCAATAGACAAACTCTCTTAACAAGATAAACATGAAAACTCAAGAGAGTTCAGCAACCAACTAAACAAAAGCTCTTTAAAAAGAAAAGCATGAAAACTAAGAGCGAAACATGACAGTAGCTATTGAAAGACAAAGAACATACACAGCAAAGATAAGCATGAAAATCCTATGTTGTGTTCTAGGTTGAAGTGGAGAGTGTTTCTCTCCCACACAAAGAAAGCTGGGTTCTAACTCGTTATGAACAGCAAGCAAATCTAAAGAAAACTAAAAGCAAGACGCTCCAAGCATAGCACATAATGCATGAAGTGATTAAAATATAGTGGAACGAAAGACGAACTAATAATTGTTGATGGAGAAGGGGATGCACGGGGGCATCCCCAAGCTTAGACGCTTGAGTCTTCTTGAATATTTCTTGGGGGGGGGGGGCACGGGGGCATCCCCAAGCTTGAGCGTTTGACCCTCCTGAATCTTTTTATCATCTTCCCTCGCACACTTGAAAACTCCCTTCATACATAACTCATCATAATCTGATTAGCGATGTTAGTACCCATAATAAAATAACTTTTCCCTGCTGGAAATAAGGATAATCTTGAAGAGCTACTGTTTCTCAAGATTGCCAAAAGGTTTTTGCAAAGAAAAAGCAAGCTCAAGGTTAGCAAAACGAAGAAAAGGCAAAACAGGACAGAATCCGTGAAAAACAGACCAGCAGGTAGTAAATAATTTTTTCAGGGCACATCTGCAACTCAAATCAAAAAACTCAGAACAGACGCCCGAAAGCCAATTGTATAGATCACGCTGTCAAAAAAATTCAGACCAAAAAGATGAACTGGTGATTTTATACGAATTTTTCTGTCCAAGGACAGAATCTGTTTCCTGGACAGCACGTCACAACTTTTGAACTTTCTTGCAATCGGAGGCTAAACTTGGCACAAAGCTGAAAAGAAAAGATACAATGATGATGCTACTGTAGTAACAAACATCAAGACACAACAAAAGCAAAATAAAATTTTATTCGCTGTGGGCTGCCTCCCAAAAGCGCTTTCTTTTATACCTTTAAGCTAGGCATAATGCAAAGAGGAATCAAAAATCATCATAATAATCGGAGTTATAAATTGCTTCAAATGGTTCCTCAACAAGTTCATCCTTGTTCCTTCTAGGAAAGGGGTACGTACCTTTTGCCTTCCCGCGTAGGCGGATTTGTCCCTTACCTATATCGATGAAGCCTTTTACAGCTCGGAGGAAGTCCCTTCCAAGCACTATATTTCCTTGGTTTGGCTTCATGATGAAGAAATCAACCATTGCAATCCCTTTAAGGAATGTAACTGGCACGTCTTTTATTCTTCCCTGGATCTCATAAATATCTCCATTAGCATGTTCATGATAGCATGATAATCTATCCATGTTAAATTTTAAAGAACCATGAACAATTTTTGGCATAGTAGAAACCATAGATCCAATATCACAATAAGCAAGGAAGTCTCGATTAAAGATGCTAATCCTAACAAAAGGCTCCCAATCATTGTCTATTTCCAAAATATCTCTCTTATTGGGGTTGGGTTTCTCTACCTTCATCAAGTCTAGAGCATCCATTCTCTTCTCAATAGTAGCAAGTCTATCTATGACAGTATCAAAACTATGATCATAAACAAAGTAACTAGATAGACCATGTATAATTTCAAGAGCTCTAGCTTCGTCACACTCTAGGAAATCTCCTTCAGCTATAATATCAAGAGAGTGTTTACACCATTTAAAAAGACCATGGTAAAAATTTCTAAGCACAATTTTTATAGGTATCCACGGCATAATTCTCCTATGTGCATCAGAAATTCTGTCCCATGCCTTCTTCATATTTTCTCCATCCCTTTGATGGAAATCTAGAACTTCTGATTCCCTCAAAGCACCAAATCCTAACATGCTTGACTAAACAGAAAGGACTACTAGGCGAAAAGCAAATAATTTTTTTTGTGATTTTTGGTAAAGGACACTAAAGCAAAAACTGAAAGGTAAACTAACAAGACTAAAAAGCAAAGGTAAAAGATAGCGTGCAACTCCCCTATCTTGAAGAGTGGAGTCCCCGGCAACGGCGCCAGAAACTTTGCTTGATGGCTTCTCGCCCCTCGTTGGTTACCCCAAGTGGAAGGTTTGAGATGTAGCGTAGCGGCAAATTTCCATTGGCAAAGATATCAAGGATCGAATCCCGTGAGACTCCGAGGGTTGACAAGAAGGTGTCAATAGCGCCAAAAACTTTTGCTTGACAGGACCTGCACACAGATACAAATAACTTTGCTCCCAACGAGTACAGAGAGGTTGTCAATCCCTCCGGCCTTGTCTTTTACAAATGATCAAACGCAAGAGATAATAGTGATAGGTATGACTGCAACTAGGAAATAATAACAGGAAGTAAATAGCGGGTGTGATCAGTGATGGTAATATGGACCGGGATCCCATGATGTTCACTAGTGATGTCTCTCTCCCAAAAGAGGATAAAACAACTAAGCGAGGTAAACAAATTACAGATGGGCAATTGACAGGATTATGTGCGCAAACCAATGCTAACTATGCTGTAAAGAAAGGTAGAGGCTCAAAAGCATGGGCGGTACGCCAAGGCATGTAGACCGAAATCCATCTGCATCTACTACTAATCATCCACCTTGAGATATCTATCCAGAACATCTCGCTGGTATTAAGTTGCGAGTCCCACCCAAAGTGTAAACTCAAAGCAACAGACAACTGCATTAAAAGAACTTTGCGTAAAGTAAACAATCCTTGCACCCGCAAGTACAAGCACCGTTGTTTTCCCCCTTGTGGCAACAGCACATCCCCTAGACTCATGTTTCTGTCACTCAAGCTAGTCATCGAGGGGCGTGAACCCACAATCAAGCATAACGTTCCCTCTTGGAGTTACTACCTACTACTCGGCCAAAGCAATAAATAGCAATGGAGAACATGCAAGAATTACTCAAGAACATAAATATAAAAGAGGTGAATCAAATATATTACTCACACACAATCTGAACATAATCTCATAATCCATCGGATCCCAGTAAACTCAGCAGAGCAACAGCATAAAGATTACATATGTGCCTCGATCATGTAGGGCAGCTCACGAGGTCTAATCGATGAAGAACAAAGAGGGGAGGAGAACATCACATAGCTACTGGTCATGGACCCATGGTCCAAGGGAGACTACTCACGACTCATCCGGGAAGCGTCCATGGTGGTGGAGAAGCTACCGGTGGTGGTTCTCCCCTCCGGCAGGGTGCCGGGAAGAGTTCTCCTGGTGCTCCCGATCTTGGAAGCGCGGCGGCGGCGGAACAGAGACGAGATCGCGAAAAAGGGTTCCGTCCTCGAGGGTTTCGGGACGCGAGCAATATATATGCCAAAGGGGGTCACCAGAGGCGGAGGTGGGGCCCCAGGCGCCCCCTGGCGCGTCAAGGGGTGGGGCCGCGCCGGGTGGCCGCCTGGGCCACCCCAAGCTCTCCTCTGGCCCTGCCTTGGTTTTTCCGGAAGCTCCCGATACGCTGATTTTTCCTGTATTTTTCCCGGAATTTTTAGGGCACTTTTAATATGGGGGAAACCTGAAATAGAAAAACAGCAGAAAACAGGAACTGGCACTATGGTGCACTGAGTTAATAGGTTAGTCCAAATATGATCAAAAGTGTATGGAAGTGCATGAATATCATAGCAATATCACACAAAAGAGGCATGGAGCAAGCAGAAATTATAGATACGTTTTGGACGTATCAGTATTCCACCTTTAAAAGTGTAATTGGCAAGCATGGTGGAAATCTCTACGTCTGGTATCTTTCTTTTGTTGGTAATAATATCTTTCATATACTTAGCATAAGGATTTGTTTTAAGCATATCAGTCAAATGCGTACGCAAAAATATAGGTCTAATCATTTCAGCAAAGCGCTCAAAATCCTCATCATCCTTTTTCTTGGATGGCTTAGGAGGAAAAGGCATGGGTTTTTGAACCCATGGTTCTCTTTCCTTAACGTGCTTCCTAGCTACAAAGTCTCTCTTATCATAACGTTGATTCTTTGATTGTGTGTTATCAAGATCAACAACAGGTTCAATCTCTACCTCATTATCATTGCTAGGTTGAGCATCATCATTAACATTGTCACTAGGTTCATGTTCATTACCAGATTGTGTCTCAGCATCATAAATAGATATATCATTGGGATTTTCAGGTGTGTCAGCTACAGGTTCACTAGAAGCATGCAAAGTCCTATCATTTTTCTTTTTCTTCTTCTCAGAAGAACTCGGTGCATCTAAATTAGTTCTCTGAGAATCTTGCTCAATTCTCATAGGGTGGCCTTCAGGATACAGAGGTTCCCAAGTCATTTTACCACCTCTAGTTGCAACTCTAACATCATAGTCATTATTCTTACTATTTAATTCATTGAGCAAATCATTCTGAGCCTTAAGTACTTGTTCTGCTTGAGTGGTAACCATAGAAGCATGTTTACTAATGAGTTTCAATTCACATTTAACTCTAGACATATAATCACTCAAGCGTTCAATCATATAAGCATTACATTGCAATTGTCAACCAACATAAGCATTGAAGTTTTCTTGCTTCACAATAAAATTGTCAGAGTCATCTAAGCATTGGCTAGCAGACTTATAACGAGGAATATCACCTTCATCAAATCTATAAAGAGAATATACCTTTACTACCTGTGTCGGGTTATCAAGACCATGTATTTCTTCAATAGGTGGTAAATTCTTAACATCTTCAGCTTTAATACCTTTTTCTTTCATAGATTTCTTTGCCTCTTGCATATCTTCAAGACTGAGAAATAGAACACCCCTTTTCTTCGGCGTTGGCTTAGGGGCTGGTTCAGGAAGTGTCCAATTATTTTCATTGCCCAACATATTATTCAATAGTAATTCAGCTTGATCAACTGTTCTTTCCCTGAAAACACAACCAGCACAACTATCCAGGTGGTCTCTGGAAGCATCAGTTAGTACATTATAAAAGACATCAAGTATATCATTCCTCTGAAGAGGATGATCAGGCAAAGCATTAAGTAATTGGAGAAGCCTCCCCCAAGCTTGTGGGAGACTCTCTTCTTCAATTTTCACAAAGTTATGTATTTCCCGTAAGGCAGCTTGTTTCTTATGAGCGGGGATATATTTAGCAGAGAAGTAATGCATCATATCCTGGGGATGCACACAACCAGGATCAAGAGAATTAAACCATGTCTTAGCATCACTCTTTAATGAGAATGGAAATAGCTTAAGGATATAGTAATAACGAATATTTTCATTGTTGGTAAACAAGGTGGCTATATCATTCAACTTAGTAAGATGTGCCACAACAGTTCATATTCATAGCCATGGAAAGGATCAGATTCAACCAAAGTAATTAACTCAGGATCAACAGAGATATCATAATCCTTATCAGTAACAAAGATAGGTGAAGTAGCAAAAGCAGGGTCATATTTCTTTCTAGCATTCAAAGACTTTTCTTTGAGCTTAGCTAATAATTTCATAATATCATATCTATGATTGCAAGAAAGAAAGTCTCTAGCAGTTTCTTCATCCATAACATAACCATCAGGAATAACAGGCAATTCATATCTAGGGGGAGAAGCTTCATCATCACTTTCATAAATATTATCAGTTTCAATATTTGCATTCTCCCTAACCTTAGAAATTTGTTCATCTAGAAATTCACCTAGTGGCACAGTATTATCAGGCATAGAAGTAGTTTCATCATACATAGCAGAAGTGGCGTCATAAAGAACATACGACATATCAGATTCAATAGCAGGAGTAGGTGTCGCAAGTTTACTCATAACAGAGGGTGAATCAAGTGCAGAGCTAGATGGTAGTTCCTTACCTCCCCTCGTAGTTGAGGCATAAATCTTGGTTTTTAAGTCCTTCAAGTTCTTCATAGTGATCAACAGATATAAATCCCAAGTGACTTAAAGAATATAGCTATGCTCCCCGGCAATGGCGCCAGAAAATAGTCTTGATAACCCACAAGTGTAGGGGATCGCAACGGTTTTCAAGGGTAAAGTATTCAACCCAAATTTATTGATTCAACACAAGGGGAGCCAAAGAATGACCATAGGTATTAGCAGCTGAGTTGTCAATTCAAGCACACCTGGAAACTTAGTATCTGCAGCAAGGTAATTTAGTAGCAAAGTAATATGGAAATAGTGGTAACATCAATAAAAGTAACGATAGTGTTTTTGTAGTTTTTGTAACAGTAGTAACGAAAAAGTAAATAAGCAGAAAGCAATATATGAAAAGCTCGTAGGCATTGGATCGGTGATGGGGAATTATATCGGATGCGATTCATCATGCAGAAGTTATAACCTAGGGTGACACAGAACTAGCTCCAGTTCATCAATGTAATGTAGGCATGTATTCCGAATATAGTCATACGTGCTTATGGAAAAGAACTTGCATGACATCTTTTGTCCTACCCTCCCATGGCAGCGGGGTCCTAGTGGAAACTAAGGGATATTAAGGCCTCCTTTTAATAGAGTACCGGACCAAAGCATTAACACATAGTGAATACATGAACTCCTCAAACTACGGTCATCACCGGGAGTGGTCCCGATTGTTGTCACTTCGGGGTTACCAGATCATAACACATATTAGGTGACTATTGACTTGCAAGATAGGATCAAGAACACATATATATTCATGAAAACATAATAGGTTCAGATCTGAAATCATGGCACTCGGGCCCTAGTGACAAGCATTAAGCATGCCAAAGTCATAGCAACATCAATCTTAGAACATAGTGGATACTAGGGATCAAACCCTAACAAAACTAACTCGATTACATCGTAAATATCATCCCACCCATCACCGTCCAGCAAGCCTATGATGGGATTACTCACACACGGCGGTGAGCATCATGGAATTGGTGATGGAGGAAGGTTGATGATGACAATGGCGATGATTTCCACTCTCCGGAGCCCCGAACGGACTCCAGATCAGCCCTCCTGAGAGAGATTAGGGCTTGGCGGCGGCTCCGTATCGTAAAATGCGATAATTCTTTCTCTCTAATTTTTTTCTCCCCGAAAGTGAATATATGGAGTCCGGAGGTACGTCGATGGAGCATCAGGGGGCCCACGAGGCAGGGAGCGCGCCCAGGGTGAGGGGGCGCGCCCCCACCCTCGTGGACAGGGATTCTGATGTGGATATTTCCACAGATATTTTTTATATTTTCCAACATAATTCTCCGTGGATTTTCAGGTCATTCCGAGAACTTTTTATTTCTCAAAAAAAACAACACCATGGCAATTCTGTTGAAAACAGCGTCAGTCCGGGTTAGTTCCATTCAAATCATGCAAGTTAGAGTCCAAAACAAGGGCAAAAGTATTTGGAGAAGTAGATACGTTGGAGACGTATCAACAAGCTGATGAGACCTTAGTTGTGTCAACGATAGATGCTTCATCCCTAGCTGTATGGCACCATAGTGCGCAAGGCAGTCCCCTGACATCTTCATTACATCTTTGACTTCAAGTCGGAGCTGAGCTGAAGCAAGCCTTTCCGCTTTAAGTTGAGACTGAAGAAGTCGAACTGATTGAGGCAGCGACTACACAGAGGTTGTCTCACACCTGCTGGTGAGTAGCTTCAACTCACTATCTTCATCAAGACAGGACCTTGGGGTCATCACGCTTTCCTCAAGATGGTTTGGCTCACTATCTTTCCTAAAGTTCTACCTGCCATAAGAGATACGACTCTGAAAGAGAAACAAGGAGACATGTAACACTTTTCACAATTATATAAGCAAATAAATGGATCTGTTCTGCATATGGAACATGTTTTTACAACTACAATTTAAAACTGGTACTTGTTGCAAACATCCACTCAGATGTAAACAGAAATGGAGGAAATGATGTCTATCCAAATCTATACTAGAACAAAGTTTGAAGGCTTGAGAAGGATGAACTTACATTACATGTTAACACGGGCTGGACAAAGCCCTTTTCCATGTTGATGGAAAGATAATTCAAAAAATTCCCCAACGAAAATTCTTTATAAGAGTTTCCATTATTCTACATTTTGCAAAGAGTAAATATAGATCAAATAATATTGGAAGAAATAGAGGATAATGAAGCTCAGGTGTAGACTGATGATACATAATCAAATAGCAATTAATTAAGTACATCGTTACAAGGCAAAAGGTACTGACAAGAGGAATGCAGACATCAACGTGCGCAGTGGCATTGGCTTTATTCAACATTTTGGTAAGAGTAAATGTCGATATGATAATTTGGAGAAAGTGGAGGGTAGGGCAGATAAGATGCAGAGTAATGCTAGACAATCAACTATCTCGCGATGCATGTACAATAATACAACCACCGTCTGTCGGGGGAAACTGTCCTCCCACGAGCACCTATGGGACCGGAGCCCCTTCTACGTTGCGGTAAGGGAGCGGAGGGAGCACGGAGAGCAGATCGAGGAGCACACGCGGGCAGTTTTACCCAGGTTCGGGCTGCGCGGACGCGTAAAACCCTACTCCTGCTTAGGTTGTATTGAGTTCTTGAGCTCGGGAGCTTGAAGAGCTACAGTGCTAGCTACACCAAGCAAGGGAGTTGTCTAGGTTTCGAACCTCTGAACCCCCCCTACGTTGTGCATGGGCCCCCTTTTATAGCTCAAAGGGGTCACCGACAGGTGTCCACCTAGAGGAGGGTAAAAGTGTAAATTTGGTGGTAGTTGCAACAGTGCATGAACAGTATATGAACAGTGGTCTTCACCTAACTTGACAGTGGGGGACAAGGGCATTAAATGCCCGTCGCCGTCGACTCCAAAAGTGTCCGTCCATGCTTCTCCGTTCGCCACGGCGGTAGCCTCGTCACCGTGGCGTGCCACCGTGTACCCCAGGTTGCACAGCCGTCCACCACGCGTCCCTGGAAGGGCCCCAGGGCGATGCGTGGGCAGACGAGCTGGAGCGCGGGCACACAGCGTAGGTTTCCCCGGCAAGCACCTTGCCGGGGTAGTGATCTTGCCGGGCCCGGAAGCTTGTCGCTCTCCGGGTCCTGCCGGGGCGCATGACGCGCCGAGATATCTTTTGAGATATGTATTCTTTGGCCTTCCTGGCAAGCTCCTCTTGCCAGGGTCTTGTGCTAAGGTGATGATCTTGAGCCTGGTGCGGCCTTCCCGGCAAGCTCCTCTTGCCGGGGCCTTGATCTTCTGACTTGTATACTTTGTTCTTGAATGGCTTCATAGGGACCAGAAAGGTTCCCGGCGAGCACGTGGTAAGCCCTGCCATGGGAAGCTGCTACCGCCCGTGCACAAGTTGGGGTACTTAGTACAGCGACAGGAGCCCCTGGGCCTGGGCCACACACGGTGCCGAGCACTGTTGGGCCAGGCCCAAGACAGTGCACGGGCACACGCGGCCCACGGCAAGCCGTATCCCTTTCTGTATCCGCCGCACCCCTCCCTAATGGCACGGGTCGATTGCGGCGTCGTGGGAGAGATCGTGGCCTGTTCTTTTAATGGGAAATGCGGAACGTCCCCCACTTCCCCCTTAAAAGCAGAGGAAGCAGGGGCAGTTCCCTCCATCGTCTTCATTGCGTCTTGATTCTCCAGAAACCCCCGTCGCCCTCCGCCTCCCCAAGGTCGACAGAGAGCCCAGCTCCACTCCCTCCTCCGCCGCCTCCCTCATCCGCGGCACCGTCGAGCTCCTCACCTCCTTCCTTTCCGCCCCCGCGATGGCTCCGAAGAGCGACAAGGTGAAAGCAGACAAGGCCAAGAAGGAGAAGTCCGAGCAGGTGGCGAAACTGGCTGCCTTGCGGAAGAAGTGCATGGTCTTTACGCCAAGGCTCGGACCGAGGGAGCTACGGGACAAATATTATTTGTTCTGGGCGAGGGAGACCAAAGCTCATCCCCGCACCCAAGTCTTCCCCGCCATCGCCAAAGATATGTTCCCCGGCGGGTACTTTTTCTTCGTTGCGTTCTTCCATTGTGGACTGTGCCCTCCGTTCTCGGAGTTCTTTTGCGATGTCATGAATACATACAGCCTCCACCTCCTAGATTTCACCCCCACCGCCATCCTTACAATGGCCGTTTTCGCACATCTGTGTGAAAACTATGTTAGGGTTCATCCAAATGTAGCCCTTTTCCGCCACTTCTTTATGCCTAGAGTAGAGTCAGGTGCCCCCCTCTCCGGCGGCATCTCCTGGATCTTTAGGCTGAACAAGAAGGACTCGTACCTGAAGGGTGAGCTTCGCGGCAAGTGGGAGGAGTGGAGAGCCGATTGGTGTTGGGTGTTGGAAGATAAGCCAGAGCCCTTTACCTCGCCGCGCCAGACTGCCATAGTGCGCGGCAGGGATTGGAGCGAATTGGCCCCGGAGGACAGCAAGCTTAATATCGCCCTTATTAGGATCATTCGTCTCCGTGTCGCCAATCTGACTATTGGAGAAGTTGGAGCAGATTTCCTCCACCGCCGCATCGCCCCTTTACAAGAAAGGAAAAGGTCCGCCTGGGAATTCGGCAATGCGGTAGATATCATGATGCTGCGCCCTGGATTGAACTACAACTTCACTGCCTTGGAGTTGAAGGGGATGGTCCGGGAGCTCTTCAAGCATGACCCGGCCCACCCGGAGTGGTTCAGACCTTCCCGGGGAGTGGTGCCGCTGTGCAACAGCACTGCCCGCGATTCTCTACGAGCGATGATGCCCGCGTGCGACTCCCATGGCGTCGTCCCCACTTGGATAGAGCCTCCGCCGGATACCGTGCTGACCTTCTTCAACAACTTGGTCGAGAAGCCCCGCAACGCTGAGGAGAACAAGGGCCTCACCCGGGCCAGTACTGAGCGGGATATAGCCTACATCGCCTCCAGGATGGAGGAGGCCGCCGCAGCCGCGGCTGCGGGCGACTTTGGATACACTGTGGATGAGGCGCAGGCCGCGGACGCAGTGAGTCAAGCAGAGGAGGCGGAAATCCTCAAGCTGCTGAAGCTTGCGCCCGAGGAGTTTGCCGGGGAGCCTTCTGTGAGGTTTGCCGGGACGAGCGGGGCTGCCGGGGGGAGCGAGGCCGCCGGGCACGGCACTGAGTCCAGCGGGCCTGCCGAGGAGGAGGAGGATGCCGGGGCCAAAGACTCCGGTGGATATCTGAATCTTGACGATGCCTCCTCGTCCTCGGAGAACTCTCCGCCTCCGCCAAGCCCTCCGCAGCAACAGAAAAAGCGCCTCCGCAAGGCAACTGAGGCGGCGAAGCCACAGGCGCCCCGACAGCAGCCGGCGCGCCGCGCGACGCGCGCCACCAGGACGAGCGAAGTCGTCAAGGAGGCGCCCCGTGCACAAGCACCAAGCGGAGGGGGATCTTCCCGGAGCAGAACGGGCGCTCCTTCTGCTCCTCGGGCCTCGGCGACGACGGGGGTAGGGTCTTCACAGCCCGCAGCCCCGGAGACCGCCAAGCGCCCGAGGGAGCCTTCTCCTCCTGCTCCTCGCGCGGAAGTGCCTCAGGCGGAGTTTGACTTCTCCGCCCTCAGCTCCGACGAAGAGGAAGAAGAGTAAGTGCTTGCAATTCTTTAGTTTCTTCGATTCTGTCTTGATTTTCCTTGTTGATTCTGATCTTGTTTTTGTTTTGCTTTCAGGACCCTGACCCAGCGGATGGCGAAGAGGGCCAAGATCCCTGTGGTCGAGATTGAAGACGACTCGCCCGCCGCGGCGACGGGAGACGTGCCAGCGGCAAACTTGCCGGATCAACCTGCTGCTCCGAGGAGCAGCCCCCAGCGCAGCCCCCAGCGTAAGTCTGGTTTTTATCTTTCTGTTTGAAGGGCGCGCTTGAGGTTATCGTCTTGGTTGACGTTTTGATGTCCTGTTTGTCTTGCGCAGAAGTGGAGCCGCAGCCGCAGGAGCGCCCGGAGGTCGCCCCCGACGAGCCACTTGCTCCACCCTCCCCGCCAAGGGTGAACTCCCCGGCAAGGGAGAACGCTCCGCCAAGGACGGGCACTCCGCCAAGGGCGAGTACCCCGCCAAGGGTGAGCAGCCCGACGAGGGTGAGCACCCTGCCAAGGGAGGGCGCAGGAGGCCCTCCGCCAGCGGGGGCCACTACTCCGCCGCCAAGGGAGAATTCCCCGGCGAGGGACCCCGTAGTTGAAGAAGTCCGCGAAGGTAAGCCTTGCAACTTTTTCTCCTTGGACTTATCTTTTTGGATATTTGCTTGACTCTTTCTTTTCTCTTTCTTCTGCTTAGACCCTCCTGCCCCGGAGCGGATGGAAACGGAGGCCACCGCTGAGGAGGAGGTGCACGGCGCCGGCGGCAACACTACTGCCACCGAGGGAATGGCTGGAGCCGACGAGCCTGCCGCTGAAGAGACCGCCCCGGCCGCAGACGCCGCGGCAGGGGAAGGGACCGGCGACCATACTGCTGGCCCGGAGGCCGCAGGAGCGCCGGACGCTGCACCGGCCGCCGACCCTTCCACCCCCGCAGCTGGGCAGGGCGTCTACTTGGAGGCCGCCAACGGGATCTTTATACAAGTCCCGTGGGCGTCCTCGTCTCGAGCACCCGCGGAGGGAGAGACCTTTGACGGAGAGGTCCTCGCCTCCGCAGGACTGAAGGTCGTTGAAGCGCCCGGCAGCAGCGACGAGCCCGAAGAGGAGAAGCTCCTTCGCCGGCTCCTGGCTTTATATCGGGCCAGGCAAGCGAAATTGGAGTCTCGGGAGGCTCTGGCCGCCAAGGCTGGAGTTGATCTGGAGAAGTGCGCCGCGGAGCTCCGCGCCGCCAACCAGGCGGCCCTCCGCAACTTGGCGGAGGAGCGCGAAGAGCTTGCCGGGGAGCAGCAAGCATTCCTCCTTGAGAAAGCTGAGGCCGAGGAGCAGCAACGGTTGGCCGCCTAGGAGCTGTCTCGGCGGGAAGGGGCACTCAACCAGCGGAAGGTCGACCTCGACGCCCACGAGGACGACCTCACCGCCCAGGAGCAAGCTATCGGCGGGGCCCTGAAGGAGGCCAAGGACACCGCAGCCGCTGCAGAGACCGCCAAGAAGGATCTGGAGGCCAAGGTGCAGCAGCTGGAGTTGTTCCTAAAGGCAAGCGAGGACAGAGTCACCGCGGTCAACGTGGAGCGGGAGAAAGACGCCCACACCAACTCTGAGCTGCAGGTACGTCTCTCCGAGAAGGGCACAGAGCTTGCTGCCGCCAAGGATTCTATTGCTGACTTAGAGCTAAAGGTCTCCACCCTGACTGGCTCGCTCGACGCCGCCCGGGACCGCGAGACGAAACTGAAGGACGAACTCCGCAAGGAAAGGGCCTTGGTGGATAGCGCCGCCGTCTCAGCGAACAACTTCAGCCGGGCAGTGGAGCAGTGGACTAATGAGCTTGTCACCTCTGCTGCCAAGATTGACATGGAGATGATGGCGCTGAAGGCGGAGCATCTCGTGTACTCTCCGGACGAGAGTCTCCCCCACAGCGCCAAGTTTAGTCTGTTCTTCCGGGGGATTGCGCTGGCGCTTGCGCTGCTGCGGGAGAAGATCCCCGTGCAGCTGGCCAACGAGGCGCGTCGGCTCTGCACGGGCACCATGGAGCGGGTCTTGTCGAAGATCGTCTACCGCAACCCCGGCATCAACCTCGTCAGCGTCCTCCGCACCTTGCCGCCCGAAGCTGATAAGGAGGCATTGAAGGCGCAGGTTGCCCACATCGTCGCCAAGGTGGGCAAGATCACGAGTCGTGAAAGCGACCGCGTAGATCAGATCTCTTTCTTTCTGCTTCCTTTGCCGCTGCAAGGCATGTCATGGACAAGAATCTATTAGTATCGCGGCAAGTTATCTTTGTAATATACAATCTTATTTCGAGTTATCAATGCAGTGTTATCTCCCTTGCTTTGGTCCCTTCACTTTGTATGCATTCCACCCTACGCTTTTAGGGAACTTGCCGGCAAAGGACCCTTGCCGCGAGCGCTGAGTGCTGGACTCTTAGCAGCCTGCTGGCAAAGGCCTCGTCGGCAAGTAACCTTGCCGTAGCTAGTCGCAGCACACTTAGCTTGCTGAGCGAACTCGAAAACGAAGTAAGGGCGCGACACTAGTCGCAGCTCACTTAAGCCGTTGAGCGTGCTCGAAACAAAGTAAGGGCGCGGCTAGCCACAGGTAGGTTCCTCCGCGCATAGGTTTTCCATACAAAGTGTGGTTGTTCAAGGAAGACAACTAAAATTTCAAAAATTTGAACTGCTCAAATTCTGGTAACTTAGCTTTCATAGATTGTTTGTCCCCCGGCAAGTCTTCTCTTTCTTGAACAGCACTTGGTTCATGCCTCCATCTCCTTCCCC